>NW_020869997.1:596469-601469 GCF_003789085.1 Penaeus vannamei
TTTTTTATTAATAATACTTGGAGATTGGCTTGGTTGCCTTCATATGTTATTGATTTTTTTCATTTCTCTATTCCTATTCTTTATTGATTTTGCTTTACCCTATATTCGTATATTTGCGTGAAATGTTTTTTTTTTCATTATTATTAACTGGAGAATTGGCTTCATATCCTTTATACATTATTGTTTTTTTTATATCTCTATTCCTCTTCTTTATTCATTTTGCCTTACCCTATATTCGTATATTTGTGTGTATTTTTTTTCTATTATTTATGTTACTTGCATTTTTCCATCGTGTGTTTTTCTTCTTCTTCGCATTTCTTCATTTCTGGAAAATTATCTTCGTTTCTTCTCTATCTCTCTCTATTCTTTTAATTTCGTTTTTTTTTTCATTTCTTCGTATTCTTCGTTCTTCGGTTATTCTCACCTTCATTCCTTATCAAGTTTATCGATTCTCATTATCGCTCTATCGTCTATTCCCGCTTTTATCGATTTCGCTTCTCTGTTCCTCGGAAGAAATTATCTTAAGAATAATAACAGAAAAAAATCTATAATTCCAGTCATTTTGGTTTCATTTCCTTTTTTTTTATTATCAATAATAGTATCGGTTCCATTACCATTTACATTAATATTAAAAGTGGAATTAATATTGTTGCATCCGCCTCACAAATACTTTTATCAATTTTTTTTTTTTTTTTTTTTTTTTTTTTCTTTTTTTGGCTCTCTCATGATTGATTTATTATTATTGTTTTGTCTGTTCTAACTTTTTTTTATTATTATTATTGTTCAAAAAAATGTGGATGAGTTTGGTAATAGGTTGTGGAGGGTGGAGGTCGAGGGGGTCAGAGGAGGGGAGGAGGAGGAGAGGAGGAGGAAGAGGAGGGGGGAGGAGGAGGAGAAAGAAGAAGAAGAAGAAGAAAAGAAGAAGAGAAGAAGAAGAAGAGAAGAAGAAGAAGAGAAGAAGAAGAAGAAGAAGAAAAAGAAGAAGAAAAAAGAAGAAGGGAGAGGAGGAGGAGAGGAGGAGGAGGAGGAGGAGGAGGAAAGAAGCGAGGAAGTGGAGGGGAGGAGGAATAAGCGGAAAGAGAAAGTAGAGAGGCGGATGTAGAGGAGAAGGTGGAAGTGGGAGGCGAGGAAATAGAGGGAGAAGAGAGTAAAGAATGAGGAAGTGGAAAGAGGAGAGACTAGAGGACGAGAAAGTAACGATAGTGGATAGGTGTAAAAGGTAGAGAAGTAGAGAAAAAAAGAATAAGGGAGGAAGGAGAAGAAGAGATAGAAAAGGGAAAAGGGAGAGAAGAAAGAATAGAGGAAAGAAAGAAGAAAAAAACGGAAGAAGAAGGCGAAAAAAAAGAAGAAAGAAGAAGGAGAAAAAGAGGAAGAGAAGGAGAAGGAAGAAGAAGATTAGGAGAGGAAGAGAAATAGAAGAAGAATGGTGGAGAAATAGAGGAGATAGCGGTAGTAAACATTACAAAAATGACGAAGATGAGAAGAAAGATAATGAGGAGAAAATGTAAAAGGAATTAGAAAATCTAGAATAAACAGATAAAAACATAATGGAATAAAAAACGAGATGCACTTAAATCGGAAATCTATTTAACATAACAGTAAAACATCTAGACCATCCAAGACAAGAAGAAGAAGAAGAAGAAGAAGAAAGAGAGAGAGAGAGAGAGAGAGAGAGAGAGAGAGAGAGAGAGAGAGAGAGAGAGAGAGAGAGAGAGAGACGAGAGAGAGAGGAGAGAGCATAGAATGGACTTCTCAAAAAATAAAAAAGTGCCTTTCTCAAAGAGAGAGAGAGAGAGAGAGAGACATAGAGAGAGAGAACAAAGAGGAGAGAGAGAGAGAGAAAGAAAGAGACAGAGACAGACGGGAGAGAGAGTGGAGAGAGAGAGAGAGAGAGAGAGAGAGAGAGAGAGAGAAGAGAGGAGAGAGAGACAAGAGACAGAGACAGAGACAGACGGAGAGAGAGAGTGAGAGAGAGAGACAGAGAGACAGAGACAGACAGACAAGACAGACAGACAGACAGACAGAGAAAAAGAACGAAATATCCATCTTGCGTGTGACCTGACCATCTGCCTTCTTATCTATTCTCCTCTCTCGCCCAATGAAGCAACAGGAATGAGACACAGAGTTGGAATGGGAATGCCTCCTTGATTTATTTGCTCTGGAATGCGGAACTGGGTTGGGGAAGGGAGAAAGAAGAAGGAAGAATGAAGGTGGGGAGAAGGGAGAAGGGGAAGAGAGAAGGGAGATGGGAGAGGGGGAAGAAAGAATGGAGATGGGGAGAAGGGAGAAGAAAGAAGGAGAATGGGAGGGGGAAGGAAGAAGGGAGATGGAGACGGGGGAATGAGATGGGGAAGAAGGGAGAAGGAAGGTGGGGGAGAAGGGAGAAGGGAGAAGAAAGAATGAAGGGGAGGAGAAAGGAGTAGGAAAAAGCAAGAGGGGAGAATGAGAAGGAAAATGAAGGTGGGAGAAAGAGAGGGACATGAAGAAGGGAGGAGTGAGTGCGTGAAGAGAGAGGAGAGGGGGGGGGAAGGGAGAGGAGAGAGAGAGAGAGAGAGAGAGAGAGAGAGAGAGAGAGAGAGAAGAGAGAGAGAGAGAGCAAAGAAAGAAGAAGAGAAGAAGAGAGAGAGAGAGAGAGAGAGAGAAAGAGAGAGAGAGAGAGAGAGAGAGAGAGAAGAGAGAAGAGAAGACAACCAGAGACAGACAGACAAACAGACAGACGCAACGAGAACCAAAACCAACCAACCAACAGCTGCACAGCGAATCGACCCCTAATCCACGCTGACCTGCTGCCAACTGACCTGCTCTGACATCCCTCGTCATTGACAGCTCCTTCTGCAATCGTCCTTGACCAGGGAGTGTGTGGCCTCCGTCTCCAGAAGAATTTTTATGGTTGGCTTTCTCGATGAGTGGAATTAGCTGCTTAAATGGGGGATGGGGCCTTGGTTTTATGTCTTGGAGGTGTTGTGGCTGTCGTTGTGTAATCAGGTTGGTGGTGTGTGTGTGTGGGTGGGGGGGAGGGGGATGGGTGTGTGTGTGTGGGTGTGGGTGGGTGGGTGGGTGGGTGTGTGTGTGGGGGGGGGGTTGTGTGGATGGGTGTGTGTGCGTGTGTGTGGTGTGTGTGTGTGTGTGTGTGTGTGTGTGTTTGTCTGTGTGAGTGTCTTGTGTGTGGTGTTTGTTGTAGCTGCTTTATGTAATTACGTATGCGGTTTGTTTTCATAAGTAATTTGTGTAGTTTACATAGCCATTCAGATAATTAAAAAAGCTTACTATCTCTCTAATTAGAACTTGGATCAGCTATCTGGAACCTGGTTGGAGGAGTAAGTCCCCGTCAGACATTAGCCATGTACTTGTCATTCCAACTTTGGCATGTTTGACAGTGTAGTGTGACTCAGTATATCAGCTGTTATATATCATCCTAGTATTAATTTTTACATTATATATTTTTATATTATATATTATATATATTTTTATATATATATAATTTCTATATATATTTTAATTATTTATTATAATTATATATCATCCTAGTATTAATTAGTATATCATCCTAGTATTAATTCTTGGCTCATTTCCCTCTCCCAAGGAACCAGACGAAGGATATCAGTATATTATCCTAGTATTATTTTGTGGCTCATCTTCCTATCCCAAGAAATTAGTTATATAAAGTCCTGTTAGCTTTTTTTTTTATATACAACAGATCCTTAGGAAGATTTTTAAGTGGGGAATAAAGTGGTTTGCGGTTTCTCTGTCTTTTAGTTTTTGGTTTATTAATTACACTTGTTCGTTAACCGCAGTTGAAAGTGGGGAATTTAGGTTTAATGTGAGTTGTATGCTGTTTATAGCTGAGATTATTATCATTATTAAGGGTTTTATTTCTTAGGAACTTTTATCATTTGAGGTCTTAGTATCTGTTTTTATTCCTTTTCTATTTATGTACAATAAGTTGAAGATGAGGAAGAAGAAGAAGGAGAAGGAGGAGGAGGAAGAAAAAAGAAAAAGGACGCTATTAATGATGATGATAATAATAAAAGACAATGATGATAATCCTTACTATCATTACTATTATCATTATTTATCATTACTATCATAACGATGATGACGATAATGATAATGAAGAAGAATTATTAGACAAAAAATAATCACACACAAACAATACAAAGAAAAAGAAAAACACAATTCAGTGAGAAATAAATGACAAATAAATAAAAATAACATCATTTTACCACGCAACACATAACAACGAGAACAGAACCACTCCGCTAACCACAATCCAATGAACAAACATCACATTTATAATTCACAAACCACAGGCCTCACTTTGTGTTATAAGACGGAGCATAAGAGACTGGCGAAGGAGCTGGAAAATGACGTTATATTTTACTTTGATGTTAAAAGAGGAATTGATAAGTTAATGGTGACTATCGTGATGATTGTGGTGTTAGAGGGATGGTGTAGAGCAACAGTGGTGATGATGATGAAAATAGGTGATGATGGTGGTGGTGGTTATGAAAATGATGATGATAACAAAAAGAAAGAGAAAAAGAAAACAGTGATAATAATGATAATGATAAAGATAATAATAGTAGTTGTAGCACCAGCAGTAGCAGGAGTGATAATGACTTTAATAGTAATAATGATAATGAGGATAAAAAAATAGTAAAAAATGTAGACCACCCCCTCAAAAAATAAAAGTAAATAGCAAAAACAACGTAAAAAAAAAAAAAAAAAAAAAATATATATTATATATAATATATATATATATATATATATATATTATATATATATATATATATATATATATATATATATATATATAAATATATAGACCCCCACCCTCAAAAAAAAAAGAAGAAAAAAAAAAAAAAATCTCACCAAACACCAAATCTATTTCAAGGAATACCACAGTCGGCAACCCCTCCCTCTCACCTGCCTCAATACCTGTGCAACGCCAAGTGCAACACCGTTTGTTGATTAGGCATTAGATCTGACAAGGAAGCGAC
>NW_020869997.1:618969-621469 GCF_003789085.1 Penaeus vannamei
TTAATAGAAAAGCGAATCGGAAATAATGATAATAATAATAATAATGATGATAATAATAAAAATAATAATAATAATAATAATATAATAATAATAATAATAATAATAATAATAATAATAATAATAATAATAATAATAATAATAATAATAATAATGATAATAATATAATAATATACTACTAAATAATATATAATAATAATAATAATAATAAATAGTAATAATAAAGAATTAGTCATATATCATGAATCCGGTTGTGAAAAATTATAAAAAAGAAAAAAAACTTAGATTACCAGTAGAATTATGAGCTTGGCTGTAATAATCATCACCCAATGACTTAATTAAATGGCATGTTGATTGGTTATTAATTGGGGAATAAAATGACCAAAATAGAACGAGGTGATGGAGGACTTCAACTGGGATGAAGTACAGACAGACACTTAAGATTTTTTATAGTGTCTGGTATGTTTCTCTCGGTAAGTTGATTTTTTTTTTTTTTGCTTTTCCTTTTTCTTTCTTTTTTTGTCTTCTTTTTTAGTTTATGTTTGCTTGATTTTTTTTTTTTTCTTTTTTTGTCTTCTTTTTTATAGTTTATTTTTGATTTTTTTTTTTCTTCTTTTTATAATTTATTTTTTGCTAGATTTATTTTCTTTTTTTATAGTTTATGTTTGCTAGACTTTTTCTTTCTTTTTTATAGTTTGTTTGCTAGATTTTGTTTCTTTTTCTTCTTTTTATAGCTCATTTTGCTCGATTTTTTTCTTTTTTTTTTTTTATACTTGTTGCTTTATACTAGATTTTGTTCTTATTTTTTCTTTTTGTAGCTCATGTTTGCTCGATTTTTTTTCTTTTTACAGATTATATCATTCGAGGGAAGAAATATATACATATACATATTCTGAAGAGGAATGAGAATGAATATCTTCACAGTACATGAGATGTATTTGACCGATTCGAATATATCTCCGTCAGAAATACATAAAATGTATATATTTCTGACGAAGATATTATATTCGAAACCAGTTAAATACATCTCTTGTATTGTGAAGATTTTAATTCTCATTCATACCTTTGCTACACTTGTCTCAATGAATACATATACATCTGCATTTGTTTGTTTATAAAAGAAAAATACCTGCTTCTTGTACAAATGAAATTGACCCAAATCTTAGTTCTTTTTAATCGACCTTTCACATAATCACAAGGAAATATAAAGGAGAATCCATCATTGAATATATTCCTCTAAATCTATAAAAAAAAAATCACTGATAAAACAATATGAAAGTGTTTTAGAACCTGAACTGAAATGATCTGCATCTTCCTTGCTCATCTCCATCTACTTTTCAATGATACACACTCTCATGATACCATATCAGAATAAGACATTTCAACAAATAGATCATAATCTCTCTGATTCGGTTTCCAGCGCTGAATTCCTTTCATATCAAGTGCAAATCAGGAAATGTTATATGGAGTCCAACCTTAATGTAATTCTATATCATTGTTATTATTGTTATTATTATCGTTATCATTGTCATTAATTCCAATTATGTATTCTATATTGTTATTATTATTATAATCGTTATCATTGTCATTATTATCATCATTATTATTATTGTTATTATATTTTATTAATGTCATTGTGTTATTATTATCATCATTACCATTATGATAATTATTGTTATTAAATATATTTTTGTTGTTATTTTATCATTTTTATTAATAGTAGCAGCAGTACTAATATTCTGTTTCATTGCATTATGATCATTATCATTATTACTGTTATTATCATTATTTTATCAATATTATCATTATCATCATCATTAATAGTAGCAGTAGTACTATACTGTTTCTTTATTATTATTATCATCATCAATTACATTACTATCAATAGTTATCATCACTGTTGTTATTATCATTATCATCATCATTTTTATTAATAGTAGCAATAGTACTAATATTCTGTTTCATTGCATTATCATTATTATCATCATTATCATTATTGTTATCATTATCATTATCATTATTACTGTTATAATCATTATTGTTATCATCATTCATGCCCTCATCATTCGCTGTTATCATCATTAGTATCATTATCATCATTCTACTAATATTCTGTTTCACATTATCATTATTATTATCATTATCATGTTATAATCATCATCCTCATCCCTGGGCTTATTTCTCTCAGTGCATTCTGGCCTGGGACTTAGAGCGACAGTGCAAGGACACAGTGCCACCTTGGGATGAGCACCTCTCGAAGGCCGAAGGAGAAAAGAAAGGAGTGCCACGTGTTTCACTGCGGTATTTGCGTCGTCATTTGAGATCGTATCTGTGAAAATAAATATATATATATATATATATTTACATTTTTTTTCTTCGAGTTTCCAATTACATAATAAGATTCAAAAGACTAAAAGACTAAAAGGTGGTAAAAGAAGTGAGATAATAATGATAATGATCATAATGAATGATAACAGTGATAATAGTAATAATGATAATGATG
>NW_020869997.1:623969-641469 GCF_003789085.1 Penaeus vannamei
GAGAGAGAGAGAAAAAGAGAAGAGAGGGAGAGAGAAAGAAAGACCATTGGCCCCGAACTCAACAACCAAAATAGACCCAAAACAGACGCCTTAAAGAGTACTCTGCCGTCGTCTTTGCCTTCAAAGATGCGTCTTAAGTCACTCCATCAAGCGATCTGTTCTTAGAAGAAAGAGAGAGAGAGAGAGAGACAGAGAGAGAGAGAGAGAGAGAGAACGGAAAGAGAGAGAGAGAAGAGAGAGATAACAAGACAGAAAGAGAAAGAGAGAAGAACGAGAGAGTGACGTAACCAACCTACCTCAAGCGACCAAAGAACAAATCTAAACCCAAAAAAAAAAATAAAAAAAAAAAGATAAAATAAAAAACTCAAAGATAAAAAAAAAAATGAACAACGAAACACCCTTTTAGCCAAGGATAACGAAATATAATTTAACGATTCACCATTAGTACTCCCCCCCTCCCCCTCCCCTCCCCTCCCCTCCCTCCCTCCCCTCCCTCCCTTCCCTCCCCTCACCCCCCCATCCCTCTCTCCCCTCCCCTCACCCCCCCCCCTCACCCTTCCCATTATCCATATGACAGGAAGTTGAGATCATTAGTGATTAGATAAGAGATAAGGGGAAAAAAATCAAAGCAGTTAGGTAATTATTTTTGTAGTGATTGAAAAGTTCAAATTTTTTTTAAATATCTTTCTTTTTATTTATTTTCATTTATTATTGGTTTTGAAATGGAGTGGGATTTGTTGATTATTAGTAATTGAGGAAAAGCGACGAGGGAAAGACGAAAATTAATCGATAGATGTTTTTGGAAAGGAAAAAGATTTCATGCCAACGGAACTATTTGGAGTGGCAATATATTTTACGGGTTTGTGTCGGTTTTTTTGGAAAATTGGAACCTGATTTTATAAACGTCACACACATACACGCATACACACAAACACACAACACACATACACACACACACCACACACACACACACACACACACACCAAACACACACACACACACCAGCACCACACACACACACACAACACACACAACAACACACACCACACACACACACACACACAACACACACACACCATGACCACCAGATCCACCTAGCAGCTGATATTTGTTCAAAATATGAACTAATCACACAAAAGTTTGCTTGAACTTTGACCGACCACCGCCCGTGTTTATATTACACGTCGAAACACTTGTTGACACACTACTAAAGCAATTAAATCCACGAGATCATTATTTCTTTATCATTCTCTTGTTCCTTTTTATTTCCATCTTGCGATCTTGCAAATGAAGGCAGGTAACAGGTGTTGCTTCTCCCGATGACGTCACAGCTCTTTCGTAACTAGCATCGTGAAATATTTGTCTGTTGATGGTCGAGATAGTGTTCTGTATAGGGAACGCTCCTATATATGTATATTGTGTGTGGTGTGTGTGTGGTGTGCGTGCGTGTGTGTTGTGTGTGTGTGTGTGTGTGTGTGTGTGTGAGAGAGAGAGAGAGAGAGAGAGAGAGAGAGAGAGAGAGAGAGAAGAGAGAGAGAGAGAGAGAGAGAGAGAGAGAGAGAGAGAGAGAGAGAGAGGAGAGAGAGAGAGAGAGAGAGAGAGAGAGAGAGAGAGAGAGAGAGAGAGAGAGAGAGAGAGAGAGAGAGAGAGAGAGAGAGAGAGAGAGAGAGAGAGAGAGAGAGAGACAGAGAGAAGAGAAGAGAGAGTGCATGTGTCATGGTGTTGTGTCTGTGTGTGTGTGTGTGTGTGTGTGTGTGTGTGTGATATATTTGCTTGTATCTATATTCGTATCTATATCTATTTACAAACACGTGGGCCACCAAGAGTCCTTTGGCGACATCATCTCCCATCCTGGAGGGAGAGTCCTGACTGAGTCCCAAAGGACATCAATGGCAGTCCTTCCCTTAGATATATATAAACGAAAAAATTCTCTTTCCTCTCAACTCTTTTCTCTATTCCCCTATTCATCAACCGTATTCCATCTCCCTTTTCGTTCCCCCTGTTCTAATCTCTGTAAAAGGAAGCTTATCGTGATTATTAATAATCTTGTATAGACTGACCTTATCTGTTATTCTCATCTTTGTCGTCATTTATCGTTTATTTTGGTCTTCTTCTTTATTTACATCTGTTCTTTGTGATTATGTTATTCGGAATAAGGAAATGTTGATCGAAATTATCCTTTTGCATTTTTTTTTTTTTTTTTTGAAAGGCTATAATGACTATGATAGTGATAATGACATTGCTATATTCTTTGCTATTATTATCATGACTTATTTTATCATTTTTTACCATTGTTGTTATTTTTTTGTTATTGTTGTTGTTAGCATTATCATCCTTCCATTTATAATTAGTATTGTCGTCATCGTTAGCAATATTATTGTTATTATTATCATTTTTGCTATCATCATCATCAGTATTATTATTATCATTATCATTGTTATTTACATTATTATCATTATAATTATTTATCATTATCACTATCATCCTATTCTTTCCCTCTCTCTATTTGCCTGTCTGTCTGTAGTTCTCTTTTTCTCTCTTTCAGCCCTGTCTCTGTCTGTCTGTCTCTCTCTCTCTTTATCTGTCTATCCACCATCTATCCATCTATCCATCTTTGTGTGTGTGGTGTGTGTGTGTGTGTGTGTGTGTGTGTGTGTGTGTGTGTGTGTGTGTGTGTGTGTGTGTGTGTGTGTGTGTGTGTGTGTGTGTGTGTGTGTGTAATATTTGCCACCTCATATTCATATATATCAAAAAAACCACTTCTATCACTCTCAATAATTTCTCTCTTTCTCCACAAAGTCTTTTACAACACCGTTCACTCTTGTCACCGCACAGAGTACAACCATAACTCCCTTACCATCAAACCGAACAAACCGCTACTTCCCTTCCTCCCCTTGCTTAGCATAGGCAAATGTTTGGATTCGGAGAGATAAACTGTTTTCTTATGCAAAACCTTCGTCTTCCTTGCCCTAGCGTTCGGCTCTGTAAAAAAAAAAGGAAAAGAAAAAAGAAAGAAAAAAATGACTTTATTCACAATGTGGATTGATTAAATGTGATTTTTGAATGGTTATTTATGATCAGATGTTGGTTATTGGTAAAAAAAAAATGAATGGTTGGGTATAATTTTGTGATGAGGGTTTTGGTTAAGGTATATTGTTACCGTGATAAATATAGGTGGAAGAGAGAGAGAAAAGAGAAAGAAAGAGAGAGAGAGAGAGAGAGAGAGAGGGAGAGGAGAGAGAGAGAGAGAGAGAGAGAGAGAGAGAGAGAGAGAGAGAGAGAGAGAGAGAGAGAGAGAGAGAGAGAAGAGAGAGAGAGAGAGAGAGAGAGAGAGAGAGAGAGAGAGAGAGAGAGAGAGAGAGAGGAGAGAGAGAGAGAGAGAAGAAGAGACAGAGACAGAGACAGAGAGAGAGAGGAGAGAGAAAGAAAGAGAAAGAGAGACAAAAAGAAAGAAAGGGAGAGATAGAGAGCAATAATGATAATGTTCTACTTCGTGATAAAGTTCCTATTGAATTCTCTTAAGATTTTAAATATTCACTTATGGATTACCCATCTTTGTTTCAATATCTTTATCGTTATCACTTCCCTCATTCTCTTCCATTGTTAATAGAAAAGCAAATCGGAAAAAATCATAATAATAATAATGAATATAATAATAATAATAATATAATTATAATATATTATTATATCATGATATATATATGAAATAATAGTCATAATAGTCATGATTCCGGTTGTGAATTGTTAAAAAAGAAAAAAACTTAGATTACCAGTAGAATTATGAACATTAGCTGTAATAATCATCATCACCCAATGAGTTAATTAAATGGCCATGCGTTGATTGGTTATTAATTGGGGAATAAAATGACCAAAATAGAACGAGAGGTGATGGAGGACTTCAACTGGGATGAAGTACAGACAGACACTTAAGATCTTTTATAGCGTCTGGTATGTTTCTCCGGGTTCGCTTGATTTTTTTTTTTTTTTTTTTTTTTTGTCTTATTTTTTATAGTTTATGTTTGGTTGATTTTTTTTCTTTTTTTTTTTTTTTGCTTCTTTTTATAGCTTGATTTTTCTTTTTTTTCTTCTTTTATAGTTTGTGTTTGCTTGATTTTTTTCTTCTTTTTTTTATTTTGTTTGCTAGATTTTTTTTTCTTTTTTGTAGTTTATGTTTGCTTGATTTTTTTTTTTTTTGTTTCTTTTTTATAGTTTATGTTTGCTTGATTTTTTTCTCTTTTTTTCTTCTTTTTTATAGTTTTATGTTTGCTTGATTTTTTTTCTCTTTTTTATTTCGTGTTTGCTATTTTGTTTCTCTTTTATTTTTTCTCTTTTTTGCTTTTGCTTGATTTTTTTTTTTTTTTTCTTTTTTTCTTCTTTTTTTTATAGGTTATGTTTCTTGTTTCTCTTTTTTTTTTTTTTTTTATGCTCATGTTTGCTCGATTTTCTTTTTCTTTTTCTTTTTACAGATTATATCATCTGAGGAAGAAATATATACATATACATATTCTGAAGAGGAATGAATTAGATTGAATATCTTCACAGTACATGAGATGTACTTGACCGGATTCGAATATATCTCCGTCAGAAATACATAAAATGTATATATTTCTGACGAAGATATTATATTCGAAACCAATAAAATACATCTCTTGTATTGTGAAGATTTTAATTCTCATTCATACCTTTGCTACACTTGTCTCAATGAATACATATACATCTGCATTTGTTTGTTTTATAAAGAAAAATACCTGCTTCTTGTACAAATGAAATTGACCCAAATCTTAGTTCTTTTTAATCGACCTTTCACATAATCACAAGGAAATATAAAGAGAATTCCATCATTGAATATATTCCTCATAAATCATAAAATAAATCACTGATGAAACAATATGAAAGTGTTTTAGAACCTGAGACTTCAACTCAATCATGATCTAAGCTCTATCTCCATTGTATTGATAATCACACAATCTCTTCAATGATAAGACTTCATATCAGAATAAGACATTTCAACAACAAATATTATAATCTTCTGATTCGGTTTCCAGCGCTGAATTCCTTTCATATCAAGTGCAAATCAGGAAATGTTATATGGAGTCCAAATTTAATGTAATTCTATATCATGTTATTATTTATTATATCGTTATTTATCATTGTCATTATTATCTTCATTATTATTATTGTTATTATTATTGTTATTAATGTCATTGTTGTTATTATTATCATCATTATCATTATGATAATTATGGTTATTAATATCATTTTTGTTGTTATTATTATAATTTTTATTAATAGTAGCAGCAGTACTAATATTCTGTTTCATTGCATTATCACATCATTATCATTACTATCATTACTGTTATCATCATTATTGTTATTATCATTATCATCATTATTATCATTAATAGAAGCAAAAGTACTAACATTCTGTTTCATTGCATTATCATTATTATTATCATTATCATTATTGTTTATCATTATCATTAATTATTACTATTATTATCATTATTGTTATCATTATCACATTTGATAATAGTAGCAATAGTACTAATATTCTGTTTCATTGTATCATCATCATCCATATCTTCTCCCTTCTTCTGCCTCTCCAATCAGCTCCCCCTATTTCTCTCAGTGCACTCTGGGCCTGGACTTAGAGCGACAGTGCCAAGGACACAGTGCCACCTTGGGAATGCACCTCTCGAAGGCCGGAAGGAGAAGAGAGGAGTGCCACGTGTTTCACTGCGGAATTTGCGTCGTCATTTGAGATCGCATCTGTGAAAAAATATATATATATGTTTACATTTTCTTTCTTCGAGTTTCCAATTACATAATAAGATTCAAAAGACTAAAATCCTAAAAGGTGGTAAAAAGAAGTGAGATAATAATGATAATGATAATAATAATGATAATAGTGATAGTAGTAATAATGATAATGATGATAATGATAATAATATGATATAATAGTAATATAATAATAATGGTAATATAATGATAAGTAGCAATAAAATGCAATAGTTATAATAATAATAATAATAATGGTAATAGAAATAATAAGAGAGAGAGAGAGAAAGAGAGAAAGAGAGAGCGAGAGAGAAAGAGAGATAGATAGATAGATAGATAGATAGATAGAGAGAGAGACAGAGAGAGAGAAGGAGGAGAGAGAGAGAGAGAGAGAGAGAAAGAGAGAGAGAGAGAGGAGAGAGAGAGAGAGAGAGAGAGAGAGAGAGAGAGAGAGAGAGAGAGAGAGAGAGAGAGAGAGAGAGAGAGAGAGAGAAGAGAGGGGGAGAGAGGAAGAAGAGAGAGAGAGAGAGAGGAGACAGAGAGAGAGAGAGAGAGAGAGAAAAGAGAGAGAGAAGAGAGATGATTCTCTTTGACGAATTTTTTTACCTTCTGTGACGTCATTCAGAAGGCCCATTGGCGATCTTTTCGTCCACCAGCCTGGAAAGATAACTATACATATATATCTTTATTCGCTTTTATTTTGTTGGTTATATGTATTGGTATCATAGTGAATTGAGCTAATTATAACGGGCAATATTTTTCTTTTTCTTTCTTTCTTTATGAGTCGTAGTGTTAGCTGTTGTTGAGAGAGAGAGAGAGAGAGAGAGAGAGAAGAGAGGAGAGAGAGAGAGAGAGAGAGAGAGAGAGAGAGAGAGAGAGAGAGAGAGAGGGAGGGATAGAAAGAAGAAGATAGATAGATAGATAGAGAGAAGAGAGAGAAGGAAAGAGATAGATAAATAGATAGATAGAGCGAGAACCCACTGTTCCTCCTCCCTCCTCCTCCTCCTCCGGCCAGACTCCCGCCGAGGATCCCGCCAGCAGGAGGGCCGCCAGAGCGCCTTCAGGGACGTCATCCGCGAGGGGGTCTTCCCCGGTCCCTGAGTCGACGTCTCGGCGAATTCCTCGAAGGAGACGACGTCCGACTGGCGAGGAGGGGCGAGGAGGGCGCCTTATGTCCCGAGGGAGCGAGGGCGCGTCCGCCCTGCGCAGGCGCCGACGGGACGCCCGAGGGACGCGGTTCTCCGCTCCGGCAGGAAGCGCCGCGCCCTCTCGCCCGCGATCCGGGCGTTTCTCTTATTCTATTCTTCTTTAGATGATTAACGTGTTTTTTTATTTATTTATCTATTTTCTCTCTCGTTTTCATTTTCTTCTTTAGATAATTAACGTGTTTTTTTTTTCTCTCTCTCTCTCGTTTCATTTTTTCTTAGATAATTACCGTGGTTTTCTATTATTATGTTTTTTCTTATCTCGTTTCATTTTCTGCCTAGATATTATCGTGGTTTTTTTTNTGAAGAAATATTTATAGATGAGGTGTTGTCTTCATGTTCGTTTATATTTCACATCTGCAGAATATACCACTTTAGAAACACATTAAACACACACACCAATACACATACCTACTACGATACACACACATACCACATGCTTACTCACACACACAACATACACATACCCCCCAACATATACACATGCCTACACACGCATATCCAACACACACACACCAGACACATACACATGCCCCTTACACAAGCAAAACACACACACATACACATGCCTTACTCACACACACATACACATATCCCCCCACACATACACATGCCTACACAGCACATACACACAACACACACCACACATTACACATGCCTACAACAAACATAAACACACATACACGCACACACACATACACATTCATCCCCCCACGCACATTACACATGCCTACACACACACACATGTCTACACAACACACACACACACATACACATATCTCCACACAACACATACACATGCCTACACACACACACACATGCCTACACAAACACAACCACATCATAGGCATATCCCCCCACAAACATAGACATACCTACACACACACATACTCACATACACATACACACACATGCACATATCCCCCCACACACATACACATACTTACACACAAACATACACGCATACACATATCCCGCCCACACACATACAATACCTACACACAAAAATATACACATACACACATACACATATCCCCACACACATACACATACCTACACAAACAGACCACACACACACACACACACGCATAGAACGTATTTGACTGTATCCCCTAATATTGCTTTGTCTGTCACTTTTGTCTTTCTTCACACCTGGTTCTCTCTCATCTCATCGTCTCTCATGTCCCTTTTATTGTTTAAATTTGGGTTTAAGGAATGTCTTTGCGAAGGAGAGAGAATAAGGGAGTTATAAGTATATAAAAAGAAGAGAAAGAGAAGAGAAGAAAAGAGAGAGAGAAAGAGAAGAGAAGAGAAGAGAAGAGAAGAGAAGAGAAAAGGAGAAGAGAAGAGAGGAGAAGAGAGAGAGAGAAGAGAAGAGAAGAGAGAGAAGAGAAGAGAAGAGAGAGAGAGAAGAGAGAGAGAGAAAGAGAGAGAGAAAGACAGAGAGAGAGAGAGAGGAGAGAGAGAGAGAGAGAGAGAGAGAGAGAGAGAGAGAGAGAGAGAGAGAGAGAGAGAGAGAGAGAGAGAGAGAGAGACAGACAGACAGACAGACAGAGAGAGAGGGAGAGTGATAGAGAGAGAGCTAGCTAGAGGGGGAGTTTTAGCATGTAAAATAGATTCTGACTTTTGATAGAAACTTCGCGAACCCCTGCAATATTTTCGTTCATAGAAGGAGTTTGTCATTTCAGTTAATTTCTGTAAACACGTAGCATTGTCGTTCAGGTTATTCCGTGAGGCAATTCAAAGGAAAATGGAATCCAAACATATGATTGTTCATTTTGTGAGTATTTAGCACTGTGTTTCGTCATGCTTATTTCGTTGTCTCGTTATGGTGTCTGATCAAATACACTGGAGAAAACACACACTCTTTCCTCCCTCTCTCTCGCTGCACTCCTTGCTCTTTCTCTCTTCCTACTCCTTTCTCTCTATCTTCCCCCTTCTCTCTCGTACAACCTCCCTCTTCTCTCTCCCCTCCGCCATTCCCTCCTCCCTCTCCTCACTCCTTTCTATCTCTCTGTCCTCCTCTCTCTCTCTCTCCCCCACTCCATCCTTCTCTCCTCTCTCTCTCTCTCTCTCTCCCTCCCTTTCCTCTTCTCGCTCACTTTCTCCCCCTCTCCTTCCATCCTCTCTCTCTCTCTCTCTTTCCCTCCATCCTTCCCTCTTCTCTCTCTCTCTCGCTCCCAATCCTTCCCTCCTCTTTTCTATCTCTCTCCCCCCACTCCTTCCCTCATCTCTCTCTCTTTTTTTCTCTCTTGTTCCCTCCATTCCTTCTCTCTCTCTCTCTCCCCCACTCCTTCCCTTCTATCTCTCTCTTTCCCTCCATTCCTTCCCTCTCTCTCTCTCTCTCCCCCACTCCTTTCCTCCCCTCTCCCTCTCTCTCTCTCTCCCCCATTTCTTCCCTCATCTCTCTCTCTCCCAACTCCTTCCCTCCTCTCTCTCTCTCTCTTCCCCCATTCATTCCCTCCTCTCTCTTCCCCCACTCCTTCCCTTCTCTCTCTCTCTCTCTTCCCCCATTCATTCCATCTTCTCCCCCCCCCATCTCTCTCTCCCCATTCATTCTCCCCTCTCTCTTCCCCTCTCTCTCTCTCCTTCAACCTCCCGCCTCCGCCTCGTCCATTTCCCAGGCCTGTCACCCCGCCCCTTGTCTCTCCTCGAAGCGACACGACGAAGGCCGTCACCGGTGGCAGCGTCCCCTCCTCCGTGTCATCTGGAGGGAACTTCGGGGGCGTGAGGAATTTCGGTCGTACAGTGACAGCAGCGATCTCGTGGCAAGGCCGACGGCGGTTGTTCACTGGTTGGCTGTCTGTCATGGCTGTGTGGGTGTGTCTCTGTCTGGATGTCATGGCTGTGTGGGTGTGTGTCTTTGATTCTATTTCTGTCTGTCTGTCATGGCTGCGTGGGTGTCTCTGTCTCGATGTCATGGCTGTGTGTGTGTGTCTCTTTCTCTGTTTCTGTCTCTGTGTTCTGTCTGCTGTCATGTGTGCTGTGTGTGTGTGTCTCTGTTTCTGTCTGTCTGTCATGCTGTGTGTGCTGTCTCTGTGTCTGTCTGTCATGGCTGTTGTGTGTGTGTGTGTCTGTCTCTGTCTGTATGTCATGGCTGTGTGTGTGTCTTTGATTCTGTTTCTGTCTGCCATGGTTGTGTGTGTGTGTGTGTGTCTGTCTCTGTTTCTGTCTGTCTGTCATGGCTGTGTGTGTGTCTCTGTCTCTGTCTCTGTTTCTGTCTGGATGTCATGGCTGTGTGTGTGTGTCTCTGTTTCTGTCTGTCTGTCATGGCTGTATGTGTCTGTCTCTGTTTCTGTCTGTCTGTCATGGCTGTGTGTGTCTGTCTCTGTTCTGTCTGTCTGTCATGGCTGTGTGTGTCTGTCTCTGTTTCTGTCTGTCTGTCATGGCTGTGTGTGTGTGTGTCTGTCTCTGTCTCTGTCTGTTTCTGTCTGTCTGTCATGGCTGTGTGTGTGTGTCTCTGTCTCTGTTTCTGTCTGTCTGTCTGCCTGTTTGTCGATGTTTTCTCTCTGTCTGTCTGTCATGTCTATGTGTGTCTCTCTCTGTTTCTGTCTGGATGTCTGTTTGTCTATATGTTTGTTTTTTAGCTGTCTGTCTCCTGTCGCTGTGCCTGTCTGTCTGTCTACCTGTCTGCCTGTCTCTCTATCTCTTTCTCCCTCTCGCTCTCCCTCTCCCTCTCTCCCCCCCTCCTTCTCCCTCACGGTTCACATTTCTGAAAAGTACAAACATTCCTTATATCGTTTGAGTTTTAGGCTTAAGGAAAAGCGCCTCCGAGTGAATGGGAATTGCAGGCCATTTGCAGGCACTGATAAATTGCTAATGGTGCATTTGCGTGCGCGAAAAAGTATGCAAATTGAGTTCTAAAGGCTCGTTGGTCAATAATGGGACGGACGAATCATCAGAAAGAAATTAGTAAAAGCTTTGAATTCGAGTTCAAGGTGACTGTGTAATAGGGTCAGATAAGGTTCATAATTCTTATCTTTTTTAAGTTTTTTATTCATTCACGCCCACGTATGAACATACATTCACACGCCTATACATACAACCCCACCACATGCACATCCATACATATCCATCCCCATCTCATACAGACAGACACCCATCCACACACACACAACCTCCCCCAACCCATCAACACACCGACCCACATCCGCATCACATACAAATCTCCCAGAGGATACACCCACCCACACATCCTTATACATACAACCCCCGAAAAGACACACCCACACAAATACATAAATAAGTCCTCCAAAAACACCCGTCCACCCATATCCACACACATACACCCTCTTAAAAAACACCCACATGCACACATACACCCACCCGCAAAACACACACGCGCACACGTACACTCCCTTAAAATCACACACTCACACATACACCCCCTTAAAAAACACCCACGCGCACACATACACCCGCGTCCAAAACACACACGCACACATACACCCTCCCCAAACACACACACACACACATACACCTCGTCCAAAACACACATGCGCCACACATACACCCTCCCCAAAACACACACACACACACATACACCCTCCCCCAAAACACACACGCGCACACATACACCCTCCCCCAAAACACACACACACACACACCCCTCGTCCAAAACACACACGCACACACAAACACCCTCCCTCCCCCAAAACACACACGCGCTCACTTACAAAATCCCCACACACACACACATACACCCCCCCAAAAAAAAAAAACAAAAAAAACACGCACACACATACCCCACCAAACAAACAAACAAAAAACACACACACGCACACACATACCCCCCCCCCAAAAAAAAAAAAAAAAAAACAACAGCACACACAATACACCCCTCCCCCAAACGCACACGCGCGTGCACACTCCACCTCCCCGCCCCGAGTCCTCGCTTGGCTCTACCAAAAGATTGAATTTTTCAGGTTTATGCGAAGCGCACTTACTTCTCTAAAGTTTATTTACCGAGGCCAAAGTCCTCTAGAGTTTGCCTTTGTCTTTCTCTCCCTCCCTCCCTCTCCCTCTCTCCGTCTCTGTCTCTTATATCTGTCCTCTGTCTTGTCTCTTATCTGTCTCTTTGTCTCTGTCTCTTCTCTGTCTTTCTGTCTGTCTGTCTGTCTCTGTCTCTCTCTCTCTCTCTCTCTCTCTCTTCTCTCTCTCTCTCTCTCTCTCTCTTCTCTCTCTCTCCTCTCTCTCTCTCTCTCTCTCTCTCTCTCTCTCTCTCTCTCTCTCTCTCTTCTCTCTCTCTCTCTCTCTTCTCTCTCTCTCTCTCATCTCCTCTCTCTCTCTCTCTCTCCCTCTGTCTCTGCTCTGTCTCTGTCTCTGTCTCTGTCTCTGTCTCTCTCTCTCTCTCTCTCTCTCTTTCTCTCTCTCTCTCTCCTGTCTCTCTGTCTCTCTCTCTCCTCCCCTCTCTCTCTTTGACTCTGTCTCTCTGTTTTTCTCTTTGTCTGTGTCTCTCTGTCTCTGTCTGTCTGTCTGTCTCTCTCTCCCTCCCTCTATCTCACAAATCTTCTGACTGATTGCCCGTTTGTCTGTTTTCTGTCTCTCTTTGTCTGACTCTGTCTGTCTGTCTCCCTCCCTCCCCTCCTCTCTCTATCTCTCCTTCCCTCTCTATCTATCTATTTACCTCTGTTGTTCTTACTCCTATCCCTCCCTCCCTTCCCTTTCTCTCCTGTTCTCTTTCTCTGTCTCCCTTTTATCGCAGGAAATCGCTTCCTTTGCCTGTTACTCGTGTTTACGTCGTTCGTACAAAAAGCTGTCTGCGAAGATTCCTCACATGTGAAAGGCCTGTGACGTCATCTGCCTTAGACGAACGGGTTGGGGTCATGTTGGTTCTTATGAGGATATTCGACTTTTTTCGTCTTATTTCTATTTTTATTTATTTATCGTCATCATTACTATTATCATTATTGTTGTTATTCTTTGCAATCACTCGTTCGTTATCTAATCTTTCCATTTGTGATTTTCTTTTTCTTTTTTTAACCCTTCTTTGCTGTGGTTTCCAATTCTCCTTTTCCCCCTGTCTTTCTCTTCTGTTTTTCTTATTCCGTATCATCGTGGTCGTCTACCTACCCTCCAATTTATTATATCACGACGCCATATAATGATAATTGATATTCAATAATTATATTTTGTCTTACATCTTCCTCATCATCATCACCATTAACATAATCATTATTCTCATCATCATCATCTTCCCCTTTACCATCATCATCACATTTCTCTCTACCATTCTCATCTTCCTCTTTCTCTTCTTCCTCCTCTTCTTCTCCTTCCTCTTTCCTGAGCCTCAGTCCCCCCGGATCTTCGGATTTTCCTGTCAAGTACTATTTACTCGGCTTCAACAAAAGGAAGTTATGTGTTCGGGATGGCAGTACTAAGACGGTAATATTCTCTCTGTCTTTCTCATTTCTTTTCTTGATCTCGCTCTCCTTTATTCGTCTTCCAGATCGTCCATTCTCTGTGTCTGATGAAACACACACACGTATGCACACATGGTCATTTTCATACTTTGACTTACACATATGTACGCTCTCTCACTCGCACTCATATGAAGATTCACACTCAAAAAACACACATTCATACACTCAAACACACACACACTCACACGTACACACAGATATTTAAACTTACACATTCACACACATTCACACACACACACACACACACACACACATATACACACAGATATTTAAACTTACACATTCACACACACACACACACACACACATGGACAAAGAGAAAATCACATACAAACACAAAAGGACGTACGGTAAAGGAATGTCACTTGTATTATTATTATTATCATTACTATTATTATTATTATTTTCTTTTTTAATGAGGATGAAGAGAGGAAAATATGACATATAGAATAGATATATGCGGACAGACAGACAGACATGCTGGCACTGTAAACGTAGACGGATAAATGAAGTTCGATTTAGAGCAGTGAAACAGACCAGATAGGTGCCGGACTAGTGGATTTTACCGGATTCACGAAGCTTAGGAAAGAGAGAGAGAAAGAGGGAGAAAGAGAGAGAGAGAGAGAGGAGGAGGAGAGAGGAGAGAGGAGAGAGAGAGAGAGAGAGAGAGAGAGAGAGAGAGAGAGAGAGAGAGAGAGAGAGGAGAGAGAGTGAGTGAGAGAGAGAGAGAGAGAGAGAGAGAGAGAGAGAGAGAGAGAGAGAGAGAGAGAGAGAGAGAGAGAGAGAGAGAGAGACGCGTTAAGGGATAAAAGAAGAATAATCTCAGATAGTACAGCAGTTTCAGTCACCACAAGTCAGCTACAACAGAACAGACGTAAATGACACAAAGAAGGAATGTGTCACAGTAGCCATGTTGTTCCCCATGCAAACCGATGATTGCCGGATTCCAGCCACTTTCCCGTATTATTGAAGGTGCCGGTTATCGAAGGTGCCGGACCATTGAACAGACCGGCAGATGTTAAGTATGTGAATCGACGGAGAAGTAAACTGATAGATAAACATAAGTAGATGTTTCGTTGAGTCAGATAAAGCAAACTAGACGTGTGAATCGCCACGTGATAATAATAATTAAAGGTAGGTAGACCAAAACGTAGATAAATAAACCAACAGAATAGCTAATAAGATTTATACAGATAATTTAAGAAAAAAAAATATATACACCACTCATTCCCTCTTTGCTAATGACCTTAATTAAGTATTGGTATGATTCGAATACAAAATTCCTCTTGTTGAATTAAAGAAAGAAAAGATAGTTAAATGTCTGCGAGCTAATTACAGTGTTATTAAGGGTGAGAACACAAATGACAGTACGGTATATACAACCCTCGCTGCAAAAGGAAATGGGACTTTAGCACGAAACTTCCAGAAAGAAAGAAAAATGATGACATTCTCTTCTATACTCTCTCTCGTCTCTCTTCCCTCTCTCCCTCTCTCTCTCTCTGACTTTCTCTTTCTCCCTCTCTCCTTCCCTCCCTCCTCCCCTCTTTTTCTCTCTCTCACTTTCACTCTCTCTCTCTATCTCTCTTCTCTCTCCTCTCTCTCATCCTGCTCTCGTCTCTCTCTCTCTCTGCTATCTCTCCTCTCGTCTCTTCTCTCTCTCGCTCCTCTCTCCTCTCTCCTCCCTCCTCCCGTCCCTCCTTCCCCCCCCTCTCTCTCTCCCCCTCCATCCCGTCCCTCCCTCTCCTCCCCTCTTCTCTCTTCTCTCTCTCTCCCTCTCCTCCCCCCCCTCTCTCTCTCTGATCTATCACGCATATTTTCCATCCTGGCCATGGCTGGAATTGGTCAGACATCTTATTTCATTTATTTATTAATTTAGTTTTTTGTTTAAGCTGAAATATGACTGAAAATGTAATGCAATCATAAGGTTCATGAAAATACACATCATCCACAACTTTATATCTTATATATTACTGAATTATTAATTATCATCAATCATTATCATTATTATCATTATCATTATCATTATTATTAGATATATTATTATTACTATTATCATTATTATCATTATCATTATCATTAATTATTATTAAATATTATTATTTTATTATTATTATTTATTATTATTATTATTATTATTATTATTATTATTATCATTATCATCATCATCATCATTATCAGTATCATTATTATCATTAACATTATTGTTATCATTATCATTATAATCATCATCAACATCAACATCACCATTATCACAATTATTACTATTATGATTTTTATCATTGTTATTATTATCAATATATCAATATCATTATTATCATTATCATCATTATTATCACTATTATCATAATATCATCATTATTGTTACTGTTATGCTACCATAATCATAGCTATTTAATATAAGGTGAGAAATCTCATTTATTACGTGAGGCATTTCTGTGCAAAGATGAACATACATAGATGTGACTGTGTCTGTCTTTAAGTTTGAATGAGTATGTGTTTGTATGTATGCATGTATGTATGTATGGTAATGTAGTGTATGTATGTTTTGTATGCAATGTGTAAACAAAAGCAAAAAAAAAAAAAAAAAAAGTAAAAAAAAAGAAAAAAGAAAAAGAGATTAAGAAAGAGGCAGACAACAACGAACAAAACACTGACATGGTCGACATTGAAGATGAGATGAAAAGAGAGATAGATAACCAGAAAGAGAAAGAAAGAAAAAGAAAAAGAGAAATCGCTTTTCCAAAAGATCTTGAATTTTCTTGCGATTTCCTTGTCTAACTTTCTAGGTTCTTCGGAAGTTTTCCTGTTTCCGTTTTCTCGGTGGTCTTCAGAGTGATTTTTNCATCCCCCAATTTCCTTTCCCCCTATTTTTCCCGCCTTCCCCTTTCGCCATTTCCTCTTCCTTTACTCCCCCTCCCCCCTTCCTACCCCACCTACCCCCCTCCCCCAATCCTCTCATCTTTACCCCCTCTACTCTTCCCCCTCCTCTCCATCCTTTCCCTACCTCCCTCCCTCCCAACTCCTCCCCCCAATTCCTCCTCTTACCCTCTACCCCCTCCCAACCCCATCCTCCCCTTCTCCCCTACCCTCCCACCAAATCCTCCTCTTACCTCTCCACCCCCTTCCCACCATCCTCCCCCTTCTCCCCCTTCCTCCCGCCATCCCTCCACTTACCCCTCTACACCACTCCCACCCCCCATCCTCCCCCTCCTCTACTCCCTCCCCCCATCCTCACTCTTACCCTCTACCCCTTTCCCAACCCATCCTCCCCCTTTCCCTCCCTCCCCACACCTCCTCTTACCCCTCTACCTCCCTTCCCAACCATCCTCCCCCTTCTCCCCCTCCCTCGCCCCATCTCCCTACCCCCTCTCCAGGCTATCGAGTTGCCAGGTACTAATAATGTCTCCGGAAAGCGACTGGAATCGGGTTACTTTCTCTTGTCTCTCCGTCATGGCAAACTTCTTCTGTTTTCTTGATGCTATTTTCGTCTTTTTGCTTTCTATTTTTTTATTCTTATTTTTTATTTTTTTTGTTTAATTTGTTTTTTGTTTTGTTTCTTTTTATTTTTTGTTTTGTTTCGTTTCAGATTGTTGATGTAGGGTGCTACTTCGTTTTTTTTTTTTTTTTTGTTTTTTATTCTATTTTTTTGGTGAAAAGTAAGTTTTATCTTTAGTTTTTTCCCTCTTTCTACAACTTTGTCGATCTCTTTTAGTCTTTGTCTGTCAGTATGAACGTCTATTTGTTTATCCGTTTATCTGGCTGTCTAAATATTATTAACTGTATTAAATGTCTCACTGTGTCCTTTTTTCTGTTCATCCTATCTCTAATCTTCTGTCTTGATTCTCTTCCAGTTTTCCTTTTCTGTTCTCGCCTCCCCTTCCTTCTCCTCATATTTTTCTTTTTCTTTGCCTACTCCTCTTTCCCCTCTCCTCCTCCTCCTTCCTTTTCTCCTTATCTTCTCCTCTTTATTTCCTTTATTTCTTTCCTTCTTGTCTCCTCTGTCCATATCTCCTTTTCTTCCTCCTATTTTTTCTCTCTTCCCCGTCTCCTCTCTATCCTCTTTCAACATCTTTCTCTTCTTTCCCTCCTCTCCTC
>NW_020869997.1:658969-661469 GCF_003789085.1 Penaeus vannamei
CAGTGCCACAGTGCCAACACCTGGGTTATGGCATGCGATTATTTCTCCGTCTTTCATATGTATATGCATATATAAGTATATATACATATGTATGTGTGTATGTATGTGTATATATTATATAATATATTATATATATATATATATATATATATATATATTTATATATATTCTTATATCTATATCTCTTCTATCCATCTATATATATACATATATGTATATATATGAATATAAATATATATATATATACATATAAAATATATATATAATATAATATATATATATATATATATATATATATATATATATATGTATATATACATATATATGTATGTATGTATTATGGAAATATATTACATTTGATTAATAATGCTGGTGGTGCTATAACAGCATTTTAATCATGGTAATGAAGACCGTAATAATAAAGTAATGAGGAGGATACTAACAATAACAATATAAAAAAAATAACAACTAATAATATTACAGATAATGATAATGAAAATGAAGAAACCGGACTTTTAGAGAAACTGAGTAACGATTCTATTTCAGTCCTAACACCAGGTTTTTAAATCCACAGGAAAACAGTTCCGTTTCCGCAAGGTCAAAGTAAATATGTTAATTACATCGGGTGGCGGAGGGTGAGAAGGGAGGGAGAAAGAGAGAGAGAGAGAGGGAGGAGGAGGAGGAGGGAGGGAGGGAGGGAGGGAGGGAGGGAGGGAGGGAGGGAGGGAGGAGGGAGGAGGGGAGGGAGGGAGGAGGAGCGAGGGAGGGAGGGAGGGAGGGAGGGAGGGAGGGAGGGAGGGAGGGAGGGAGGGAGGGAGGGAAGGGGGGAGGGAGGGAGGGAGGGAGGGAGAGAGAGAGAGAGAGAGAGAGAGAGAGAGAGAGAGAGAGAGAGAGAGAGAAGAGAGAGAGAGAGAGAGAGAGAGAAGAAAGAAAGAGAGAGAGAGAGAGAGAGAGAGAGAGAGAGAGAGAGAGAGAGAGAGGAGAGAGAGAGAGAGAGAGAGAAGAGAAAGAGAGAGAGAGAGAGAGAGAGAGAGAGAAGAGAGAGAGAGAGAGAGAGAGAGAGAGAGAGAGAGAGAGAGAGAGAGAGAGAGAGAGAGAGAGAGAGAGAGAGAGAGAGAGAGAGAGAGAGAGAGGAGAGAGAGAGAGAGAGAGAGAGAGAGAGAGAGAGAGAGAGAGAGAGAGAGAGAGAGAGGAGAGAGAGACGTTAATCTATTAATCTTATGTGTTCTTATTATCTTTATACATTTTTTGAAGGATGCTTGGCTCAGGTCTCACAATATAACATTTTCCCATTTTATTGGTATCATAAATATTACCAACGTTAAAACACAATTATCGTGTTGGTATCAAGAGCTTTGGTGGTGAAGATACTGAAGAAAATAATCATGATACTGTTTAGCAGAAATTGTAAAAATAATAACGGTTTTCATAAAGAGGGTAAGGAGATAATCAAAAAAAAAAACAAAAAAAAATTAAATAATACATTTTTTTTTTTCAAAAATTAATAGTAATACCGTAATGAGATTATCATTGCGAAAAGTTTTTGCATTGTATAATCTTTAAAAGGAATATGATATGGACATTTTTATGACAGTATTGTACAGACATAGTAAGGATATAATAATGACTTTACCACTGATAAAAAAAAAATATATATTTACAAAAGTAATAATATTACCGCTGGGTATGTGATGGTATTTGGCCAGTTTACCATCACCATTTATCGTCTCCGTTATAAAGTTTTCGTTATCACCAACATCAACCAACATCATTTTTATCATCCTATGTATCATATCCCCAGCACTTTTCCTTTCGCAAGCGTCCAAGACCAATAAACGTGCACTACAAAGCTTGTTTCGTGAACTAAGAACAAGTTTTCGACATGCACGCAACACGAACTGTCACCCAGCAACATGGCGAGAGTAAGAGACTGCTATCGCCTCGCTAATTCGGGAAGGAACCAAAAGCTGAAAGTGGACGGAGATCTAAGAACGGGAGGAGGAAATCTGAGGTAGAAGGAGGAAGGAAATCTGAGACACAAATCTGTGCCAGCGAACAAGGACTGGCGACCGCTTCGAGTGTCCTAGCAACCGGTTTCGCAGATTTGTGAAGATTCCGAGCTTTGATTTCGACAACTTGTTGGGTTTTATGGTATTTGTAAAGTTTACCAAGACCTCATAAGGTGTAGTTTCTTTTTATTTTTTACTATTATCTATTTTTATTACTATGTATCTATTTTTGTTTGTAATTTTGGCTCGTGTATATATATATATATATATATATATATTATATATATATATATATATATATATATATATATATATATATATATATATATATATATATATATATATTTTTTTTTTTTTTTTTTTTTTTTTTTTTTTTTTTTTTTTTTACAGAGTGTATTTTCACTAAGATTAGTAATAGTATTTCACTGGTTTCTCGCGTCTGTTTTTTTCGATGATTAAAAATAATCAAATGAATTTTCAGTCCCTCAACC
>NW_020869997.1:666469-668969 GCF_003789085.1 Penaeus vannamei
GGGTAGGAGGGAGCGACACGAAATGAGGGAAATAAATAGGGAAAGAAAATAGAAATGTCCGAGTTGTGGAGTGACGAGGTGGTCAGAGAGAAAGAAGGAAGAGGAGAAAGAGGGAGAGTGAGGAGAGGCAGGTAGGCAAGGAAGGCGGAAGAAAGGAAGAATGAGAATAGATGGGAGAGAAGAAGGAGGAAAGAGAGAGTGAGGGAGAAACAGGTTCCTAAGGAAGAGAGTAGGAGTGCGGGGGTGTGGAAGGGAGAGAAGGTAGGAGGAAGCAAGTAATAGATGAGAGAAGGAAGAAATAGGGAATAGAAGAAGGGAACTGGTACGTAAAGAAGGAAAAGGAAAGTGAAAGCAAGAAGGAGGGAAAGAAAGGAGAGAAAGAGAGAAGGACCAGAGGAAATAGATAAGTAAAGAGAGCTGGAGTGAGCGAGAGGGAGGGGGGCAGGAGGGGATGGAGAGAGAGGAGGATAGGAGAGGAGGGCAGGAGGGAAGGAGGAGAGAGAGGAGGATGAGGGAAGGAGGAGAGGAGGGAGAGAGAGGAGGGTAGGGAGGGCAGGGGGGAAGGAGGGAGAGAGGAGGGTAGGAGGGGAGGGCAGGAGGGGAGAGAGGAGGGTAGGAGGGAGGGCAGGAGGGTAGAAGGGAGGGCAGGAGGGAAGGAGGGAGAGAGAGGAGGGTAGGAGGAGGGAGGAGGGCAGAGAGGAGGGAGAGGAGGGCGAGGGTAGGAGGGAGGGCAGGAGGGAGGAAGGGAGGAGAGGAGGGAAGGAGGGAAGAGAGGAGGAGGAGGGAGGGAGGAGGGAGAGGAGGAGAGAGAGAGGGGAAGGGGAGGGCAGGAGGGAAGGAGGGAGAGAGAGGAGGGTAGGAGGGAGGGCAGGAGGGAAGGAGGGAGAGAGAGGAGGGTAGGAGGGAGGGCAGGAGGGAGAGAGAGGAGGGATAGAGGAGGAGAGAGAGGAGGGTAGGAGGGAGGGCAGGAGGGAAGGAGGGAGAGAGAGGAGGGTAGGAGGGGGGGCAGGAGGGAAAGGAGGGGAGAGAAGAGGAAACTAAGGAGGGAGGGCAGGAGGGAAGGAGGGAGAGAGAGGAGGGTAGGAGGGAGCGACACAAAATGAGGGAAAGAAAATAGGGAAAGAAAATAGAAACGTCTGAGTTGTGGAGTGACGAGGAGGTCAGAGAGAAAGAAGGAAGAGGGAGAAGAGGGGAGAGTGAGGAGAGGGCAGTAGGCAAGGAAGGCGGAAGAAAGGAAGAATGAGAATAGATGGGGAGAGAAGAAGGAGGAAAGAGAGAAGTGAGGGAGAAACGGTCCTAAGGAAAGAGAGTAGGAGTGCGGGGGTGTGGAAGGAGAGAAGTAGGAGGAAGCAAGTAATAGATGAGAGAAGGAAGAAAGGGAATAGAAATGGAACTGGTACGTAAAAAGGAAAAAGCGAAAGTGAAAGCAAGAAGGAGGGAAAGAAAGGAGAGAAGAGAGAAGGACAGAGGAAATAGATAGAAAGGAAAGCTGAGATGAGCGAGGGGGGAGGGGGAGGGAAGGATGAAGAGAGAGGAGGAGGAGGGAGGGCAGGGAGGGAGGAGAGAGAGAGGAGGAGGGAAGGAGGGGAGGGGGAGCGACACGGACAGAGGAAATAGATAAATAAAGAGAATTGGAGTGCCATTAAAGTTTGGTGGTGATCCGTATCATGATCCGATAAGGATTTTTGAAAATGATTGCCACCATAATATTATCATCATCATCAATCAGAAAGAGGTGATTTTAACGTAAATCTTAAAGTGCGAATGTTTTTATTATATTAGCCTCCCTATTGCCTTTGCCGGGGGGTATTATATTATTATTAATTATCATATATTATTGTTATCATTATTTATATCATTATCATTATCACTAATATTCTAATCCCTTTATCAATTATTAACATCTTTATTATAATTAATATCATTTCTATTATTATTATTATTATTATTATTATTATTAGCATCATATCATCATCATCATCATCATCATTATTATTATTATCATTATTATTATTATCATTGTCATTATCATTGTTATTTTTTTATTATGATAGTTATAAATTTTGTTATTATCATTATCATTACCATTATTGCTATATTTTATTTTATCAATCATTATTATTGTTATCATTATCATTATCATTATTGTTATCATTAATATTATTAGCATTGTCATTATCATTGTTGTTGTTGTTGTTCTTGTTATAATCACTATTATTATTATTATTATTATTATCATTTTTTACTACTACTACTACTATTGTTACTATCATAAACTATAAGTATTATTGTTATGATTATTTTAATTATCATCATTATCATTATTATAACTATTTTTCATCATCATTATTATTATCAATATTATCATCATCATCATCATCATTATTGTTACTGCTTATCATAAAGATAAGCAGTAATAATAATGATGATGATTATTATCTTTATCTTTTATTATCAACAATATTTTTGAATTATCATTTTATTTTTATCATTATTATTG
>NW_020869997.1:673969-678969 GCF_003789085.1 Penaeus vannamei
ATAACAGAGGGAGAAGAAGGAGGAGGAGAAGGAATAGATGGAGGACGACAACGAGAGGAAGAGCAGAAGAAAACCCCCTAAAGTATCGTATGAATTCGGAAATGTATTTTGAACTCTTCGCAGAGACGAGAACCGAAGCTAATGAAATTAATAAACTCTTACAATAATTGTTCGTCCCGTTTTTTCCTGAATGATTTGATATGCAATTATGATATGTGAAAGCTGAGTTTTATTATTTTTCTGATAACTGAAGTTGTTCATATTGTCCATGTATGTTTGATATCATTATCATGGTTGTTATTGTCATTATCTTCATCATTATCATTACTATCATTATTGTTATCATTATCATTTTCATCATTGTTATTATTATCATTATTATTGTTATCCTTGTCACTATTATTTTCATTAATATCATTATCAATATGAGTGGTATCATTATCATTATTATCATATTTGTTAGTAATATTATTACTATCATAGTTGTTATTATCTCTATTATCATATTGCGATCAACAATATTATTATTATCATCATCCTTATTATCATTATCATTATTATTACTATTATCATTATTTGACATTCCTCTTAATATTAGGATTTTCATCATCTTTATTATCGTTACCATCGTTATCATTATCATTATAGCTATTATCATTATCATTATTACTATCATTATTGTTATAATCACTATCATTATTTACCGACATTACCGAGCATATAATTCCCAAAGTACATGCGGCCTTTTGCACCAAAATGGCGTTTTAATTCTGCGAACGAATTTATTTTTACGAATATTCCACTTGATCGTGTGGATTGCAGTTGGGTACATCTCATATTATTATTATTATTATTTTTAAATTTTATGGATATTTCAGACAAGTATCCTTTTCACTGGCTGTGTGAATCGAATCATTATTGGCTGTGCTTTTTATGTTGTTCATTATCTTTATTACTACTTTTGCTCTCTCTCTCTCTTCTCTCTCTCTCTCTCTCTCTTTAAATCTCTCTCTCTGTCTGCCTCTCTTTCTCTCTTTCTACCTTCCCCCTCCCCCCTCTTTCTCTCCCTCCCTTCCTCCCTTCCTCCCTCCCTCTCCACCCCCTCTCTCCATATTTCTATCCCTCTCTTAAGAGAGAGAGAGAGAAAGAGAGAGAGAGAAGAAAAGAGAGAGGGAGAGAGAGAGAGAAGAGAGAGAGGAGGAGAGAAGAGAGAGGCAGAGAGAGAGAGAGAGAGAGGGAGAGAGAGAGAGAGAGAGAGAAAGAAAGAAAGCGAAAGAGGAGAGAGAAAGAGAGAGATGAGAGAGAGAGAGGAGAGAGAGAGAGAGAGAGAGAGAGAGGAAAGAGAAGAGAGAGAGAGGAGGGAAAGAGAGAAGAGAAGAGAGAAGAGAGAGAGATGCTCCCCCTTCCCCTCTGCCCTTCCCCCACTCTTCATCCATTTTCCCTTTCTTTCTTTCTCTCTCACAGGGAAGAGATATAAAATGGCTGACACGGTTACGAGCGGTCAAAGAATAGGTCATGATATCTTTGCTCGTGACGTCATAAAATGAGACCGACATGTCAGGCCAGTTATGACAGAAATGGTCTTATGTCATATCCATCCCTCTGCATATTGCTTTTAAGCAATTCTTTTCATGCTTATATTCTGTATCTGTTATCTATTGATATATGTAATATATATATATATATATATATTATATTATATATATGTTATTTATATATATGTATATTTATATCTATTATTTTTTTTTACTATTGTTATTATAATTCATATCTATATTCTAAATCTATTCATATTGATATCTGAAAGTTTGTGTAGATATTTCTATAGTTGTTGATCGAAGTCAGGCGTTGTTGTTTTAACAGAATATATCTATCCATCCATCTCTCCCTCTCTTCCTCTCTCTTGTATAATATATATATATATATATATATATATATAATATATAATATATATATAATATATATTAATATATATTATTACACACACACACACACACACACACACACACACACACACACACACCACACACACACACACACACACACACACAACACACACACACTTTAATCACATATACTTATATTATATATAATATACTATATATATATATATATATATATATATATATATATATATATATACTATATATACACACACACACACACACACACACACACACACACACACACACCTAATTATATATATAGTATATAATATATATATATATATTATATATATATATATAATATATATATATACTATATATATATATAATAAGTTCATTCAATACATACCTACACACTTACAGAAAAAAGATATAGAGAGTGAGTGAATGGATGGGGAGAAGGGGAGGACGCAGGGAGCCCAAGAGAAGAGGAAGAGAAGAGAGAGAGTAAGAGAAGAGAAGAAGAAGAGAAAGCAGAAGAGGGGGTGTGCGAGTGATAGGTAAGAAAGAGAAGAGAAGCATAACGAGAGGTAGAGGAAGAGAAGAGAAGAGATAGAGAAGATTTTTAGAGAAGANGGAGAGAGATGGCAGCCAGCCAGTGAGAGAGAGGAGAGATCAGCCAGCCAAGTGAGAGAGAGGAGAGAGTCAAGCCAGCCAGTGAGAGAAGAGAGAGAGTCAGCCAGCCAGTGAGAGAGAAGAGAGAGTCAGCCAGCCAGTGAGAGAGAGAGAGAGTCAGCCAGCCAGTGAGAGAGAGAGAGAGAGAGTCAGCCAGCCAGTGAGAGAGAGAGAGAGAGAGAGTCAGCCAGCCAGTGAAGAGAGAGAGAGTCAGCCAGGCCAGTGAGAGAGAGAGAGAGAGTCAGCCAGCCAGTGAGAGAGAGAGAGAGAGAGAGAGAGAGAGAGAGAGAGAGAGAGAGAGAGAGGCAGAGAGAGAGAGAGAGCCAGCCAGTGAGAGAGAGAGAGAGAGAGAGAGAGAAGAGGAGTCAGCCAGCCAGTGAGAGAGAGAGAGAGAGAGGTCACAGCCAGGTGAGAGAGAAGAGAGAGAGAGTCAGCAGCCAGTGAGCCAGTGAGAGAGAGAGAGAGAGTCAGCCAGAGAGGAGAGAGAGAGTCAGCCAGCCAGTGAGAGAGAGAGAGTCAGTCAGCCAGAGAGAGAGGAGAGTCAAGCCAGCCAGTGAGAGAGAGAGAGAGTCAGCAGCCAGAGAGAGAGAGAGAGTCAGCCAGCCAGTGAGAGAGAGAGAGAGTCAGCCAGCCCGTGAGAGAGAGAGAGAGTCAGCCAGCCAGCCAGTGAGAGAGAGAGAGAGAGTTCAGCGCCGAGAGAGGAGAGAGTCAGCCGCCCCAGTGAGAGAGAGAGAGAGAGTCAGCCAGCCAGAGAGAGAGAGAGAGTCAGCCAGCCGTGAGAGAGAGAGAGAGCAGCCAGCCAGTGCAGAGAGAGAGAGAGTCAGCCAGCCAGCCAGTGAGAGAGAGAGAGAGAGAGAGAGAGAGTCGCAGCCACTGAGGAGAGAGAGAGAAGCAGCAGCCAGTGAGAGAGAGAGAGTCAGCCAGCCAGCAGTGAGAGAGAGAGAGAGTCAGAGCCAGCCAGTAGAAGAGAGAGAGAGTCAGCAGCCCAGTGAGAGAGAGAGAGAGTCAGCCAGCCAGTGAGAGAGAGAGGGAGAGGGAGACCTAGGGAGAGCCAGGGCAGTTTCATAAGCCGACGGAGCAGCCTGGCTTCGGACACACACCTGTATGCTACTACGGGGAGGCCGTGAAAGGGACACAGTACGGAGGCACAGAAGGGGAATGGGAGAGAGAGAAAGAGAGGATGAAGGATGAATACTAAGGGAAAGAGAATGATGGATAAAGAAGAGAAGACGAATAGAGGATGTATGAAGGTAAGGGAAAAGGGAGAGAAAAAAGGCACAGAGGGTGGAGAAAGAGAAAGAGAACGAGGAGATAAAGGGAAAAGGAAGCGTTTAAGATGGTAGTGTAGAAGAAGAAGAGGAAGTAGAAGAAAAGGAAGAAAGGTGAGAGATGAGAGCGCCGCCCCGGTAACTATTTCTTCTCACGGTTGGTTTTATCGCTCCGGGCATGCCGAAGGAGGAGGAGGAGGAAGAAGAAGAGGAGGAGGAGGAGGAAGAAGAAGAAGGGAGAAGGAGAAGAGGAGGAGAAAGCATTGCGAGGCAGAAAAAGGCAGAGAAGGAGGGCGAAGGAGGGAGACGGATACGGAAAGAGAGGGAGAGGGAGAGGGAGGCCGACATCGAGAATGAGGGTGAAGGAGGGAGACTGATATGGAGAGAGGGAGAGAGGGAGAGAGAGAGAGTGAGATACAAGGTGTGTGTGAAGGAAAAAAGAGGATAGATAAAAGGCAAGAAAATATGTTTAAAAGTGAAAAAAAGAGAAAAATGAGAGATGGAAAAAAAGAGGTTTGAAGTTACGGACACCGCAGTTGTCCTAGTCATGCAAGAGAAAGCAAAGGAAAAAAAAATAGAAACACTCAGAGAGCGCATACCTCCGCCAAGGCAATAGAGTCACTTTAGTACTTTATTAAGTTACACATGGTGAATGAACATGAACTCTTTGGCGGAGGTAATAGAGGTCATGATGATAATAATAGTTACCCCAATTGCCAAGACAATAGAGGTAGCCAGGCATCAATTTAAAAAGAGTTAATGGCACCTTTGGTAGAAATGAATAAATAGATAGATAGATAAATCAATCAATGAAAATCTGTTTATAACTTATCCTGCTAACCAACAAAATAACTAACCAACGCTACCAAAAACAACCTCCTTGGGGGAGGTAAAGAGAGAGAGAGAGAGCATAGTAAAGGGGGGAAGGCAGGAAGGAAGACACGAACACGCACTTGTCCTGAACTTGTTTGTAGTTCTCGCGGCCTGTGTATGTGTAGTGTTTTCTTCTTTCTTTATTTTTCTGTCTTTTTTCTTTTTTCTCTTCCGTTCTTTATTTTTCTTCCTATTTTTTTCTTTATTTATTTCTTTTTCTCTATTTCATCTTTTTGTTCAGCCTTTTCTGCTTCTTTTCTTCTTTTTCTTCTCTTCTTCATCATCATCATATTATTAT
>NW_020869997.1:688969-701469 GCF_003789085.1 Penaeus vannamei
GTTTATATGTGTCTCTGTCTTTCTGGTGTTTCTTTGATTTTTTTCTCTCTTGTCTTTCTCGTTTTGTTGCATGACCTCTCTCTTCCTCCTTTCCCTTCCCTCCCTCCCTCTTTCTTTCTTCCAAAGAAATATTCGAAAGACAAAGAAATATATAAATGAAATCTGGGAATTGCGAAGAATAAACATTTGTCAACATTTTTTGCGAAATCCCCGTATGAAGAAACGGCCGCCTTTGCAAACCGTTGTCCTCCTGCGTTTACTTGTTCTATTCTGTTCTTCCTCGTCGTTTTCTTGTTCTTTTTCTCCGTCTCCGTTTCCTTGGTCTTTTTCTTCGTCGTTTTCTTAGGCTTTTGTCCGTCTTCGTTTTCTTGTTCTTTTTCTTTGTCGTCATTTTCTTGGTCTTTTTCTTTGTCGTCGTTTTCGTAGTTTTTTCTCCGTCTTTGTTTCTTAGTCTCGTTTTTCGTTTTACCTTCATCTTTTTTGTCATCTAGTTTCTTCTTCTTTGTCTCATTTTCGTATTTTCTCTTTTTTTTCGTTTTTCTTCATCTTTTTTGTCTTCCTAGTTTTTCTTCCTCTTGTTCTTTCGTCTCCTTTTGCGTTTTTTTCCTCATCGTTTTTCCTTTTTTCTCCTTCGTCTTATTCTCTTCGTTTTTCTTTTTTTCTACTTGTCCATCTTCGTCTTCTTCTTCTTCTCTATCTTCGTCGTCTTCATCTCCGTCATCAAACACCTAATTCGTTGTGAAAACATCCTCCCCATATCCTTTTGTTTCTCCTTCATCTTCTGCTAGGACAGGATTTTTGTTCTCGCTTCTTATTCCTCTTCCTCTTCTTTTCATCATCACGTTTTTCGGTTTTATGTCTTCATCTTCCTTTCTCAGTTTCATCCTCTTTTCTTCACCTCCTACTTCTTCTACGGCTTCTCCTTCTCCTCTTCATCCTCATCCTCCTCGAGACACCCTCATCCCCTTCTCCTTCCTCCTCCTCCCTGTTTTCCCCCTTCCTTCCCCATTTCTTCTCCCCTCCTCCTTTTTCCTTTTTCTCTTTACCTCCTTCTTTCCTTCTCCCTTCTTTTCTTTCTCTCTTCCTCTCCTCTTCCTCTCTTTCTCCTCTCGTCTTTCTCTCATCATCCTCATCCTCCTCTTTTCTCCTCCTTCCTCCTCATCCTCTCTTTCTCCTCCTCCCCTCCTTCTTTCTCCTCCTCCTCCTCCTCCGCCTCCTCCTCCACCACCAGTTCCTGAAGTCCGTGAAATCCTATGAATAGAGAAATAAAAGTGATTTAAACCTTTGTACTGTGGAACGGGCTGGATCCTACATAATAGCTTCATGTCATGTTACGAAGACCTCACTGGTTGTTTGTTTGTTTGTTTGAATGTTTGCATGATTGGGTATTGTGCTAATTTAGGTTTAGTTTGCGTGTTTGTGTCTGTATCTGTGTGTGTGTGTTGTGTGTGTGTTATGTGGGTTGTGTGGTGTGTGTAGTGTTTGTGTGTGTAGGTGTGTGTGTGTGTGTGTGTGTGTGTGTGTTGTGTGTGTGTGTGTGTGTGGTGTGTGTGTGTGTGTGTGTGTGTGTGTGTGTGTGTGTGTCTGGCTGTTCGGCGAGTGCTCTTTTCTTTTCCAACCTGTCAGTCTCTATCGTTTTCTCTTCTTTGCGTCTGTGTGTCAGTAATTACACGCAGCCGAAACAGCAAAGTTTTTTTTTTTATTATCTTTCTTTCTTCTCATTATTTTTTTCTGGTCCCTCCCCTCTCCCTTCCTCTTTTTGCTCCGCCCTCTCCCTCCTCTTTGTTCCTTATTCCCTGCCCTACAAACCTCCCCCCTGCTGTCACACCCTCTCTCCTCCTCCCCTATCTCCCTTCTTTCTCCTACTTCCCTTTCTGTACCCTCGTTCGTGTCTCCTACCTCTTCTTTCCTCCCTTTTCCCTTTTATAAGTCCTTCCTCCCTCTTATCTCTCCCTCCTCCCTCTCCTTTCCTTGTCTTCCTCCTTTCCCTCCTTCCCTTGCCTCCCCTTTCCTTCCCCACCCATTTCCCCCTTCTCATTCCTTTTCTACCTCCATTCCTCCCTTCACCAAGCCTCTCCCCCTCCATCCTCTTTCACCTTCTCCCCTTCCCCCTGCCACCACCTTCTCTTCCCCCCTCCCTCTCCCCTCCCCTCCCCTCCCTCCCCTCCCTCCCCTCCCCTCCCCCCCCTGTACACCACACTGTACCGTAAAGTCTGCCTATGTTCAGCCCCTTTGCCCTTGAGCCACGGTGTTGCCAGCTGCACGGTCCGTTCTCCCCCCTCTCCCCTCTCTCCTCCCCTCCCTTTCTCTCCCCATATTCTCCCTCCCTCCCTCGTCCCTACACTACCCCTATCCTCCCTTCTCCCTTCCCAATTCCCTTCCCCGTTCTTCTCCCTCCCTTACTCAGCCCTACACTGCCCCCTATCCTCCCTTCTCCCTTTCCCCTTCTCTCGCTCTCCCCGTCCCTTCACCTCTTTCTCCCCTTAATTTCACCTCCTTTCCGTCCCTTCACCTCCCTCTCCGCCCTCCCTCTCCACACCCTTCCCTTCACCTCCCTCTCCCCGTCCCTTCGCCCCCCTCTCCTTCACCCTCTCCCCTTCCCCCCCCCCCGATCACCATCGCTTTCCCCGACCTCCGAGGTTTTTTAAACTCATTACGTGGCCGAGCTTAAATTACGTGCTCATTTACGTGCACGCTGGTCCTTCCCCCTCTCCCTCCCCCTCCCCCTTTTTATCGTGCCTTACCCCCACCCTTCCCAATGAATGTAGGCCTATATCTCTCCTGTGTGACGTAGGCCTACATGAGATCCGCTAGGTCTTGCACGTACACCCCGAACAGGGGACGCACGAACAGACGTACACGATGTTGCGCTCGCAGGATTCTGGGTACGATTTGAGGCCCGGCCTATCTGCGGGCGCCAAGGTCTCCTCCTCCTCCCTCCTCCTCACTCCTCCTCCCCTCCCCTCCCCCTCCTCCCACTCCCCTACTCCCCACTCCTCTTTCGTCTCCTCATCATAGTCCTCCCTCCGCACTCCTCATCATTCTCTTTATATTTTTTCTTCTCTTTTTTATCGTCATCTTTCTTCTCTTTTCCTCCCTCGTCCTTCTACTCATCCTTTTCTTTTTCTTTTTCCTCCTCCACGTCCCTTCATTTGAACTCTCTTCTTCCTCCCCCCCTTCTTCTTTTTCCTCTTCTCCTTCTCGTTCTTCGTCGTCTTCTTCTTCTCACTCCTCTTCCTCCACCTCCTCCTCCACCACCACCACCACCACCACCCACCTCCTCCTCCACCACCTCCTCCTCTCGCCCGGTCTTGAGCCTCCTGTCTCCGTCATTCTTGCGTCGAGATTCTATTTTTTTTTCTTTCTTTCTTTCTTTCTTTCTTTCTTTTCTTTCTTTTTTCGTGCAATCAGCTGTTGTTTTTTATTTTACTTTTATCTTTCCTGAATACTTCGCTGTGTTTTTCTTTATTTATTTATTCGTCTTGGTCCTTATCATTATTTCTTCCCTCTTCTTTTTGTATTTGTTTTTTGTATATGAGTTTTTCTTCTTCTTTTCATTATTTTTTTTCTTCGTCCTTTTCCTCTGTTCTTTTTACTTAGTTATTCTTTCTTAAAGATTCTGCTCTATATTTTTCTGTTCTTCCTAATTCTTATTATTTCTTCTCCAGGTCCTTTGTCTCTTCTTTTACTTCCTTATCTCTTTATCTCTTTCCTTTGTATTCCCCTTTATTTTCCACTCCTATTGTCATTATTTCTTCCTTTTTTATTTCTTCTCATCTGCCACTCTCTGTCTCTTCCATCCTTCCTCTTTTCTTCTCTCTCTCTCTCTCTCTCTCTCTCTCTCTCTCTCTCTTCTCTCTTCTCTCTCTCTCTCTCTCTCTCTCTCTCTCTCTCTCTCTCTCTCTCTCTCTCTCTCTCTCTCTCTCTCTCTCTCCCTCTCTCCTCCCTCTCCCCTCTCCCTCTCCCTCTCCCTCTCCCTCCCTCCCTCCCTCTTCTTCTCTCCCCCCCCCTCCCCCTCTTCTTTCTGCCTCCCCCTCTTCCTCTTCCCTCTCCCTCCCACCTCTTCTCTCCCTCTTCCCTTTCCTCCCTCTCCATAGGCTAGAGGTTGGTCAGGGGGACTTAATTATCGTGTAGCCCTCAAGGTGGCGCCCTCCCGCCCCGCCTCCTTCTTCTTCCTACTTTTTATTCTACTCTTCTTCTTCTTTCTCTTCTTATTTTCTTTTTTTATCTTTTTCTTTTTCTTTCTGTGCCTTGTTTTTTCTCTTAGTCTCAGTCCTTCACTGTTTTCCCCTTGCTTTTCCGCCTATTCTTCCTCCTCTTTCTCTTACTTCTACTCATATTATTACTTCTACTCATATTATTACTCTTGCTCCTCCATTCTCTTTTTCCTTTCTCTCCTTCTCTGTCTCTTACTCTTACACCTGACTGATTTGTCCTCTTACTCCTATTCCATTACGTCTTTCCCTTAATTTTCCTCCTCTTCCTCTTCTCCCGCCTCCTCCTGCTCCTCCTCTTTCCCTCTCTCTCCCACTCCCTCTTTTCTCTTATTGACTATTCTCTTTCTATTCCTCTCCATCTTCCTTCTCCTCCCTCTCCTCGTCTTTCTCCCCTTCCTCCTCCTCCTCCTTCTCCTTTTCCTCCTCCTCTTTCCCTTCCTTTTCTCTCCTCCTCCTCTTCCTCTTCCTCCTCCTCCCTTCCTCCTCCTCCTTCACCCTTCCCTCCCCCTCCTCCTCTCCACCCCTCCTCCTCCTTCCCCCTCCTACCCCTCCTGCTCCTTCCCTTCCTCTTCCTCCTCCACCCTCCTCCTCTCTCTCCTCTCCTCCTTCCTCCTCCTCCTCCTCCTCCTCCTCAACCCGAGGCGATCGTGCCTAACACCTGTCATTGAGGTCCCTCTCCCCGGCCGTGATGTCTGGCCGGTCTCGATGGCATTCCTCGGGGAACAAAGAGCGAAAAAGGAGACAGTGATTGACAAAGTAGCGGAGTGGTGGAGGTTGGTGGAGGGAGGGAGGGGAAGGGGAAGGGGGAGGAGAGGGAGAAAGAGGGAAGGGGTGGAGAGGGAGAGAGTGGAAGGTGGTGGAGAGGAGGAAGGAGGTGGAGAGGGAGAGGGGGAGGGGGAAGGGGGAAGGGGGGAACGGAAGAGAGGAGAGAGAGGAAGGAGGGGAGAGGAGAGGAGGAAGGAGGTGGAGAGGGGAGAGGGGGGAAGGAGAGGGGAAGGAGGTGGAGAGGAGGAAGGAAGGGGAGGAGAGAGGAGATGGAGACGGGGGATTGACAAAGTAGCGGAGTGGTGGAGGTTGCTGGAGGGAGGAGAGAAGAGAGGGAGAAAGGGGGGAGAGCTAGAGGAGAGGGAGGAAGGGGAGTGAGAGAGGGAGATGGAGGCGGGGTGATGGACAAAGTAGCGGAGTGGTGGAAGTTGATGCAGGTGTGGGTGTCTGAGTGGATAGTTAGAGAGGGGAGGGAGATGGAAAGGGAGAAGGGAGAAATAGACGGGGTGATTGACAGAGTAGCGGAGTGGTGGAAGTTGATGTAGGTGTGGGTGTGGGTGTCGGGTAGGTAGGGAGAGAGGAGTAGGGAGAGTGACAGTGAGAGAGAGAAAGAGGGGGGGAGAGGGAGGAGAGAAAAAGGGAGCTGGGAGAATGAGGGGAGAGAGAATGAGAGAGAGGGGGAGGGAAAAAGAGAGAGAGAGAGAGAATAATGGATATGTATAGCTCTAGATTAATAGACACGTTGAATAAGAGAGATTGATAATAATAATAGCTTTGATTATGAAAGTAATATAACCAGATAGATTAAAAGCTAATGTGCTTGCGTTTTTTTGTTTGTTTGTTTGTTTGTTTTCTTGTTGTTTACCACCGAAGTACTTCAAATGCCTAGTTTGCTGGGGACGGGACGTACGTTGCAGTATGTGAAAATGCAATATTCTTTGCACATGAAACTCGAACACTTAAATATAAGTGTATGTGTGGCTTTTGTATGTAAATACGTATGTGTGCGTCTTTGTATGGAAATGTGTTTGTATGTGTCTTTGTGTGTAAATATGTAGGTAGATAGATAGATAGGTTTACGGTTACGTAGCCTATCCTCACGTAAATAGATAGATAGATAGATAAATAGATATGTGTACGGTTAAGTAGCCTATCCTCACGTAAATCGATAGATAGATAGATAAATAGATAGATAGATAGCTGTACGGTTACGTAGCCTATCCTCACGTAAATAGATAGATAAATAGATAGATAGATAAGTAGATAGGTGTGCGGTCACGTCGACAATCCCCGCGGTGAGCGAGGCAAATTTCCCGTACAAGCGACGTCATACGTGACGATCCCTCGCGCCACGCCACGGCCCGCTGGTTGAAAGCACGGTATTAAATGCGGGTTGGGCGCCGTAGAGTTTGTGCCTGTGATCGAGCAAGCAGTCGAAAGCAAGTGTTGGCAGGAGTCCCGATGAGTGTGGTTGCACGTCGCGTCCGGGTCATTTGGGTTGTGTGCGGAGTTTGTAAGGGTGTGTGTGTGTGTTCATATATATATATATATATATATATATATATATATATATATATATATATATATATATGTATGTGTGTGTGTGTGTGTGTGTGCTTATATATGTATGTGCGTGTGTGTGTGTTTATATATGTATATATGTTGTTGAGAGAGAGAGAGAACTTGATTGATATTTTATTTTCAGTTGTGTTTGCATTATTCATGTGCACATATATCCCTTTCTTCCAATACACATACATGCTTGAACATGAATACACACGCAGATGAACGCGGTAACACGCACATAAAGACATGCACGCGTCAGCTAACACACACACACACACACACAAATCAACCAGTAAAATAACATATATTGTGAAAATTGCTCATGGATTTTACACTTGTGTAGATCCACCTCCTTGTTTCCATGTTATTGTAAACTAATCTATTTTCATTCTCATTTCAGGTGAGTGATTCTTGATGCACGAGTTGCAGCCGCGCCTGGTGAGTACGAGTTAAAGATAAGGTGCGGATAAGAGATAAGAGATAACAAAGAATCAATAATAGATGAAAGGGAACGAGTAAGAGAAATTAACAAGGAACCAGTAAGAAACTAAAGGGAACGGGTAAAAGAGATTACAAAGAACCAGTAAGAGAGATAACAAGGAACCAGCAAGAGACAAAAGGGAACGAGTAAGAACCAGTAAGAGTTAACGGGGAACGAGTAAAAGAGGTGACAGAGAACCAGTAAGAGATAATAGGGAGCGAGTAAGAGAAATTAACAAGGAACCAGTTAAAGATAAGGAACCAGTAAGAGGTAACGAGGAACGAAGAGGGGGAGGAGGGGTTGAATTATAGGGAACGAGGAGAGGAGATAACAAAGATTAGGTGAAAAGATAACAAGGAACTGGTGAAAATCACAAGGAACACGTAAGAGATAACAAAGAACTACGAAAAAATAACGAGGAACTAGGAACAGATGATAAGGAGATAGTGAGAGATAACAGGAGAGCTTGGAAGTAAGAGGTAATAAAGGAACCAGTGGAAGATAAAGATTTAAAAAAAACGAGAATGAATAACAAATAACAGGGAATGAATAACAAAAAACGAGAAACAGATATGGAAGACCGATTTACAGATAAGTTCAGTGAGTTCAGTTGAGCAGCTGTGTTGTGGTGAGTCGTCGGGAGGGGGAGGAGGGGGGTAAATGGTAGGGGGGGTGGGGAGGGATGGGTAAGGGAGGTGGTGGGGGTGGTAGGTGATGGGGGCTAGGGGATGGCGTAGGAGTGGGAGGGGAGAGGGGAAGGTTGGTGGTGAGGGAGAGGGGAGGTGGGTGATAGGGGCTAGGGTTAGGGGGTAGGGGGGAAAGGGGGAGGGTCAGTTAAGAGGGAGTCAGTCAAGGTCGCGGGAATGTATGACTCGGGTGATTGTTGGGGTCATGTTCTCGAGTTCCTTTTGTTCTTTTTTGTTTTACTTTTTTTTGTTATTATTGTTTATTTGTTTTATGTGTGTGTATGTGTGTGTTTTGTTTTTGTTTTTGTTTTTTTTTGTTCTCAATTTTCGTGTGGTTTATGCGACTTTTGATGTTTGCATTTACACTTGCATAGAGATGCATACACAGATACATACATACAGACATACATATATACATACATACAGACATATATACATACATAAATACATACATACATATATATATATATATATTATATATATATATATATATATATACATCACAACACATACACATACATACATACATACATACATACATACATACATTCATACATACTTAAATACATACCTATATACATACATACCTCCGTACATACATGCAAACATAAATACATACATACATATATGCATGTGTGTATGTTCCTGTGTAAGTATGTATGTATGTATGTATGTGTGTACGTGTGCACGCTCGATTCGTCCCTCACATCAGAGTCATGGAGTGATGAAGCAAATAGTAGATTTTTTTTCTATTTTGTGATTTACGTTCGCGCGCACTAGCATTATCGACGATGTTTAGATATGTTTTTTTTATTTGGTTGCTAGTATTTTTTTTAATAGGATTATTTTATTTTTATGATTGTTGTTGTTGTTATTGTTATTATTGGCGGTGGTTTTCTTTATCGTGCTTTTGCTGTTGTTGTTGTTGTTTGTTGTTATTGTTGGTGTTCTTCATCTTGATTATGTTGTTTTTAGTTTTGTTGTTGTTAATGTTATTGTTGGTGGTCTTCATCTTGCTTGTGTTTTTTGTTGTTGTTGTTTTTCTTGTTTTTGTTGTAATTGCTGTTTTTACACGTTGTTGTTGTTATTGATCTTGTTGTTGCGTCTCTCCTTAAAGCCTGGTCCCATCCGCTTCCACCTTCGGGGCGTTTCATTGAACGCGCCCGGAGTCAAAGCGAATCCGTGTCAATCTCATTCTGCGTCTTATTTCCTTGCGGCTCCCCCCCCCCCTCTCCCCCTCTCCCCCTCTCCCTCCTCTCCCCCGCTTCTCCCCTTCTCCCGTCGTCCCATGCCCCCCTTCCCGCCCCTTCTGACCCTAACCTATGCCCCCTGTCTCTTCCTCTTCTTCTACCTTGTCTTCCTTCTTCCTCTTCCCTGCCTTTATCCTCCTCCTCCTCCTCCTCCTACTTTATTCTCCTCTTCTTCCCCCCTCCCCTTGCCTTTATCCTCTTTCCCCCTCCCTCCTCCCTCTCCCCTCCCCCCTCTCTCACTCTACTACTCCTTATCCTAATCTCAGAGTTTTCAAGAGATTATTAGAATATACTCGATCTCGCTTCTCTCTCTCTCTCTCTCTCTCTCTCTCTTCTCTCTCTCCTCTCTCTCTCTCTCTCTCTCTCTCTCTCTCTCTCTCTCTCTCTCTCTCTCTCTCTCCTTCTTCACTCTCTCTCCATCTCCCCTCTCTCCATCTTACAAACCCCCTCCCAACCCCTCCCCTCCCCCTTCAGCATATATAGGCTTATCAGTGTGACCCCGTTTTTTTTAGTTTTGATAGTTATCGTGGTCTTATCGGCGAGGTGACAGTGGTGGGGGGTAGGGGGTGAATGGGGTGGGGGGTGAGGAGCGAGAGTAGGGGACGGTGAGGGGATTAAGGAGGGGGGAGGGGGATTTAGCGGGCACGGCTTTTGGTTCATATTTTGGTCCCATTTGGAGGTTGGGGGAGGGGGTGGGGGATAGGGGAAGGGAAAGGGGAGGAGAGGAGAAATTGAGGGGTGGGGAAGGAGTGAGGGTGGGGGAAGGGGGGAGGTTGAGGTTGTGGGTAAAAGGGTAAGGGAGGGAGATTGCAGGGGGAGGGGGGGGCGATAAGGTATGCAGGAGGTTGAGAGGTGAGGGGTGATTGCAGGGGTAGAGAAGGGATTAGGTAAGAGATTGAGGATGAGGATGAGGAGGAGAGGGGGTTAAAGGGGGAGATAGCGTGGAGGGGAAGGGGTAATAGGGAGGGGAAGGGGAGAGAGAGAGGAATGGGAAGATGGAGAGGGAGAGGGGGGGTAAAGGAGGAGTTGGAGTTGAAGGGTGTGTGTGTGAGTATGTGGTGGGGGGAGTGGAGGGTTAAGGGGTGGGTAGTGGGCTGGTGGAGTTGTGTGGTGAGGCTGGATTTTGGTTGGTTTGTGGGTTGGGGGTTACTAATATTTCTTGATATTTCTTGCTTTCTTTTCCTCTCATTTCTATTCCTTCCTCTCTCTCTCTTTCTCTTCCCCTTCCTCCTCTGTCTCCCTCTCTCCCTCTCTAACTCCTTCCCCCTTTAGTCTCTCCTTCTCCCTTTCTCACCTTCCCTTCCTCCCTCCAACCACCCATCCATTCCGTCCCTCCCTCCTTATCACCCTCCTTCCCCCTTTCCCTCCTTCCCTCCCTCCCTTCCTCGCTCCTCTGTTCGAGTTGGAGGCCGACGACAAAGACCGACCCATATGAGGCCGAGGGGAGGCCGCGTTCACACTTAGGATGTATGAGGGTCTTTGTTTGCTTTATCACTCTCTCTCACTCACTCATTCGCTCGCTCACACTCACTCACATCAAACGCGCTTACACGTCCTGTCACTCTCTGAATCACTCACTCACTCACTCACGTGCATTACCGTCCTTCTCACTCACTCACTCACTCACTCACTCACTCACTCACTCACGAGCTTACACCGTTCTTTCACTCTCTCACTCACCTCACTCACTCACTCACATCACGCGGTTACACGTCCTTTCACTCTCACTCAACTCACTCACATACAGCGGTTACACGTCCTGGTCTCTCACTCCTCACTCACGCGCTTACAACGTCGTCACTCTCTCACTTCACTCACTCACTCACTCACTCACTCACTCACTCACTCACGTGCATACACGTCCTTTCACTCTCTCACTCATCGTCACACGCGCCTTACACGTCAATGTCACTCCTCTCACTCACCACGCGCCTTCACGTCCTGTCACTCTCTCCTCACTCATCACTCACTTCACTCANGAGAGAGGAGAGAGAGAGAAAGAGAAAGAGCAAGAGAAAGAGAAAGAGAGAGAGAGAGAGAGAGAGAGAGAGAGAGAGAGAGAGAGAGAGAGAGAGAGAGAGAGAGAGAGAGAGAGAATGAGAGAGAAAGAAAGAAAGAAAGAGAGAGAGAGACCGATTACGAGTTCGCTGTACTTTCCCCTACTCTGTATGATAAAAACTCTACGAACGTTGTCCTTCCCTGTTTCATGTCATTGATTTCCCTTCACTCTGAAACACAGTCCACTCACCTTTCACATTCACGACTCGTACAGTTTATACTGAATTCGAGAAAAAAAATCCAGCAAATAAAGTATAAAAGTGGCGTTTTCCTTTTATCAGGGATATAATCATATATCAATTACAGCACTCGGTTTTGTGAAATGTTTTACACATATTCAGTATATATATAATATATATATATATATATATATATATATATATATATATATATATATATATATATAATATATATATATGTACATGTGTATGTACAAACAGAATATGCAATTTTTTTTTGGTTGGTTGTTTGTTTCGTAATATATGTATTCATCCTGATATGTAAGTATGTTTATTCATTCTTATACACGTATGTATGCCGATTAATATGAAAGTATGTATGAATATTGCGATGTAAGTGTGTACGTTTGTATGAATACTAATATGTACGAATGTATGAATACTAATATGTACTTATGTATGAAAATTGATATGTGCGTATGTATGAATACTAATATGTACATATAGATATTTTTATATGTATGAATGTGCACAATAAAGCAGGTATAGGTAGCCTTTCCTATGTAAGCATGTTTCCTTTGATGTGTGTATGTTCCGGATCAGTGTATATTTCATATGTATACGTATACTTTCATGTACGCACCACACAATAGTATACAACATAGCCAAGCAAGACACTGACGTAAAGCCACATATCCATACCTTATATCCCCTTAGATCTAAGTCAACAAACGGATATATTTGACGATATTTCAACATTGCAGATTCCCCCTACATCCTTCACTGCAACAGCTCAAACTCAGGACATGAAATGAATTAGATTCTTTGCGTCGCCCAGGAATTAGTGCCAACAAGACACAAGACCTTCATTTGTTTACTCTGAATTGCAAGCGATACATCCACATTGCATGGGCTGCTGTCGCTTTGCAACTTTTGAAATCGAGTAATTTGCAAATGGAATCGCCATAAAAGTAAAAATAAACTAAAAAAGGTTAGAGACAGAGACAATAGTTTCGAATTCTATATGTTTCAATACAGAGGAGACTAGGTGCGCACAACAAAAATGATAACATGTACATGGAATACAGAGTAAAAGGAAACAAGAAAAATAAGAAATAAAGAAATAAAATGTACGAAGAAAAAATCATTATCAAAAGAAAACGAAAATAAAGAGTTGTCGGCCTCATTTCTTGATGCGCAGCGATAGGAAAAAATAAAAAGCAAAACAAAGAAATAACAAGAAAAAACGAAAAAAAAGATGGAGAAACAAAAGACAGCTGCGATAATGACGAAAATGA
>NW_020869997.1:708969-710723 GCF_003789085.1 Penaeus vannamei
CAAAACTGAGTATGAATTTAAGTAAGATATTGTTTAATTATTAATTTTAGTGGAAGATTTCTTCACTGAATTTTCCTTTTTCTCAATCAAAAAATGTTTACTCAATCCTCAAAAGAATATGTAAAGGCAATACTGTTTCAGTTTTCACCAAAAATATATAAGTAAGTGTGTCCTCTTTGTTTATGATGACAATCTGAACACACAAATGATCCCACACATTTTGTTCCCTTGTGTATAACCCTATCACATGATCTAGAATTCTTTTTGTGGAAAATATTCTTAGTAATTCATCTTCTGTCTACCTTCTACATATTATAGCACTGCCATGAGAGCAGTTCAATTTATGTAGCTCAGTTTTTCCAGAGACTTCATGTGGATATTTTGTCTGTGGTCAAGTGGGACTTTTATCTTTATCATTTGCCGGTATTTCAAATCGTTATGAGCTCATTCTCACACAAGGTGTATATACTTATATCATTTCCAACACACCTCACCAAGGGAGATACAAATAAAGACAAAGAAAGAAGTAAACTCTGCATAAAAAAAACAAAAAACACTAATTGGAAATATGCAAAATAAATCCAAGTATAACACAAGATGTTCAAAAAATAAATAAACGCGAAATAAAAGAACAGGCCAGTCCGCTCCTTGCCCATGCCAAACTACCTACCCTCAGTCAATGATAGGTCGTGCCACACACATGAAAAATGAAAGTAGGTTTTGCTTCTCCCGAATATTTTATCAATCATATATTTTCAATATAAAATAAAAGAGAGCATGAAAAAATGCTAATGTGCCAAAAAATAAAAAGGGAAAGTACAGCCGAATTGGAGTGTTTGGTGTCCACCTATCATTAACAAGTGTATTAAGAAAATTACTTTAGCTACTAAATTCTAAAAAACAAAACAAAAACAAAAAAAAAATAAATAAAAACAAGTAAAAAAAATTAAAAAAAATCTTTCCTCAAATTACATTCATAGAAATAGAATGATATTCCACTCAGAAAATATATAGCAACTAACTATGTATTTTCATTGATATGAAACAGAACAGATCGATCTTTGACATAATGACAACGTAAATCAAAACAAAAAATAAAAATAGGCATTTCTTTAAAAAAGGGTTAAAATTGGATCATAGAGTTGTACAAAGCATCTGCCGAGGTGTCATCCACAAAAGACAACAGCTGTGCCAAAAACTTACCCCATAACTATAAGATTTTTTAAATTAAATAGTGCTGTCTTGTGAATAAACTTTATACTTAACACCTATATTTTTTCATTGTCCTGTAATATGAAATAAACTAAAAGAAACCTGTTGATTTTTAAGTATTTCTGTATGTGGATATATATGTGAATTTGATCAGTTACACACACACACACACACACACACACACACACACACACACACACACACACACACACACACACACACACACACACACATATATATATAATATATATATATAATATATATATTATATATATAATACATACACATATACATATACATATTATATAAATGCACACATATACACCCACACACACACATATATATGTGTGCATATATATATATATATATATATATATATATATATATATATATATATATATATATATATATATATACGCACACACCACACACACACACACACACACACACACACCACACACACAAACACACACACACACACACACACACACACACACACAACACACACACCAATGTACACACATACATACACATACACAAAA
>NW_020869997.1:710823-720823 GCF_003789085.1 Penaeus vannamei
CACCTCTAACCCCCTCTTCCCCCATCTCCCCTCCCCGCCCTCTCCAATCTCCTCTCCTCACCCCCCGCCTACTTCGTCCCTTCTTCCCCCCTCCCTTCCCTCCCGCCCTCTCTCCTCTCTTCTTTACCCCCCCGCCTACTTCGTCCCTCTTCCCCTCTCCCTCCGCCCTTCCTTCCTCACCCCTCTCCCTCCGCCCTCTCCTCTTCCTCACCCCCGCCTACTTTCCCCAACTGCTCCGCCGCCCCCTCCCCCCCGCCCCTCATTACTGATCGGTTATGACCTCTCGCGTGCAGACTGGCGCTTGTGACCTACATAGCAGCTAGGTCTATGAAGATACTTGGTATCGTGATGATAGTCTGCGGCGCGGTGCGGTAGGCTCCCACGTCGCCCGGGTGGTTACCGCAATATGAGGCCGGGGGTCCGGCTCTTCCTTGCACAATGTGCGCGTATGTTTCTATTCTGTTCGCTGTTCTTCTTGTTCTCTCTCTCTCTCTCTCTCTCTCTCTCTCTTTGCTCTCCTTGATTGTTCCTGTCTCTTCCTTATCTTCTGCGTTTTCTCTCTCTCTCTTCTCTCTCTCTCTCCTCTCTCTTTCTCTCTCTTCTCTTAATCTCTCTCTCTCTCTCTCTCTCTCTCCCTCTCTCTCTCGTCTCTCTCTTCTCTCTCTCCTCTCCTCTTCGCTCTCTCTCGCTCTTCTCTCTCTCTCTCCTCTCTCTCTCTTTCTCTCTACTCTCTCTCTCTCTCTCTCTGTCTCTCTACTCGTCTCTCTTCTCTCTCTCTCTCTCCTCTCTCTTCTCGTTGTTTTTTACCTCTCTCTCTCTCTTCTCTCTTCGTTTTTTTGTTCCGTCTCCTGTCTCCTCTTCTCTCGGTTTGTTTTGTTCCTCTCTCTCATTCTGCGTCTCAGTTTGTTTTGTTCTTCTCTCTCTCTCTCCTCTCTCTCTCTCTCTCTCTCTCTCTCTCTCTCTCTCTCCCTCTCTCTCTCTCTCTCTCTCGTGTTTGCTAATACCAGGTCTCTCTTTCGTCTCTCTCTTCTGCGTTTTTTCTGATTTTCTGTGTTGCTATTTTTCTTCGTATTTCTTCTTCCTTCTTCTAGTACTCTCTTTCCGTTCGTTTGTTCGCTATCACCTTTTTCTTGTTCTTCAGTTCTTGCCATGTTCTTACTTTCTCATCTGTCATGTACATGTTCTCTCTTTCTCTTCTGTGTTATGTTATTCATTTTTTATATTTTCTTTGTACTTTTCTATCCCTGCTCTTTCTCTCTTCTTGATCTCCCTTCTTCTCCCTCGCTTTCTTCTTCGTCTTGGTGGCTATCGTCTCCTTCCTTCTCTTCCACTCCCTTCATTTTTATGTCTTGCCGCTGTACCCCTTTTTTCATTTTCTTTCTCTCCTTACCTCCTTTTTGTGCTCCTTCTCTTTTAACTTCTCTTCCTCCCTCCGTGCTTCCTTATTCCCTCCCTCTCACTCCTCTTCCTCCCCCCTTCCATCTTCTCATTCCCAACTTTCCACCCATCTTCCACCCTTCCTCTTCCTTCCCCCCTCCTTTATCCTCCTCCTCCTTTCTCCTTCTTTTCTCCCTCCTTTCCCCTCTTCCTCCTTCCCTCTCTTTCTTTCTTCCTCCACCCGTCCTTCTCCTCCTCTTTTCCGTCACCCTCTTCTTTCTCCTCCTCCACCCCCTCCTCCTTCTTTCCCCTCCTCCTTTTCTCCCTCCTTCTCCTCCTCTCTCCTCCTCCTTTTCTCTTTCCTCCTCCTCCTCCCTTTTTCTCCCTCATCCTCTTCCTCCACCTCCTCCTCCTTCTTCCACCTCTTCCTCCTCCTCCTCCTCCTCCTCCTCCTCTCCCTCTTCCCTTCCCCCGCAACCATCCTCTCGGCCAATAGCCAATGAAGCAGCATCCATGGTACATTTGCTAGGCCGCGGACCGTAGCCAGGAGGCCGTGACAAACGACAAGACCGTGACACTGCTTGCTGGTACACCGCTGATGCGATCGTACCCTGGTCATCCCCCTCTTCCCCCCCTCTACCCCCCCCCTCTCCTCTCGTCTCTCCTTCTTCTCTCTCCTCTCCTCCTCAACTCTGCCGTCTCTCCTCCCCCCTCTTTCTGTTGTCTTTTTCTCTCTCACCCCCCTCTTTCTGTCGTCTCTCCTCCTATTCTCTTTCCTCTGCCGTCTCTTCCCTATTCTCTCTTCCTCTGCCGTCTCTCACCTCTCCCCTCTCTCTATCTTCTTTCCAGCTCCTCCGCTCCCTGCTGTCTCTTCCTTGACGTCTTCTCCTCTCTCCGACCTCCTCTTCCTCCCCTCCTCAGCTCTCCACCTCTCTCTCGCTCATCTCTCTCTCTCTCTCTCTCTCTCTCTCTTTCGTCTGCCTCTTTCCCCTCCCCCCTCTCCTCACCCCACCCGTGTCTCTTCCTGCTCCGTCTCCCCCTCTTCCTTCTCCAACCCCCCCCCTTTTCCCCTCCTCCGTCCCTCTTGCTCCGCTCGTCCATCTCCCCATCCCCTCCCCCTCAGCTCCTTCCATTCCCTCGTCCCTCGCCCCCCCCCCCCCAGTTCTTTCCCTACTCCTCCTTCCTCCTGCTCTATCCCTACTCCCCTTCTCCTCTCTCCCCGTACTCCGTCCCTTACCAACGGCCCCTCCCCCCGCTCCTTTCCGTCCTCCCCCCGTCTCCGCCTCCCACCCCGTCCCCAGCTCTCCCCTCCCCCATTCCCCCATCTCTCTCTCTCTCTCTCTCTCACTCTCTCTCTCTCTCAGTTCCTCCCTCTCATCCCCCGTGCCCCTCCCCCTTGCCCTCCCCCTGCTCCGCCTACTCTCGCTCTTTCTGGTCCTCCTCGCGAGCGCTTCCCCGCCGCCGTCGCCAGCACCCCCCCCCCCCAAAGCATGGCTCCCTCTCCCTCTCGTCGTCAGCCGCTGTCGCCACCGCCGCCGCTTGGAGGATGTTTCTCCGGCTGTTTATTCGTCTCTTCTTATTTCTCCTTTTCTTATTCCGTCTTTCCGCTTCTCCTTTCCCTTGTTTCTCTTCGTTTTTCCTCCTCTCTCTACGGTTTTGGTCGCTTTTCCTTCTTCTTTCTCGTGTCTTCCTTCTTTTTTTCTCCTTTCTCCTGTCTCATTTTTTTCCCATTTCCGCCAACCTTTCTCCCTGGTTCCTTCATTCTTCTTTCTCCCTTCCTCCCTCTCTCCCTTTGTCTTCCTTCTCCTTTCTCCCTTTCGTCCCCTTTGCTGCACTCTCCTCTCTCCTCTCGCTTCGCACCTGTGTCCTCTCTCCATCCTCCTCTTTTTACTTTCTTTTCTCCACTCATCTTTTTCCCTTTCTTCTCTTTTTCCCCACTTCGTTCCCTCTTCCGGTATTCTTCCCTTTCTTTCCTCTCTCTCTCTCTCTCTCTCTCTCTCTCTCTCTCTCTCTCTCTCTCTCTCTCTCTCTCTCTCTCTCTCTCTCTCTCTCTCTCTCTCTCTCTCTCTCTCTCTCTCTCTCTCTCTCTTTTCTCCCTCCCCTTGCTCTCGCCCTCTTCTTCCACAACAAGCTTCCCTCCACCCCTCTCCTCTCCCTCTCTCTTTTTCCCTCCTCTCGTCCTCTCTATCCCCCTCTTTTCGCCCTCCTCTCTGTCTCCTCTCCTCCACCTCTGGCTTGAAAATATCTCCTTCCTGGGGAAAATTCTGCCAGGAAAACCGAAGGCAGAAGGAGGCGGGCGCCCAGATGTACCTTGAGGGGAGGAGGGGTAGGGGAGGGAGGGAGAGGGGAGTTGGTGTCGTCCTAGGCTGCTCTCCTTCGTAGGTCTGGTTGGCTGTCTCTTTCGTTCGGTCTCTCTCTCTTTCTCTCTTCTCTCTTCTCTCTCTTTCTCTCTTCTCTTTCTCTCTTCCCTTCTCCTCTTCCCCATTCCCCGTCTCCATCATTACTAAACCATCTCCTCCTCCTCCTCCTCCTCCTCCTCCCTCTCTTCTTCTTCTTACCCCTTCCCCCCTTCCTACCACCACCCCTCTCCCCCCTACCCCACTGGGCTCGACCATGTATCTCGGAAGGCCTCGGCTCACCCTGGCGGCGCCACTGCTCACCCTGCCGCGGTAGGAGAGTGAGCAGCAGGAGCAGAAGGAACAGCAAAGGGTTCGAACCGAGCAGTAGAAGTAGGAGCAGGAAGAGGAAGGGGATCGGACCAAGCAGGAGGAGCAAGATAGGATGATGATGATGAGGAGGAGGAGGAGCAGCAGCAGCAACAATAGGAGTAGGAACTGGAGTAGCAGCAGCAACAAAGGAGTAGTAACAGAAGTAGTAGGAGTAGCAGAAGGAGTAGCAGCAGCAGCAATTGGAGTAGTAGGAGTAGCAGCCGCAGCAACAGGAGTAGGAACAGTAGTAGGAGTAGAAGAAGGAGTAGCAGCAGCAGCAATTGGAGTAGGAGGAAGGGGCTCAGCTCGGATCAATTAACCCGTGTGGTATTTGACTGAAAATTTCTTATTTATGTCGAACGCTCGCCGTTGCGGCCGGGCAGTTTGTACTTGGGTGGAGGGGGGAGGGAGGGGAAGGATGGAAGGAAGGAGGGAGGAGGAGGAAGGAAGAAGAGGAGAGTAGGTGGGTGAGGGAGGAGGAGGATGGAGGAGGGAGAGATAATTGGAAGGGAGGAAAGAGATGATATGATAGAGAAAGGCTTGGAAATATGAGGGATGATAAACGAGAGAGAGAGAGAGAGAAAAGAAAAGAAAGGGAAAAAGAGAGACCGCAAAGGAGGAGGAGGAAGAGCAGAGCCACACTCGTACGCCGATGAGGTTGGGAGGCGTACGAATGTGAGTGCGTCATGAGGTTATTGTGAGGCAGAGCGGAGGTATTCGAAGGGAAAGGGGATACGCTCTTTAAGACGTTGGTGTCACTGGGGATTGGGAAGGGAAGAAGGAAACGAGAGGGGAAGGGGGATGGGGAAGGGAAGAAGGGAAACGAGAGGGGAAGGAGGGATGGGGAAGGGAGAAGGGAAGAGAGGGGAAACGAGAGGGGAAGGGGGGAATGGGGAAGGGAAGAAGGGAAACGAGAGGGGAAGGAGGGGATGGATGGGGAAGGGGAAAGGGAAACGAGAGGGAAAGGAGGAGAAGGGGAGGGTGATAGGGACCGAGAGGGGAAGGAGGAGGGTGTGTGGAAGGGGGAAGGGAGATGGAAAACGAGAGGGGAAGGGGGAGAGAATGGGAATACGAGGGGAAGGAGGGGAATGGGGAAGGGAGAGGGTAATGGGTGGGAGGATGTAGTGGAGGTCATGGGAATGGGGAATAGTCCCGGTGGAGTAGACGGGGAAAGAGGAACAAGAGAGGAAGGAGGAGAAGGGTGATGGGGATGGAGAAAACACAAGGCGGAGGAAGGCGAATAGGGGAGAGGATAGGGAGTGGGGAATGGGAATAGGGGGGGGGGTGGGGGGGTAAACGGAGTCTTCCATCCCCATCCATCACCGTAATGGAGAGATGGTCTTCGGAATTAAAGCTGGGTTGAGTCCTCTGCGATGGAGGGGAAGAGGGAAGGGGGAGAAAGAAGAAGATGATTGAGGAAGGGGAAGAGGAAGGAGGAGGAGGAGGAGGAGGGATAAGGAAGAAGGGAAGGAGGGAAAGAAAGAGTTAACGCTGGCCTATCTTCGCACAGACTTGTCTTATCTGCTCTCTTCATGTCTTGGCTCTCTATCTCTTTTACTCTTCTCTCTCTTTTCCTCTCTTCTCTCTCTCTATTCTCTCATCTCTCTCTCTCTCTCTCTCTCTCTCTCTCTCTCTCTCTCTCTCTCTCTCTCTCTCTCTCTCTCTCTCTCTCTCTCCTCTCTCTCTCTCTCTCTCTCTCTTTCCTCTCTTTCACTCTTTTCATCTCTTCTCTCTCTTCTCTCTCTCTCCCTCTCCCTCTCCGATTCCCTTCCCCTTCCCCTCTCTCTCTCTCCCTACCAACATACCTACGAAATTCCCTCTGTTTACCTATCTACCTATCTCTCCCTTCCTCTTCATTTCTATCAATAACCCCTTTCTCTCCCATTGTCTCCAGCCCCTCCCATCTCTCCCCTGTCTCCTCCCTCCCACTCTACTACTGTCTCCCCTTCCCTTCCCTCTTGTCTTCCTCCCCCGTTTCTCTCCCCCTGTCTCCCTTCCCTTTGTGTTCCTCCCCTTTCCCCCCCCCCCCCAATGCCCCTTCCCCTTTCTCCTGTCTCCGTTGTCTCTCCCTCAGTCTCCCTTCTGTCTTTCTCCCGAATATCTCCCTTTCTTCTTGCCCCCCCCTCCCTCCCTCCTGTAACTACCCTTCCCCCTCTCTCCCTTTCTCTGTCTTCCCCTTTCTCCTCCCTCTAATCTCCCTCCCCCGTCCCCTTGCCTCCTGTCCTCCTCTTCTGTCTCCCTTTTCTCTCCCTCTGTCTACACCTTCATCCTTCCCCCCCTGTCTCCCTCCGTCACATCCTGTCTCCTCCTCCTCCTCCTCCTCCTCCCTGTCTCCCTCACCCCCCCTGTTTCCCCCCTCCTCCTCCCTGTCTCCTTCCTCCTCCTCCCTGTCTCCCTCACCCCCCTCCCCCTGTCTTCCCTCACCCCTGTCTCCCTCACCCCCCTCACCCTGTCTCCCTCCTCCTCCTCCCTGTCTCCCTCACCCCCCACCCTGTCTCCCTCCTCCTCCTCCCTGTCTCCCTCACCCCCCTCCCCCCTGTCTCCCTCCTCCTCCTCCTCCTCCCTGTCTCCCATGAATTCCTTGAGCAGCGTCTCCCTTCGCTAAGAAATCCAGGCGTCTCCCATGGCTGCTACGTGTCTCTGTCTGTTTGTCTGACACTTTATGACACTCGGTGACACCTCGTGACTTTGTCTCGCGCCGTTTAGCGTCTGTGACATGTCGAGTGACACACGCGGAGCTTGTAAGAATACTCGGTGCCTCTTTTTGTCTTTGGGTTTCTTTCTCTGTCTGTACGTATGTCTGCATGTTTGTCTCTTTTCTCGCTGTCTCTCTTTTTCTTTCTCTTCTTTTTTTTTCTTTTTTTCTTCTTTCACGTTTTCTCTCTCTCTGTCTTTTTATCTTTCGTTTTGTGTTCTTTTTTCTTTCTGTTTCTTCTTCCTTTTTTCTTTCGGTTTCTCTTTCTCATTTTCTCTATTTTTTATCTTTTTTCTCTCTCTCTTTCTTTCTTTCTCTTCATTTCACTTACCATTCATTCCTTTACCCGATTTTAAGTTCTCCTTCCCCGAACTCATTATCAACAACGCAAAATATTTTATTATTATTTAAACATCAACTTCTTTCCCATTCTGATGGTTTCTTTATTTTTTCTTTCTTTCATTCTTTCTTTTTTCTTCTTCTTTCAAGTTCCTCTGATTCATTTTATTTTTCGAGGGCGAGGATGGGCGAAGTTGACGCTTGAGTTCCATTTAGGAATTTCGAGTTGGAGATGTTTTAGAGCGAGGGATAAGCGGTAAAGCGGAATTCCTTATATAGGGTTCAATGTTTTTTTTTCTGTTTTTTTATCTGTTTGATCGTTTATTCATTGATTTGTTGCTATGATTGTTATATTGTGAGTATGTGTTATATATATATATATATATATATATATATATATATATATATATTACATATTTTTTTTTTGGGGGGGGGGGGGCGGGAGTAAACGCTAAGGATAATGATACGAAAAAGGTTGGGGATTCTTTATTCTCTCTTTCTCTCTCCCTCCCTCCCTCTCTCCATTTCTGTTTCTGTTATTTTTTTATTTATGTTTGTTTTTTACTTTATTGATACTTGCATTTTCCTCCGACGTGGACGTCTGCGTGCGTGAGAGGGGGGGAGGGGTAGGGGGTCGTTTCAGGTGGTCGTAGCGCATACCGAGTCGTGCTTCTACGAGGCTCCCTGGTCGTGATCTCTTCCTTACCATGTCGCTGTTGGAAGGGATGTTTTAGGGAAGGAAGGAAGGATGGAAGATGGAGGATGAGAGGAAGGGAGAGTGGTGTTCTGTGTGGGTTGTAATGTAGGATGCCTTTGACTATCTATTTGTCTGTCTATCTGGCTGACTCTCTACCTGTGCATCCATCCGTTCATCCATTTATCGATATATACGTCCTGCGATCCCGAGACGAAGGCAGGTCAAACAAAGGTCACACTAGTCTTCCCTGTCTTGGGATCCCAGGACAGAGAGGACTAGTGTGACCTTAGCTTCAGAGAGTCGCGATAGGAGAATCTCGAGGGCGCCGTCGTTTGGAGTCGCCAGCTCCTTGCCCCTCCCCTCCGAAAGCCCACCCCCCCTTTCCCCCCGGATGCGTCCGGAAGGAGAGGATCGCTTTCTAGGAGTCCCTCCCCCTTTTTTCTCCCTTCCTGCCTCTCCTCTTTTCTTCTCTCCTCTTCTCCTTTTCCCTCTTTTTCTCCCCTTTCTCCTTCCTTCCTCTCTTCTTTTCCTCTTTCTCTCCCCTCCCTCCTTTCTCTCTCCCCGCCTCTCCACTCTTCTTTCCCCGCCCACGCCAGCACTCCTGCCTACACGCCCGTCGTCCCGGGATTGTTCCGGAAGGATGGGCGAGGCTATCCCGAAGGATTACAGCCCCCCTCCCCCCTCCCTCCCGTTCCCGAAGGATGTAATGAGTAGGAGTGTTGTTTCCACCCCCCCCCATCCCCATCCCCCGTTCCCCCGAAGGATGTTGTGCTGCTCCGCAAGCCCCACACCTGGCACAGCCTCCTAGGATGGCGGGTGCGCGTGCGTGCGTGCGTGCGTGCGTATGTGCGTGCGTGTGTGTGTGCTTGGTTGCTATGAAGTCTTGCGTCTTGCGTTCTGGAGAAGGTTACGATGTTGGGGGAGGGAGGGAGGGGGAGGGTGGAGGAGTAGGGAAGGAGGGAAGGAGGAGGAGAGGGAGGGGGAGAAGAGGGAAGGAGGGGAAGGGGGAGAAGAGGGGAAGGAGGAGGAGAGAGGGGGGAGAGGAGAGAGGAATGGGGAAAATAAAGAGAGATGATAATAAGAGAATCAGAGAAGAAATGATGAAGGGTGAGGAAGAGAAAAAAAGAAAATGAGAGAACCGAAAGAAAGTAAATAGAGATGAAAGAAAAAAAGAATGGCAAACAGCACACATAAGAATGAAGAAGTAGAAGAAGAGGAGGAGGAGGAGGAGAAGGAAGGGGAAGAAGAAAAGGAAAGAAAAACAAAGACACAGAAAAGACAGGGGATACAGCAGAAAAAAAGAAATAGATTTTACAGGAAGATTAGAATACGAGAAAAATACAGAACAGAGGCGGATGCTGTGAAGATTAACAAGGAGAATAATCTTTTTTCTCTCTTTTCTTTTTCTTTTTTTTCTTTTCTCTTATTCTTCTTTTTTTCTGTATTTCTTTGTTTTCGCGATACAAGAAGAAATTCTCTCATCTCTCCTCTCTCTCTCTCTCTCTCTCTCTCTCTCTCCTCTCTCTCTCTCTCTCTCCTCTTCTTCTCCTCCCCTCTCCTCTCTCTCTTCTTCTCCCTCTTCCCCTCCCCCTCCCCTCTCCTCTCTCCCCTCCTCTCCCTCTCCCTCTCCCTCTCTCTCTCTCCTCTCCCTCCCCTCTCCCTCTCCTCCCTCTCTCCCTCTCCCTCCTCTCTCTCCCACCTCCCCTCTCTCTCTCCTCTCTCTCTCTCTCTCTCTCTCTCTCTCTCTCTCTCTCTCTCTCTCTCCTCTCTCTCTCTCTCTCTCTTGTTTGTTTCTCTCCTTTCACAATACAAGGATGAGTGATGATATTAATTTAATGAAGAAAAACAGCATTTTACAAGAAAAGGGAGATGGGTAATTGATAGATGGGGATTTAAATCTATTCAGGTGTAGGTAAACATGATAGGTATAGGTAGGTAGATAATGATAGATAGATTAACGTCGGTATATATCTAAGCAATGATATATGGATAGATATGTGAATAGATGGTACAGCCATATTGCTATATATATAGATAGATAGATAGGTAGATATATAGATAGATAGATAGATATATATATAAGATAGATAGATAGGTAGATATAATATAGATAGATAGGTAGATTAGATAAGATGAAATAGATATAGAGTTTGATACAAGAAGAGTCAGGAAGGGGGTGGGATG
>NW_020869997.1:733323-738323 GCF_003789085.1 Penaeus vannamei
AAGATGGTGAGGGCGCTAAAGGAGAATGAGAAGAAAAGGGAGGGGAAGTGGAGAGGGAGAGGGAGAATAAGAAGGAGGGAGAGGGAGAATAAGAAGAGGAGGGGGAGAGGGGAAGGAGAGAAAGAAAGAGGGAGATGGAGAGCGAGAAGGATAGAGTGAAGGAGAGAGAAACAGACAGAAAAGGACATAAAGGGAGGGCGTGTGTAGGGGGAGAGGGAGAGGAGAGAAAGACAAAGCGAGAGAGAGGAGGAGGAGGAGGAAGAGGGGACGAGAGACAGAGAGAGAGGGGACACGGAGACGGAGGCGCCCCGTCATTCCCTCACACAAGCACGCCCTCGCCCACACTCCTCCGTCCCCGCCGCCGACACAAGCAAGCAGGCAGGCAAGCAGATCGACCTCGCATCGGCTTTCCCGCTGATCCATTCATCCGCGGCACGGTCATTCACGCACGCCCTCGGCCGACGCACGCCACCTGGCCCTCTGCTTGGGCCGACGGTGCCGCTGCTGCCGAACCGCCGCCCGCCAGCTGCCCCTTTTCCGTCGGGGAGGGCCGCCTCGCCGGGTACGCCGCCCCCCCGCTTGGCGCTGACCTCTGGCTTCGTGCGTGCGTGCGTGCGTGCGTGTGAGGGGGAGGGGAAGGGGGCGTGTTGTGTGTGCGGTGGGGTAAGGGGTATAGTGTGTGTTTGTGTGTGTGTGTGTAGCGTTTCCATTGTATACTATGTACGATATGTGTTGGCATTCTTGTTGATGGGCGATAGTGATCCGTCTTGGAGGGCGGGAAGGAGGGGGAGGGGGTCGTGCGGGGGTGCATGTCGGTGGAGGCACTATTTGGCACTGCGGCGGCGGCGGGGATGCCGACCGTCTGTGACACTCGGAAACAATGAGAAATAGTCGCGTAGCATTCTCGGTCGTGTGGCTATAGGGAGTGTTTCGCTGACCTTTCCCCGCAACGTAAAGGTGCAGCGGTGACCTTGCCTGGAATTCCAGTGGCACTGCCGCCTGTTTGGCACTCCCCCTCCCCCCCGTGCTGCCCAGGGTGGGCAGGTGAGGTGACGGCGGTGATAGACCTGCTGAGCGCCGCGCCTCGGGTTAATGGACATCGTAATTATAGTTTACCTGTTGCATCGCCTCGGTAAGACCAGTGCCTCGCGCAGTGCCAGCGGTGCCACGGGTATGCCACAGTGCTCGCGCGGTCCCCGACTCAGATAGCAGCTGAGGCTCTTCCTCTCTTCCTTTAAGTTGTTAGCCAGCGTGGCACTGTCAAGGTGGCGGCGGCGAGGAGGTCGCTCGGCCCGGCTTGGCACTGTGCTGCGTCGCGAGCTGTGTTTTGTTCCGCTGCCCCTGGCCTGTCCCTGCCCGTGCCCTGCCCTGCCCAGCCTGCCCATCTCTTACCCCCCTCCCCACTTCCCCCAGCCGCCCCCGGGGAAGTCCTCGCCGCCCGTGCGTTGTCTGCGACGGCGACGCCCTAATTGGGATGCTTAGATAATTAATTAGCCCCCGGGACTTCTGCTGGTAAGTGTTTACTCGGAAACTCGTTACACAATAACCCACACGCTTCCCCAACTCTTCCCCAGCTCTTCCCCCACCCTATCGTACCTCTGTTTCCTTCGTCGTCTCTCTTTCTCCTTAGCTTTCGTGATTTTTTCTATTTCTCTTTTTTCTCTTTATTTTATTTTATCCTCACTCGCTCAATCACTCACTCCCTACCCGCTCCCCTTCTCTCTCTCTCTCTCTCTCTCTCTCTCTCTCTCTCTCTCTCTCTCTCTCTCTCTCTCTCTCTCTCTCTCTCTCTCTCTCTCTCTCTCTCTTCTCTCTTTCCCTTCCCTCTCCCTCTCCCTTCTCCCTCTCTCCCTCTTTGCCTCCCTTCCTCTTTGCCTCCTCCCTCCTTCCTTCCTTCTTCCTTCCCTCCCTCCCTCTCCCCCACCCACTCTCCTCCCTCCCCCCCCCTCCCCTTCCCTCCCCTCCCTCCCTCCTCCCTCCCCTTCTCCCCACCCATTCTCCCTCCCTATCCCTCCCATCCCCCTCTCTACCTCTCTGTCTTCTCATGGCTCATCTTTGTGATCTCTCTATGGACTCTAACTCTCTCGCTCTCTTTCCCTCTTCTTCGTCTCTCCCTCCTCTCTTTCTCTTTTTCTCTCCCTTCTCATTTTCTCCTTTTCTCTCCTCTCACTCTATTTCTCTATTCATATCCTTTCTCTCTCTCTCTCTCTCTCTCTCTCTCTCTCTCTCTCTCTCTCTCTCTCTCTCTCTCTCTCTCTCTCTCTTCCTCTCTCTCTCTCTCTCTCCCTCTCCTCTCTCTATCCAAGTCTTGCAAGTAATTGTCTCCCATTCATCCCGTTGCTCCTTTGATTATCAATTACTCCCGTTTTCGTCATCGTCTCTTATTTGACTTGTCCATTTGTTATCGCTCTCCTCCTCCTCCTTCGCCCTCTCCTCCCCTCTCCTCCCCTCGGCTCCTTCCCTTCGCGACATCATTTTCTGCCTGTTCTCCCCTCGCTAATTTGCGTTCTCTTCGCTAGTCTCCGCTGAAGTCACCCTCTTGTCGCCTGCGTCTCATTCTCTCTCTCTCTCTCTTTCTCTCTCTCTCTCTCTCTCTCTCTCTCTCTCTCTCTCTCTCTCTCTCTCTCTCTCTCTCTCTCTCTCTCTCTCTCTCTCTCTCTCTCTCCCTCTCTCTCTCCCTCTCTCTCCCTCTCCTCTCCTCCTCTCTTCTCTCTCTCTCTCGCTCTCTCTCTCTCTCTCTCTCTCTCTCTCTCTCTCTTCTCTCTCTCTCTCTCTCTCTCTCTCTCTCTCTCTCTCTCTCTCTCTCTCTCTCTCTCATTCTCTCTCTCTCTCTTCTCTCATTCGCTAAGTCTTTCTTTCTTTCTCTCGTTATGTCTCTCTCTCTGTCTGTCTGTTTCTGCATGTCTCTCACTTTCTGTATGTCTGTGTGTTCGTCTGTTTCTTTCTCTTGCTAATTCTCTCTCTATCTACATTTCTATCTATCTATCTATCTCTCCCTCCCTATTTCCATTCTCCCTCCTTCCCTCTGTACCTCTACCTCTACCTCTATAATTCTCTCTCCCTCTTTCCCTTCCTCTCCCTCTCTCTGTGTCTTTCTTTCCCCCTCTCTTTTTTCCACTTTCTCCTTTTTTGTCTCTTTTCTCCCCATTTGCCAATATTCCTTCCCCTTCCCCTTCCCTTCCCCCTCTTTCTCTCTCTCTCTCTCTCTCTCTCTCTCCCCTCTTCTTCGTCTCGTTCCTTTCTTGGGTCTCCTTATCTTCGTTCTTGATGGCGGTGAGGGTCATTATCATTATTAATTATTGTTATTGTAATTATTATTACTATTATTATTATTATTATTATTATTATTATTATTATTATTATTACTATTGTTATTATTATGGTGATTATTATGACATTTTGGGTTTTTTGAGTGTTTGGTGATTGCTTGTGGGTTTGTTGTTCTTTCGAAGTATTTTGTATTGATTTAATGCTATTGTTGTTGTTATTATGTTATTATCATCATTGTCGTCATCATCACCGGTTATTAGCATCTCCATTATCATCATCTATGTTGTGGTTGTTGCTCTTTTTTTTCTTTCTTTCTTTTCTTTGTTTCTTTTTTTTCTATTCATACAGCAACAATTGCATAAGCTGTGTTATTTGTAGCACTGCCTTCACTGCTATGCTGGCTAGTATTTCGTTATTATGCTATAAATATTTTTTGTTACTATTACCGTTATTTAATGTCGTAATTTTTTTTTGTTTTTTTTTTTTTATTTATTTTTTATTTATTATTATTATTTTAGTGTGTTGTGTGTGTGTGTGTGTGTAGCTTCACTATAGTCGTTATTCCTGACAGTGGCAATAATGAACGCAAACACAGTGACGTGAACATAAAGAGGAAAAGGAAAAGCAGTCATAATAAGAGAGAAAATTACATCGTAACGTTTCGAACTCTGCTCGTGCTCCTCATCAGGCGTAAAAGTCATCCATTTCGTTCATTTTTTCGTCTGATGAGGAACTCTTGAGGGTTCGAAACGTAACGAGTTCATTTAATTGATTATTGTGTTTTGTTTTTCTTTTTCAGTGGCCAGAGTGTTGTAATTATATGTATTATTGATATCATTACATTATCAGTTGTTATTATTTTTGTCGTCATCATCATCATCATCATCACTATCACCATATTAATATTGATACTATGTGGATACTTGTCTCTTTATTGCTGTTTCTGTTATCATCATGACAAATGACATCACCATCCATCATCACCATCATCACCTTCACCATCACCACCACCCCCACCCCCACCACCACTGTCATCACCATTCGCCCCCTCTCGAAAGGCCGGCCTTCGCGCCCCCGAGGCCGAGCCGAGGGCGGCGTCCGGAAGGGCCCCGGGTGAGACAAGGGCGGCCGTGGCAGAGCCGGTTTCCGAGGGGGCCCTTCGCCGCCCTCGCCCCGGGCCCGGTGGCGGAGGCATTGCGGGCCGTATTTTGCCGTTCTTGAGGCGGTGGCTTCTGCTGTTTGCCGTTAGCGTTTGAGGTGGTAGTGTGGTGTTAATGGGTATTGTTATTGGTGTTACTGTTGCTTTTGAGGTATCGTCAGCTTCATCTTCGTCATCATCATCATCATCATTATCATTGTTGCTAGCACTGACGTTACTATTTATTATTATATATATATATATATATTATATATATATATATATATATATATATATATATATATATATATATATATAACACACACACACAAATATATATACACATGTGTGTATGTTATAGCTACCACCCCTGTGGTAATAAGGGTCGTTATAGTTGGGAATTTGTTGTGTTATGGTCTTGTTATCATTTATTTTTTTGTTTTTTATTTTTATTTTTTTTTTTTTTATTTGTGCTCGTTCATCATTACCGTTATCGCTGCCAATGATTTTATCTTGCTTTCGTTTCGTTGTTCACTCACTCTTTCTCTCCCTTTCTATCGCTCTCTCTCTCTCTCTCTCTCTCTCTCTCTCT
>NW_020869997.1:743323-750823 GCF_003789085.1 Penaeus vannamei
GCCTAGTACAGCCCCACCACCACTACCCACCTAGTGCCACTTCCACCCTCCTACCCTCCTAGTGCCACTCCCTACCCTCCCTACAACCCACCTAGTGCCTCCCTACCCTCCCCACTACACCCCCTAGTGCCAACCTCCCCTTACCCTCCTAGTGCCACTCCGACCCCTGCCTTCCTAGTGCCACTCCCTACCCTCCCCACAACCCACCTAGTGCCTCCCTACCCTCCTCACTACCCCCCCTAGTGCCACCCCATCCCCCACCCTCTTAGTGCCACCCCCACCCGCGCAGTGCCACCGAGTGCCGTGGAATCGCCAGTGCCGAGGGCGGCGAGCGGGCGGACGTCGGGTGCCCGGATGGTGCCGCGTCGCCCCGTAATCCGATAGTGAGCTTAATCCCGTCTTCCAAGGGGTGCCAGAGAGGGGAGGGGGTGCCAGGGGGGAGGGGTGTCCGAGGTGGGTGTGGCTGCGGGGGTGTAGAAGGGGGAGGGAGGGAGGTGTAAGTAGGTGTAAGGGGTGTGGTGTTGGGGGGGTGTAGGGGAAGGAGTTGGGGGGTGTAGGTGTAGGGGATGTGGATAGGGGCAATGGCATGAGTCTGGGTGTAAAAGAAGGTGTAAGAAGTTGTAGGTGTGGGTGTAAAAGGGATGTGTGGGGGTTGGGGTTGTTGGGGGAGTAAGGAGGTATAGCGTAAGAGGCTGTAAAGGTGTGTAGATGTGGAGGAGGAGGTTGTGGTGTAGGTGCATTGAAGGGGTTGGTGTGATCCGGAGGAGGAGAAGGGAGAGGGAGGAGGAGGAGGGGGAGGAGAAGCGAAGGAGGAGGAAGAGAAGGGAGAGGGAGGAGGGAGGAGAAGGAAAGAGGGGAAAGGGGAGGGAGGAGGAGGAGGGGAGGGAGGAGAAGGAAGGAGGAGAGAAGGGAGAGGAGGAGGGGAAGAAGGAGGAGGAGGAAGGAAGGAGAGGGAGGGAGGAGGAGGAGAAGGGAGAGGGAGGAGGAGGAGGAGGGGAGGGTGCGGCCTAGGTGTAGAGGGAGTATTAGGGCGGGTGCGATTCGGATGGGGGGAGGGAGGGAGGGGGTGGCGTAGGTGGGTGTGGCGTGGCCTGGAGGATGGTGAAGGAAAGAGAAAAATAAGGATTTTTGAAAAGATTGAAGAGACGATAGGAGAGAGAGAGAGAGAGAGAGAGAGAGAGAGAGAGAGAGAGAGAGAGAGAGAGAGAGAGAGAGAGAGAGAGAGAGAGAGAGAGAGAGAGAGAGAGAGAGAGAGAGGATGAAGGTGAGAAGGAAGAATGTTGGAAGAATCAAAGAATAGCAGAAAGAGGAACGATAAAGGAAGAATAAAAGTAGAACAATGAGAGAAAAAATGAAGAGTAAATGATAAAACAGAATAGTGGGAGAGAGAAAAAAAAGTTTAGGTAACTAGGACGAAGAAAATTCCAAAACCGAGATAACAAAGAAAAATCGAGAAGAAAAAAAAATCCCCAGCTGGAAGAAAACTGTGTACCTTTTTTTCCTCCATTTTTAAATTCTTTCTCTCTCTTCTCTCTTTTCTTAGTTTTCTCTTTTTTCTTAATTTTTTCTTTTTTCATTTTTCTTTTCTCTCTTAGTTTTCTCACTTTTCTCCTCTTTTTTTTTCTTTTCACATTTCTCTTCATTATCCAATGTTTCTCTTTTCTTTTCTCTTTTTTTCTCATTTCTCTTTAGTTTCTCACTTTTATCTTTTCTTTTTCTCATTTTCTTTTTCTTTCCCCACCCTCCCTTCTACTTTTTATCAGTCGTTGCCTCGGTCCCCGCCGGTCCCCAATTTCGGGTTCCGTCCCCGATCCCGACTGGCGAACGGACACAAAGAAAATCCCGGAGAGAAAAAAAAGTCTTGAAGTATATTGAAGTGTCCCGCGCGTCCCAGAGGCGGAGTAGAAGGGGGGAAAAAATATATATATATACCACCGTCGTCGGAGTGGTTAAGGAGTTGCGGAGTGTTTTCGTCTTCTACGACTGGGGCTGCTGTTTTTTTTTTTTTTTTTTTTTTTTTGGGGGGGGGGTGAGGGGAGGAGAGGGAGCTTTCATCTTGTGCCTCGTCGATTTTTTTTTTTTTCTTGGTCTACTTCTTGCCTCTCTTTTTCATTTCTTTATTTTTTTAAATTCTTCGATTTCTTCCCTCAGTCCACGCTTTCCAACCCCCCCCCCCCCCTTCCCTCACCCCCATCCCATCCTCACCGCCCCCCTCCTTCCCATATCCTCGACCTATGCTGGACCTCCGCCCCGAACGAGGTCACCGCGACGCGACCTGACCCTCGACCTCCTTCCGGCCTTAATTGGCTTCTCGTCCTCCAGCCGCCTCCTGAAGGGCCAGGTCAGACGTCGCGTGCGGAGCCTGGCCTATCGAGGGGGAGGTCACTCAACCCTTCCCCTGGGATGGAGGCTTTCGCTCTCTACTTCTGCTGCTTCTTCGTTTTGCTTTTTGTTGTTGTTGTTGTTGTTTTCGTCTTGTTTTTTTTTCTTTGTTTTTTCTTTTTTTTTTTTTCTTTCTTTTCTTTTTTCTTTTCGTTTTTTGTTGTTGTTTCTGCTCTCTTTCCGTTTCCTCTTTTATTTTCTTTCTCCTTCCCCATCTCCTTCCTTTCATTTCCTCCTCCTCCTCCTCCTCCTCCTCTCCTCCCTCCTCCTTCTCCTCTCCTCCTCTTCCTCTCTCCCTCCTCCTCCTCCTCCTCCTCCTCCCTCCTCCTCCTCCTCCTTCTTTCCTCCTCCTTGGGGACGAAGGAGGCCCTTTTTCGGCTCCTTTTTTCGTGTCGTTTGTTGATCTCTTGAGAGCGCCCACTCGTAGTGTTTTTTCTTCTTCATTTCTCTTTTTCCTTATTTTTCCTTATTTTTCTTTCTTTGTTTCTTCTTTTTTTCGACTTTTCTTCGTTTTTCTTATTTTATATTTTTTTCTATTTGTTCCTTTTTTCCCATTCTTTTCTTTTTCTTCTTTTTCGTCTTTTTCTTTTCCGTTTGTTCTTCTTTTCTTCTCCTTTTTTTTTCCTTATTTTTCTTCTATTTTTCCTTTTTTCTTCTTTTTCTTCTTTTTTCTTCTTTTTATTTTTCTTCTCCTTTTCCCTTATTTTTCTTCTATTTGTTTTTCTTTTTTCCCATTCTTTCCTTCTTGTTTCGTATTTTTCTTTTTCTTCTTTTTCCTTGTTTCTCTTCTATTTGTTTATTTTCACATTCTTTTCTTCTTTTTTTGTCTTTTTTTTCTAGTTCTTTTCTTTCCCATCCCCCCTTCTTTTTGTTTTTTTTGTCCTTTGTTTTTGCTTCTGTCTTTACCTTCTTTTCATCCCTTTTTTTCCTTTGTTTTTCTTCTTTCTTCTAATTTTACCTTTTTTCGTCTCCTTTTCTTCTTCTCCTTCTATTTTTATCTTCTTTTTAATCTCCTTTTTTTCTTACGGCTTCGATGCCTCCCACAAGACTCCTGCGTCAGTGGGCGTTTGCAAGGAGAAATGTTGTGGCTTCTCCCTCCGCCCCTCCCTCTCTCCCTTTCCTTCTTATCTCTCTCTCTCGCCCCTTTCTTCTTATCTCTCCCTCCGCCCCTCTGTCTCCCTTTCTTCTTATCTCTCTCCCTCCGCCTCTTTCTGTCTCCCTTTTCTTCTTATCTCTCTCCCTCCGCCTCTTGCTGTCTCCCTTTTCTTCTTATCTCTCTCCCTCCGCCTCTTGCTGTCTCCCTTTTCTTCTTTTCTGTCTCCCTTTTCTTCTTATCTCTCTCCCTCCGCCTCTTTCTGTCTCCCTTTCTTCTTATCTCTCTCCCTCCGCCTCTTTCTGTCTCCCTTTTCTTCTTATCTCTCTCCCTCCGCCCCTCCCTCTTTCCCTTTTCTTCTTATTTCTCTCCTTCTCTCCTCTTCTCCTGCCTTTCTCCTGTCTCCTTTCTCTCCACTCTCCCTGCTCCCTTTTCGCCTCTCTCCCTCCCTCCGTCCGTATTTGTCTCCCTTTTCTCTCCCCTCCCTCCTCTCCCCCTTTTCTCCTCTCCGCCCTCCCTTTGCCCTTCCCTTTCTCCCTTTTCTCCGATCTTCCTTTTCTGTTTCCAGTTTCTTCTCTCCTCCCTCCCCATACCCTCGATCATTCATTCCATTCCTTTCTCTTTTACTTTGCTCACTGTCTCCTATTCTTTAACTTTCCTTGTCTTTCCTCTCTCTCTCTCCCTATCCCTATCCCTCTCCCTATCCTATCCCTCTCCTCTCCTCCCCTCTTCTCCCCTGCTATCGTCCTTTATACTCCCTTCTTATCTCCCTTGCTCTCTCCTTCCCCACGTCCCACCTCTTTCCCTCCCCTCTTTTCCCCCTCCCTCCTCCCCTTTTCGCCCTTTATCCCTCCAATCCCTGTCTCCCCCCCCCTTTTCTACAACCCTCCCTCCGTCCCTCTATCTCTCCCCTTTCTTTCCCTCCATCACTCTGACCCTTCTCCCCCTCCCCTTTCTTCTCCTCTCCGCCATCTCCCTCTCTCTCCCCCGTCACCCCCCCCCTTCCCCGCCGCCGCTAGCCATAGCCAGCGGGAGCAGGAGCGGTAGGCAGCAGGATACAGGAGGAGGCAGCAGCAGTATCAATCAGAGGAGGGAGAGAGAGAGAGAGAGAGAGAGAGAGAGAGAGAGAGAGAGAGAGAGAGAGAGAGAGAGAGAGAGAGAGAGAGAGAGAAGAGAGAGAGAGAGAGAGAGAGAGAGAAGAAGAAGAAGAGAAGAAGAAGAAGAAGAAGAAGGCAGAAAGAGAGAAAAGGGGGAAAGAGGAGAGAGGGAGAGACAGGGAGAGAGGGAGAGAGAAAGGGGGGAGAGGGGGAGGCGCACCAGCATCCGGTCGAGACAGAGGAAAAGATTCTGTGCGTGAATGTGACTTGTCTCGGCGTGGGGGGCGGGGGTGAATGGGAGGGGAGGAGGAGGGGAAAGGGGGGAAGGGTGATGTCGTTGAATGATGGTTGATTGCGTTGTCGGGACAGTAGGTAGGTCGGTGTGTGGGTAGGTGGGTGGTGGGGAGGACCCTGGGTGTGTGTCTGTGTGTGTGTGTGTGTGCAACTGTGTGTCTGCATGTGATGTATAAGCGATTTTTCGATAAGGTATTAATCATATACACGTGACTTATGTCCTAGACAGAGATGCACCCACGCGAGCACAGAGAGAGAGAGAGAGAGAGAGAGAGAGAGAGAGAGAGAGAGAGAGAGAAGAGAGAGAGAGAGAGAGAGAGAGAGAGAGAGAGAGAGAGAGAGAGCAAGAAGCAAGCAAGCAGAAGTAGCAAGGCACGGTGACGCGTGAATAAAAATTTGATGCCTCTCCACCTCCTCCTCCTCATTTTCCTCCTCTTCCCCTTCCTCTCGTATCTTCCTCTCCCTTCATCCTGCTCTCTATCACCTCCCCGCTCCCCCCTTATCCTCCTCCTCCTTCCTCCCTATCCCTATCTTCCTCCTACTCCCTATCCCCCCCTTATTCTCATCCTCCTTCCTGCCTCTCCCCCCCCTTATCCACATCCTCCCTCATCCCTATCTTCCTCCCCCCCCCCTTATCGTCATCCTCATCCTCCCTCCACGCTCTCATCCTCCCCCACCTCCCCCCCCCGCAAGAAGCGCCGGGGAGTCCTGTGGGCGACGGCGGCGCAAGAAGGATTCTCACGGTGCCATAATGGTGCGTGTTTCGTCCCTCCGCCCGCCGGTTTTGCCGTCGTCGTCGCCGTCGTCAGGGGAGAAGAGGGGGAAGGGGGAGGGAGGTGGGAGGGGGGGTTTACTGCCGGGGATATGAGAAATTCAGGGAGGGATAAAAAGTTGGGTGATTAGACAGGTTGGTGTTTTTGTTTTTTGTTTTTGTCTTGCTTTTTTTTTTATCTTTCTTTCGCTTTCTCTGTCGGTCTATCTGTTTCGCTTTCCTTCTCTCCTTTTCTATCCATCGATCTGTCTATCCGTCTATCTCTTCCTGTCTCCCTCCCCCTCCCTCTCTCTCCCTCTCTCCCCACCTTCAATGTGTTTTTGTTTTCGCAAACCACACGCGCGAGGAAAGATAGCAAGAAAAATATTTCGCGGGCGCCCGGGCGAGCTGCGAGGCGGGGAAGAAAAAGCCTCGCCGGCCTTTTCTCCCCTAAAGGCAGCCGATCGGCGGGGAAAAAAGCAGAGAACATCGGGACGACAAGAAACGTTTTCTCATGTGCAGAAAACTTGCACGCGCAAACCCTCCCACGATACTTGCATACACCGCTAGCGCGCACACACACACACGGGCGCACACGTACACACGCACGCACACGTACGCTCGATTGTAGAATCATTGTGTAATACAGCGCCATGTGCACAAAGAGGAGTTCGCCCCAACTTGTTCATTCAGTGGGAGAGCAGGGAGAGGCAGAGGAGGTGCCGCCCCCGACAGGTCTGAGGACTTCAGTTTCATGAATTCGTGACCGATAAATTATCTTTTAGGCTTAAGTCGGGAAATATGTAATCCCTTTTGAAGGCGTTATGTGGGGACGTCTGGCAGATGCGCGATGCTTTCGGCCCGCGCGCTGTTACCTAACCTGTGAACGATCGCGCCGTGGCCGACGACCTTGTGCTGGGGCCGGATCGTGCGGGTCACAGTCGTGTCAGCGCCCCGAGGCGGGCATGGGCACCAGATAACACTCGCGGCCGATAACAAAACCATAGCGATAGTAACTGGCGAGCGGCGTCCGCGTCGCCTGCCTCAGCCTTGGCTCCCCCGCGGTCGACCTTGCGCTCGCGCTTTTTAACATCTGCGAACGTTGGGTGACGAGAGCGACGGGCGCAGGGCAGCCCGCCGCCTTGGGTGCTTGCTTGCGGAGCGGAAGGCGTGTGGCTCGAGGCGGGGGGCGCTTGCGAGCGAGCGTGGCGGGGGGGTCGGGCCGCCCTCCTTCCCCATAGAGCGGGGGCGGGCCTCTCCGCAGGTCTACGGCAGCCGCAGGCCCTGGCCGCGGGGTCGTTGCAGCGGCGGGCGGGGCGGCGGTGCACGGGCGGGAAGGGCTGTGGGCGAGCAGGACCAAGCAGGCACGAAGCGCGGGAAGGAGAGGCGAGCGAGCGGCGAGCAGGCCAGGGTACGCGAACCCAAGCTAGAAACGTTTGGCGGTGTCCAGGCCGTCGCAACAAGGGCGCACGACGTCATCGGTTGCAAAGTTGCACGAGGTACGAGGCTCGCCGCCCGGCCACTAAGCCTCCCCGCCTCGCCACGTTCGCTTTGTTTTAAGTGCTCGCTGCCGCCCGCCCGCCCGCACGCCCGCACGCCGCTCGTACTATTGCAAAGTTTTCCTTCCCTTGGTTCTCGCATGGCGTGCCGCCGAGAGAAGAGAGAGAGAGAGAGAGAGAGAGAGAGGAGAGAGAGAGAGAGAGAGAGAGAGAGAGAGAGAGAGAGAGAGAGAGAGAGAGATATGAGTGAATGAAGAGAGAGATTTAAAAGAAATTTGGGAAAGGGTTCGGGTGCAGAAACGGAGAGAGAAACAGAGACAGAGACAGGGAAGAAAGAGAGAGGGAGAGGAGGGGGGAGAAGAGAGAAGAAAGAGAGAGAAATGA
>NW_020869997.1:755823-758323 GCF_003789085.1 Penaeus vannamei
TCTCTCTTCTCTCTCTCTTCTCTCTCTCTCTCTTCTCTCCTCTCTCTCTCTCTCTCTCTCTTTCTCTCTCTCTCTCTCTCTCTCTCTCTCTCATCCTATTCGTGTTTACTTTTTTCTTCTCCTATCCACTCCCCACTGATAATAGCTATTGCAATGCATAAATACAGGAAAGAACAGAAAAGATAAAAAGAAAAATAATGCTTATAATAAGGATAATGATAATTATAATGATAATGATCATAATTATTAAAAATAATGACAGATAAATAAGTTAATAAATACGGAAAAGAATTATCCAAAAGAAAAGACACTTAAAAGAAGGGACAAAATGAAAACGACTGAAGCCAAGACAGCCAGCATGGCTAGGGGTGTCTGGGACTAAGGGAAGTCGAGAGAGAAAGCGGGAAAAGCCGGTGAAGGGGTGGCGAGATTGGAGGAGAGGAGAGAGAGAGAGAGAGGAGAGAGAGAGAGAGAGAGAGAGAGAGAGAAGAGAGAGAGAGCAAGAGAGAGCGGGGGTAGGGAGAGAGAGCAGACAGAGAGTGCGAGAGATAGACAGACAGACAGAGAGGAGACTGGGACCCCATAGACGGAGGAAGGAAAAAGAGAGGGGATGGATGAAGATGGGGGAAAGGAGGGAAGGGGGGCGAGAAGGAGGAGGAGGAGAAAGGAGAAGGGCGCCGTGAATGCGCAGAAAGTGGGAGAAGAGGAAGGAGAAGGATGCTGCGTGATAGGAGGAAAGTGAAGATGAAGAGAGGGAGGAGTAGGAACAGTAGAGAGAAGAGAAGTGGAGATGCTGAAGAAAGGCAGAGAGAGAAAGGGTGGATGGGGGCAGAGCCGAAAGGGGATTGAGGAGGAGGAAGGAGGAGGAAAGGGGGAAGTGAAAGGGAAGTGGTGAGAGGCTGAGGCGAGAGCGAGAAGGGAAGAGAGAGAGAGAGGAAAGGCAAGGAAAGTGAGGGGTTTCGGATTATGGACGGAGGAGGCGCTGAGGATGGCGTTTCTGAAAGAAGGGAGGGAGAGAAGAAGGGGATGTTTAGGGGATAAATGGGTTTGGTGCTGCGCGATAGAGAAGGGCTATGGACCAGAGGCAAGAAGAAGGGGCGAGAAGGGAAAGAGAAACGATTTTTTTGATGAGAAGAGAGAAAGGGAGGGCGAGACGAAGGAAGGGAAGGAGGGAAGGAACCCGTCATAACGAGGCGGAGAGAAAGAGAGAGGGTGAAGAAAATGAGGAGATGAGTGCCTGGGAGAAGAGAGAGAGAGAGAGAGGGGAGGAGGAGAGAGGAAAAGGAGAGAAGAAGAAAGAGGAGGAGGAAGTGAAGAAGGAGGAAGGAGAGGAAGAAGATACGAGGGTCGGGGCCCAGATCTGCCAATGGTTCCTAAACCCTTTACCTTCCCTCTCCCCTCTCTCCCAACCCTTCCCTCCCCTCCTCTCCCCCCCTCGCCCTCCCTCCCTCCCTCCTCCTCCCTTCCGCGTCACGGTGTGAGGACCTGACACATGTACACTGATCATCCCGGAGCGAGAGTGACTAGCGGCATGTGCAGTGACCCAGCATACGGCGCGGCGGAGTGACCTGCCTGCAGCCATGACCCGTGTCCGACCTCGCCTCTCGCCCTGCCGACGTGTGACCTCCGCCCCGGGCCTGCGGACTCTCGCCTCTCTCTAAGCCGCCGTCGGAAGGTACGGAAAAGGAAATCTTTGCTGACTTTGCAGGCCGGCGAGGCAGCGGAGGCCCTGCTCCTGGCCCACCTGCTGCGTGGGTGTCGGTGGGTGTATCTGCATGTGTACTGACATGTTTGTGTGTGTGCGTGTATGTGCGAGAGAGAGTGTGCCGCGGCCACACAAGTGTCACGATGACGCACCCTAGTAGGACAAGTATCGAGTACAGGTGGAAGCCCACAGGTGAGTGTTGATCATGTGCGCTGTGCACGAGTGTACCAGTCATTGTACAGGGAGAACTTTCTGCCTCTGAACAATGCCTCATGGACCGCGCGGAGGAAGAGGAGGAGGAGAGGAATGAGGAGGAGGAGAAGGCGGAGGCCGTGACGCACCGTGGCAGAAATTTCGCGCCGAGGAGGCGGCCGGAGCCAGACCCAGCCTGAGCGGACTGCAGTAGACCGTGACAGGTCGGATAGGTAGATGGACTCGGCAGAGCCAGCTGTCGCGGCAGAGGCGGCCGCTGGAGGAGCAACTCGAGGCGAAGGGGCGACAGCGGGCTCGGCAGACCAAGCCCCATAGACCGTGGCAGGAGAGGCGGCGCCGAGGGAGCAGGCCTATCCGGAGGAGGAGGCCGTTTGGAGGACGAGCTGGGAGACGAGGGCGAGGAGCGAGCGATCGAGGGGAAGCCGGGGCAGCGTGAGTGGAGGGCGAGATATGGAAGAAGCAGACCTAGAGGAGGCAGACCTAGGCAGACGGAGCGAGGGTCACCTAAGGCTTGGCTCGTAGCTTTTTAGAGCTGTTACTTTTTGTTGCTCTTTGTTAGGAGCCGCGGAACTGTTCGCTAGG
>NW_020869997.1:775823-795817 GCF_003789085.1 Penaeus vannamei
AAGGGCAACGCCGTCCATATCCAAGTCGTCCTCGGGGGGCCAGTCCACCGCGGCCTCCGGGGACTTCAAACTAGCGCACTCGGGCGAGGACACCGACGACGACCGGGGCGCCATGGTGAGTCACGGGCGCTTCCGCTCTTTTTTTTTTTTTTTTTTTTTTTTTGTGGATTTTTGTGTTTTTATTTTTCTTCTGAGGTGGAAGAGAAGGGTATTTGTCGTAAGGAACGTGTGTGGTTTTGTTTATGTTTGTATTTATGTGTATATGTGTATGAATGAATGTATGAATGAATATTTTGAAAAGTACACATCTGTTAATTACTTCCCTAGTATAATCCAAACTCTGCTTTCAGACGATTCAGTCACCAGAAGTCATCTTGGAAGAAGGAGAAGTGGGAGCAGGCTCCTCGGGCCCTCCCTCAACCGTGCCATCACCCACTCTGTGTGGCAGTGGCATTGGGAGTGCGTCTCTCACCACCACAGGTCTGGGAGGCCCACTTCCCCCACAGGTAGCTCTGCTCCACCAGGCGCTTGCCCCAAGCTACCACCCTCTCCTCCACTACTTCCCTCCTGGCCTCCTGGAACAGCACCACCAGCAGCCTCCGGGCGTATCTCCACCAAAGGACCTCATGCACTTCTTAGATGTCATGAAAGCAATACCTCCTCCTAGGTTACCTCTGGCTGCGCTGGGAGCTCCCAGTGCTGGGAGTGCCGGTCTGGGTCTTCCTCTCACCGGGGTATCAGGCACAGTGGCAACGTCCACAACGTCATTGAGCGCAGCCAGAGAGAAGGGCGGCAGCATGACCTGTCACATCTGTGCCATGATCCTCCCATCACACCATCGCCTAGAAGAGCACATTCGCATTCATGAGGAGGAAAAGCCCTATAAGTGTGACCAGTGCGGACAGCGCTACAAGTACCAGTCAGCGTTCCAGCGACACCAGGAACAGAACCACACAGCAAAGCTGCCAGGGGATAAGCCATTCCGCTGTGATGTGTGTGGCCAGTGCTTCAAGTACCACAAGAGTTTTGCCAAACACCGCTCCAACCACGATATATTAGACAGAATCATGAAGTCAGAATCCGAAGCTCTCCACAAGGGCCACCCAGCTGAATCCTACCTCCAAAAACTCCTCATCAATGAGTCGTCAAAGAGCGAATCTGAAACGTCTTTGACCCTAAAAGAAGAAGGACTAGACGCTCAAGAAGAGGGAGCCGAGCGACCGTCCACATCAAACCCCACCACATTCAAGTCTGCCCTTCTTCATGTGGAAAACTCAGAAAACGGCATCAGGAAGTTCGAAGATGGTGAAGATGAAGAGGAAGAAGAGAATATTGAAGGTGAAGAAGAAGAGGGAGAAGATGAAGAGAACAAAGGAAAGTTTGTTTATTGTGTTAAGTGTAAGTTGACATTCCGAGACGTGGCCAGTTTCGAGGGTCATTGCCGAGGGTCAACAGACTGCTCACTTGATACTTTGCGGGAAGTGTGTGTGAGTGATGGCCACGGCCCGTCACGTCCACCAAGCATAGCTTCTTCACCGCAGGCCTCGCCCCGGCTGTCCCCAAGCTGCGTCTCGGGACCACCTCGCTCCCCTCTCCCAGCCTCCACTCCCTTGGCTCTGCCCTCACCTCCTGCCACAACCACTCCCACAGGTGGCCTGCCTCCGTCCTCATCTGTGGCAGTCAGTACTGCTACTGCAAGCACCACCAGTGTAACTCCTGGGACCAGCACACCTCCTGGCCAGAATAGTTTATTTAAACTCGACTCAAGTGGAGCAATAATGTTGGCCCAGCCTCCCCTTGCCCCTGTGTCGGACCCGCGTGGGGACGAGGAACGCCCCTTCAAGTGCCCCTACTGTCAGAAGGGCTTCAAGGGGAGGGAGAACCTGAAGCTTCACATCCGCACACACACAGGAGAGAAACCTTACAATTGTGGTGTTTGTGGCAAGGCATTTGGTGGTCGCTCTGACATGAACCGTCATTTGCGCATACACACTGGTGAGAAGCCATACCCATGTAAGGTCTGCGGCAAAAAGTTTGCTCGTGCAGACTACCTGTCAAAGCACATTACCACGCACCTCGGGATTCCATTTGCCAAGCCAGTGCATAGTTTGCAACAAAGTCTTCAAAATTTAGAAAATATGCAAAACCTACAAAATCTACATAAGTTACAAAATATGTCTAATGAATAATACCAAAATTGCCCCAAATATTTAAGAAGATAAATTTTTATATATATATTTACATTCTTATAATAAATTAGTTGATATTGTACGCACTGAAAGTGCCACATCTGCTTATAAAGCAGTAAAATCAAAGGTTTTGAACCAGTGACAGAAACTGTGTTAACATACCTAGTTTTTTAAAGTTAGGTATTGATATTGTTGTCATATTTCTTATTCTCAGAAGAGATTAAAAATGTAAGTAGTTGGTAGTGGTAAGGATGGGAGAGTAGGCCTATGGGCACATCTGCAGCGTTGAGTATCCTTGTGATCTAGTCACTGCCCAGTGTTGCACGCAGAGCTTCACACCGTCTGCCGTGCTCACCAGGATTAATTCTTCAAGCCCAGTTACCAGATTTTCTTTGTTATCCAGATGACTCTCTGATATTTTTTATCATTTTATTATTTATTCTGTCATTTCTCTATTGTTTTTATTAAGAATTTTGATATGTATATTCTTATTTTGATTTTTTAATAATTGGTGTCAATGAGGAGCTAGAAAGCTCTTTCCTCTATTGCTGACGGCCAGTGGCTTGTGCTGGGCCAGGAGGCTTGAGGTCATAGTACAAGGTAGGTTAGTGTGGGCGTGGGTTGTATCCAGTGCCCTGTGGAGTTACTCTCCCTCTTACCACCCAACCAACTGCACCATCTGCGTCACCTGGCCGCTTCCCAGTGCGACATGACTGCCAAAATCACCTCATGCCTAGCTGCAAAGTCCCACTTTTCCCCTTCCTTTTTTTTCTCTCTCAATTCCTCTGATTTTAAGCGACAGCAGGGGCACAGGGCCTTGAACCTGCCCAAGGTTGGTCTGGAGACCCGAGGTTGCCTCGCTATGGTCAGTGTTAGGCAATAGCTGTGCGCATAGCCACAAGTGTATAACTATGTACTGGACTGTTTTTGCTGTGGAGGTCTCAAGCCTTCTTTATTGTCATTGTGGTCTGGTGTTGCGGAGGTTGCCTGACCTGTACACCCACCCCAGTGGATCATGATGGTGCTAGCATCTATGTCTGTGTGCACTTGCCTGGTGAACCTGACATTGGCGACCTTCTTGAATACCTTTGATTTATTTTCCACAATAACACTAGAAATGGGAAAAGTTATATTTGTTGAAAGTTTGAGGTATTAAGGAATGGTATGCCCAAAGTGAGTTTGAGCCAGCCACTGGTGGTCCAATGGACCATGGTGGGTTGTAGGATGGGCTGGTGTTAATATAACAGTCTGGCTTTTGACATGCTGGCTGGACTCTAAACTGCCTGCTCGTGATAGTGTCAAAAGTACATACTATAGAGCATTTGTGCACTGAATGGTAAGTTGACCAAGTCAACTTAAAATGAAAGCAGAGCTTGTTTATGGCGTAAGTGACTGTTGATTTTTATTTGTACCATACCACAGATGTGTCCCTAGTGTTATTGATAGATATTAGGAATACTGTAGGTGAGCCTAGCTCATTAAACTGTAGCTTTTAGTCCTCCACCTGTTCTTTCCTGTGTGCATGAGCAGTGACCGTGGAGGAGGCACGCGAGTCACACACCACACACCTCTGATCTTTGTCTTCAGCTTCTTCACACCTCGTTCTTTCCTTAGTTTGACAAAACTTTCCTCGTCTTTCAGTTTTAAAACTATGTCGTGATTGACAGGACTACATTTTCAGCCATACCTTGTACTCTTGCAGCCTAAAAGGAATGAAAAAATGGGTTTAAATTTTTTGTGTGGTTTAGAGAGGATTAAAGTTGTCTTACTTTAGCAAGGTACTTGAAGTTGACATGTCTGTGAAAGGATATTGGAAGATAAGATGATGATGCAGAAAAGCAAGATTGGCTGAGATTGTGGCAATTGAGCCTTGGCTCTTGAGAGAGTGCAAGTTTTAGTGATGTAAGGTCAGCCAAGCTGCGACTGAGGACGGCATGTTAGGAGGAGCTACACCACATGCACACCTTGTTGGTCTGTGATATTGTGAAAAGCTTGTTGGGTCCCATGTGCTGCCCTCCTGGAGGGCTTTCTGGGCAGCAGTAAGCAATGGGTACTCGCATCTCTTGTCCAAAAGGAAAATTGTGTTAGGCTGAGAATTCTTTAGAATTCCTGTGTTAATGACTAATGTCTGTTACCAAAATGAGTCATATGATGACGGAAAGTTGATTGTTCTTTGTAGCATTTGAAATGCTAAAGCACTTTTTCCAGTTACTGGATGATAGATAATGTTGTTTGTTTGATGGACTGATTGAAAATTCAGTTAGGTGGAATGTGGCACAGCAAATGTTCAAGCACCATGGGGTAGAAGCAGTGGGACTTTCTTTTGCTTTTTAACATCCATACTTAGGAATTGTATGTTTTCTTTTTGGTCATTCATTTGAGTTGTGGATTTGCAGATTTAAAATTATTTTTCCCTGTAGTGGTAAGCTGGTGATAAGTCAAAGTGCCTTGTGACTTGTGATAAATTGTGGATGGAGGAGCTTGTACGCTCTCTCATTTGAAAATAATTGCCAAGTTCCTGAATACATGGGGATCAATTGCTGTAGCTTGTTTAGTTCTCAGAGCTGACTTTACCATGTTGCATATTCAATGACAGGAGTTGTTTCCAGTAATGTGCTTCTAGGTTTGGTGTTTAAATTAATTTAATTTATTTTTTACAAATTTTGCATACCAGTTAGAAAATTTGGTGCTTGATGCATTAGCCATGCCACATTCAGAAAGGCAATATAGGACTGCTAGTATGTAAAAACAAAAACCCCAAAGGAGGCATTGTCACATGTTACAATGCCTTGTTCCACTTTAAGGGATCCTCCAAATTGAGAGACATTAAAATTTCATTGCCAAGCAAGACATGATGTGCATGTACCCTATTGAAGGTGTTTCTATTGTCCAACAATTCTCAGACCTTCCATGACAGGCAAAGTGGATGATGCACAGTAGCAGCAGCGGAGCAACAGTGAGGCGACGGTCAGGTACAACCACAGCCGCAGAATGTAACAGTGTAGCAACATTGTTGTCTAGTGGTGTAACTACAATGGCAATTTTCCACAATTTCTAAACTACTTGTAAAGTAGGAAATTAACCAAATTTATAAAATGAGTTTAACCAGTCTTCATGGAAGATTAAAAAATTGTATGCAGCCCATACAGTTGATGAATTGGTGCGCTGCTGTATCAGATACATTTATGTTGTTGTTGTTGTTGTTTTCTTTCCAATCACATATTGGCTAAGCCCCAGAAGAAGGCTACAAGAAGTTGTGTAAAGTGTGACTATACCGTGAAACAGAGGATAAGCCACAGCGAACCCTCCACAGTGTAACATAAGGCTGATGTGGCCGTCCCAGGAGCTGTCTAAATTCCAGGCGATTGGGACATCAGTGTGACTCCAAGAGGATAATCTTGTGTCTTCAGATATTTACATTTTTCATGTAAGAGACTTTGGAAAGTAATATTTTAACTTATATATTCTGTATAAAGAGACTGTATGCTGATGTCAACTTGTAGAATACAAAAGATTTGATTTTCAAATTGAATATTTTCATTAACATGGTTTATATTGATGCCCCAAATTTCCTGTTACGGTGTACAAATCAAGTCCTGCAGGAAGCTGCAGTGTTACAAGCTCAAGATCACACAGCCACCTATCGCTTTCCCCCATGTGCAAATGAACCACAAACCAGGACTGCATTATGCAACAATATGGTTCCCATGTGACTGTTGTGTTACTATTACATCTCCAAGTTGCCCTCTTAAATAGATTCCTTTGACAGCTTCTTGGGATGCCCGCATGAGGTTCAACAAACTCCACTTAATATGAGGACGCAACAGTGCCTCCACCATGTGTTCAAACCAACAGACAGCTAATGTGAGTTCCTCAACACACTGCTAGTGATAATAAAAAGATAAGTTTGTATGTATATGTGTTATGTGTGTATACATGTGTGTATACATTTATATATATATTTGTATGTATGTATATATGTATATATATATATATATATATATATATATATATATATATATATATATATATATATATATATATATATATATATATATATATATATATATATATATATATATATATATATATATATATATATATATATATATATATATATATATATATATATATATATATATATATATATATATATATATATATATATATATATATATATATATATATATATATATATATATATATATATATATATATATATATATATACACATTATGTATGTATGTATGCATTTATATACATATATATACATGTACATATACATATATTGGGCATTGTGGAGTCTGGGCACTTGATATTATTTATTCAGGATGGAATGATTAAAGCACATCATCACAGTTTGCCAAGTCTTGAAGGATACTTAATTGCCCTTTTATTGTGTGTATTGGAAGCCGTAGCAGAACGATCAAGTGCCCAGCCTCCAGTCGTGAAATTTCTCTGTTCTCCATTGGTAGATTGTTTAGGGAATCACAGTGGCTTTAAAACTTGTACAATAGTTAGTTGACAACTATGGAGGTGACTCAAGGGACGAAGAACCATCTTATGTTTGATATTTTGTTGGTGTCTAGCGGATGAAGTTTTATATTGACTAGTGTATAATACCAAAGTCTTCAATATACCAAAAATTCATATACAGATTATATATGTTTTTGTATGTGCATGCATGTGAGTGTGTATGTGTGTGTAAAATGTATATGAAATTATTGTATGTATTGAAGATGATAAATTGTGTGCTTTAAATTGTGTGTTTATACATTAAGAAGTATATGTATAAATATGTTGCATATAAATCAGAATGGAGCAAATATTCATGTGGGAATAATACTGAATCCCTAAATAGCAAGTGAGTTTTTGTATTGAATTTTAGAAATCCTCTTTTCACTGTCCCAAGTTAGTGTCAGTTACTATTTGTCAGATATCCCATGCATTGGTCAGACCTTGATATATATACAATGTATTATTATATGTACAATGTATATGAGTGTGTACGTATGTGTGTGTGTTCATGACATTACACACGCACACACATGCAGGCACATACACCATTTTAGAAGGAAATTGATGGAGTCTATATTGAGTCACATCCAACCTGCACCCCCCTCCCCCCCTCCTCCCAATAGCTCTAGATCCGTGTCTAGTATTTATAAATACCTGTGTCTATGTTGGTCACCTGGTCTTTCTTAAATGGCAAACCAGTGTGTGTACAACGTGTCGAGTTTTCTCATGTTGCTTCAGTGACCTCGTATTCAGAGTTTTGTTACTGTTTTCTGTAAGCACTAATTCAGATTTTGATTCTCAGATTTTGTAGCAACAGTTTTTTTTATTTTTTATTTATTTTTTTTATTATTATCTTTATTTTTTTTATATATAGTGTAAGTGTAGACTGATCAGAATATTTGAAAGTTTAAGTGTCTGGTAGGACAGCGACCATATTTGTATTCCCTTAAGATGTTATTTGCAGTAAGAACATTGCAAAGTTACTTGAATTTTGATAGTTACTGACACAATGTTTTCTCAAAAATTTAATGGTACCGTGTAATTATACAGTGCTAGTGTTGTAGCTTTCACACAGATTGAAGAAACCTAGTTCTAGAGGGCATGAGGGTTTCATGATTTGTTAGGACTCTCTTGCTCCAGTGACATTGGTTGTAAAATGATCTTTATAAAGTCCAGGAGTGAAGTGCCAAAGGGCAGTTAGCAAAGAGGCACTTGGCAACTCATGGCGCATAAGTGAAATTTAGATAGTTTCCTAGTTTTGCAAGTTTTCTTGTTTTGTAAGACTATTACTGTTTTTCTTGAATTGCTTGTTGCTGTCAATGTATTTTACTGTTATCCTGTGATTGTGGAAGAGTGAAGAACCAGCAGAACCACAACCATCCCAAAAAGAGTAGGCATTTCATGAGGCAAGAAGTCTACATCTGTGTAGCTATTGTAGCACTGCATCCGATATCTTGCTTTCAGAGGGAGAAGTGTGTCTGCACTACCTCTTAATTCACTAAGGCATTTTCCAAGATTGTTCACTGGTACTAATGTCTTTCCACAATCATTTAAGTCTAATACCATTGAGAGTAACCAAAGAGTGAACAACTAAAACTGCTAAAGTGGGAAATTACCAAAATTTACATAGTAAATGACCCACAGGTCAGTATTCAATGTCGTGTTTTGTAGGCTTTTTAACTGCATAAGGATGAATCCAAAATGAGTGGTGATCAGTCGTCCTACTTTTTTTAAAAAGTTGTTTTAAGAACTTAGTGTGGTTGCTAAAACTCACTGCTGCTCACAAGCCGTGTCAGGTGCGGACAAAGGCTGTGTTCATGACTGCGGCAGATTTAGCACCTATGGACAATTTTGGGAAGATATTTTCAAGGTTAATTTTCCTGTTAGATAAATATTAAAATGTCTTAAGGAAGGAAAGATGCCCACTGTCCATAATTGTTGAGTTTGTCGCATTTAATGGAGTGTTTGGACTGCTACCAGACTCTTTAACTGTAATAGCCAATAATAATGGCATTCATTGTATGTTGCTTCTATGAAGAACTTAAAATGTAACACTCTGTTGTATGTGAACACAGACGTAAAATCTTACCTCACTATTAAAACTCCCCTGTAATGGAGGCCAGTTCATAACCTAGCTAATTGGACCGACTGCAGTATTTAGGTTTAACAGACATTTGTTATTAGTAAATTTGGTCACTGAAGACATAAATCCAGAATTAACTGTGGGGTTTCCAAGGCATAGAGGCAAAATTCAACCTAGGAATGAAATTATTGATATTGCTAGAAATGTAAATTTCCCCTGTGTAATTTCCATATAAGTAGCTGGCTTTTTGTGTTGAATTTTTTCACACAGAAGATGATTTCATTTTAGGTATAAGTTGTTTTGTAAATTTTTTAAATACATTTTTTTGGAAGTTATTTATTTTTTTGGTAAGCAGTGTTTTGGTTTTTACAACTGCCTCTAGTTCCTAAAGTTGAAGGGCCAAGTTTTTTGTCCTTTCTGAGCCTAAACTACTGCTTAGAGATGAACATTGTGTACCAGGATTTCTCTTAAGATTTAATAGTTTTCAACTGAATTATTTTTGTGTAAATCCATAAGAAATCCACACTGCAGCTGGGTAAATAGTTTAGGCAATAGCCTCCCATGTCATCCTGTGACCTGATACACCGCCACAAAGATATTCATTGATCTGAAGTCATATGAAGGTTGTCTCTGTATACAGCTTTTTCTTAACATAATTTTAACTTCATTTTTAGCCAGCAATTTGTGAGGGTGTAGGCAGACGCATTAAAATACAAACATCACAGCAATTGTAACTGTACTGTTGATTGTCAGGTCGCCAACAACAAAGTATGTTCCTACATGGTACACTTTAGTGTGACTAAAAAGTGCCTCTTCTCCGTACTTTTCAAGTATTAATAAAGGCATCTTGTACACCTAATGTTGTATGTTATTTCCAAAATTACCTTCCACCCAATACATAACATGTATGTAGTTTTTAATGTGATGATGATTTTAACTGATAACAAAATCAAAATAATGTTAATAAAAATCTGAAAGAGAAATCTCTATATCTATAACCACATACAAACATGGGGAATTTTATTTTAAGATTCATACTTCTTGAAGACTAAAGGTCTTTTCAATCAACTGAGACTACACAAACCTAAAGGCTATAAGTGAGAAAATTCATAAAAGAAAAAATATATTTTATAAATAATATTCAAAGAAATAACAAATAATGCCATACATGATAATCAAGTATATGTATATAATAAAACCATGTATTCTATAACAACAGAAAAAGTTATGAAATTACCATTTTAACAATAAGTAGTGACTAAAATATAAAAACATGAGACAAAAAAATATATATATAAATATTCATTATAATAAAGCGACAAATAATCACATTCCCTAGTGGTCAATATCATCAAAGGGGAAACAAATGTTACCAGTGTGCTATTTGGTAAGAACACTCTTAGAGACAAAGAGAAATGTAGACTACATGAAGAGAAGAAATGAGAAGGTATGAAGTAGAGGAATGAGAAATAAGCTAAATGGACCATAATATGGGACACTGGCTTAAAAGAAGTTAAACTATGTTGTATTGTTAAATGCAGAAAATTATATTGCATCTTTAGGGTAAATCATCAATCCCACTTCTCAAAAGTAATGAGATCCCCCCCCCCCCTCCCTCAATACAATATAGCAGTGGTGCAACTAAGAACATATGTAAGTTATATATGGTTAATAGATACTAGACATATATCCATTTAAACTTCATCCCTTCTTTATATTATGTTCTGACAACACTTTTATATATAATGCATGCAACAGTCATATTCCAACACTACCCTATTTGCAAATTTTAGAAATTATCTTTTAATTATCAAAATTAAATGTATTCGTGCAAGACGACGTCCCAAGACGCCATAGCTGCTTGTTTAGATGTACAAAACAAGTACCGGTGTTCCATTGTGTTGTATACACGTATTTATTGTGTACTAGCTAATCCAGGGCTGCTTGAAAAATCTATTTTTAGTTAATGAATTAGCCATTCCTTGCTGTATTGTAATAAAATGTTCCATGTAGGCTTGATTCACATCATCAAAGTCGCAGAAAGAAAACCTCCCAAAAAACTTTACTGAATTATTTGAAAAATCAAAAATCAAATCTCACATTTACGGCTGAAAATAATATCTGAAATTTGCTCTCGAAACTGCAGTCTCATCTGTACGCATTGAGGCTTTTTGGTTCCATTGTATCAACACAGAATTGTTATCGCTCTTTAATCGTTTTAATAGAAATCTGATAGCATATCTTCCCAATGAACGGGTTCCTGCCCGTCACGAAACAAATAAAACCATCTCATGATTAATCATTCTCCAGTTACCTAAAAAAGGCGGCGAGTATAAAGAAGGTACACGCTTTCATAAGTTTACCAGTCATCAGTACGTCATCGTATCGCCCAGAGTACCATAAGAATATTGTAACTCGGTCTTTTGTAAGCTATTATAAATGTGATGGAAGAAAACTGGGCCTCCTGAAAAATCTTTTCATTCCCAGAAATTGTAAAGTACACACTACTGTTTCAAGATGGGTGATTGACAAGGCACAGATGTCCGGAAAACAGTCTTGATTTAGTGAGTGAGTGAGTGAGAGAGAGAGAGAGAGAGAGAGAGAGAGAGAGAGAGAGAGTGAGTGAGTGAGTGAGTGAGTGAGTGAGTGAGTGTGAGTGAGTGAGTGAGTGAGTGAGTGAGTGAGTGAGTGAGTGAGTGAGTGAGTGAGTGAGTGAGCGAGCGAGCGAGCGAGCGAGCGCGCGTGCGTGCGTGCGTGCGTGCGTGTGTGTGTGTGTGTGTGTGTGTGTGTGTGTGTGTGTGTGTGTGTGTGTGTGTGTGTTACACTTCAGCCATTTCCTCCTCGTAGTCATTTAACGAAATACTCTTAAAAAAAGACTCCAATACTTAGGGAATGACCGCGTTTGCTTCATCAGGCGAAACCTTTCGTGATGTCCTCTTCTTGTGCAACCACACGGATCCTCGCAACGAGCCCCAACCCCTCCATCGGCTTGCATGATTTAGACACGGTTATGCATGTCATATTCGTGGGCTAGTGCACGGTAGATTCGGTACGGAGACGATATGCCGTATTTAATCTTTCGTTGATTGACGGAAGAACAGATATTCAGTATGATCGAACTAAGCATAATGCACTAACGACCGTATTTTGTTTATTGAGATGAAAACGAAATGATGTGATTTTTTGGGACATGATTTTGATGCATAAAACTAGTCATGTTTCTCGGAAGAATAATACGAAGTCTAAGGAGTAATATTCTTCTATGGACTGGTGAATTGAACTACAATATCTTAATCCAGCCACAAATATATTTTGATGATATATATGACATTCATAAATACATGGCGGAGGGGAAATTATACCTTAAAAGAACAGATACCATAAAAAATTACTGCAACGGTAAGGTAAAAATAGACCAGAAATGTACTCAAAGCGACGAAACTTGTACCTTGGAATTAGAGAACGAAAAAGAAACTAGCTGTAATTGTATATAAAACCAGACCTACAAAGGGAAGGCCTTTAATACATATACTGAGAGATAAGAAAGTGAAAGGAACTATGACTGTTCAGAAAATGTGAGTCACGGTTACGTCGGATTTCAAAGGCGATTGTGAACTACCGAATGACTCTTCTACGAGTCGTGCGTTAGTGTGATTGTTTATTAAATCATAGTTATAGTTACACAAAAAATATAAATATTGATAGGACCGGAAAACATAGGTTGTAATTAAAGAAGCTTAAATGTAGATCTTATAATCGACTTCACTGTATGATTTTAGGCAACATGGCTTCCTTCATGTTCCGTCTGACTTGCCCCGGAAATGACAACTGTCCCAAATATTCAGGGCTCATTAACGCAACGATATTCGGTGTGCGTTTCTAAGGACGTCGGCAATCACGTGATGTATTCGATGACATTTCCTATTGTTAGTAAGGAGAAAGTTCGAACAAAAAGGCAGAGAAAAGTCGTAGCATGTCGGACATTTATCCTCTCAGAGGTGATATTATTGCCGCCTTTCTTATCCCCTGTTACCCTCTATTCATGTTAAACAGTAAAAAAAGGAGAGTGGAAAAAAACGAAACGGCAGGTATGAATAAGAGATACCGTATATCTAGCTCAGGCAGACGTCGAGATCTTTAGAGTAAGCTACACCAAGCTCACCGGCGGCAGAGGGTTACTCTCACCTGCCGAGATTGTCAGTGCATCCTAGAGCTTTTAGGAAAAGTTCCAGGACGTTAGCAATTTCCGTCCTTCCCGGTAGGATACCAGAGCTCCCAGTGGCTATCCCGAACAAGTAGATCTTCCTCTACAACGAACGCTCTGCCGACTTTACCCCTTTAAATACTTTGATATTATTGAAGTACTCTTAGAAACCCACTTAATTTGTGAATTAAATATGACTGGTCCACTCACGAAGATACCCGTCAATTCGGAGGCGCAGTACTTTACACTCTATTTTTGCCAGAAACCATTAAATAAGGAACAACAAATAAGTAATTAAACAAATAAACAAACACTATGCACAACACCGACTTACTGAAAGGTCACCTGCCTCACCGGGTGCGTAGAGATCACAAGTGTTGGGCGATTTGGCGCAACAAGAAATCATCCATGGCAATTTATGAACCACAAACCGCCCTGAAGCCACCCGCTGTGGACACCGATGCCAATACACCGCCGGTCGTCGCTTTACGGCAGGAACACGCAGCGAAAAAGAGGTCCGCCTCGTTTCACGACTGATGTTGATGTCCACAGTAGGCTTTGGGAGTTTTGTTTGCAACACATGTTATTGCCGTGAACCCATCAAACACCTATAAACTTGCGTGTCATCCGACCTTTTTTCATCGTGACAGGGCTTGGTTTCATGCACTATACCCCCCACGATCCTATTCAACCATTACTGAACACGTGTCAGTAGTGTTTACATCTGGGTTTATGCGGCATGTGAAACGTTACATATCTTCTACCTTTGTATATAAAATATAAGCAAAATGAAAACAAGTGGGAAAAGTCTACGACCAATGGAAATTTCGAGCATAAAATGTAAAATTGCAACGTGATTTGCTTCTACAGAAAGAAAATTATTTCATGTTGTGTCCTCTCTCTCTCTTTCTCTCTTCTAACACAACTATTCATATAGTATATGCTGTTTTGCCTATTATTCTGTGAGACGCGACCCCGTACACTGAGAAAACTGCTCTAGGGAATAGTTCGTCGGTGTTTTCACAAACCGGGGAATGTGCAGCATTCCTCTTCTAGAAAAATCGCAGTGAAGATTTTACCCTTCTTCAGATGCCCTCTCTTGCTTATTTTTTTTTTTTTTTTACAGTATTCTGATGATATTGCCTCTGGTCTCGGGCATTAACCACGTCAAGATCTACAGCAGGGTTACTCAATTACCTTACGTGTAATTTCCGTCCTTCCTGGTAGGAATATGGAAAGGACCATCAAATGCTCCCCTAATGATTACAGTTGATCATACGTTTCATTCAGCTGATTAATACGGTTGGCTGTGGTAAAAATACGCTTATTCAAAAATTCGAAATTACTTAAAGATCTAACTAAATGCCATTAGTTCATTTCGTTTCCTCTGAGTGTAAAAAAAGGCTAATGGATTAAACAACTTTAGGAACGGATTTCGCCAGTAAGCCGCCAATCGAAAAGCTCTTATCTATATAGAACACGAATATAATCTAACCGATAAAATAGTACAACAAACGGAGATCTACAAAGAAATATATATATATATATATATATATATATATATATATATATATATATATATATATATATATATATATATATATATATATATATATATATATATAATATATATAATATATATAATATATATAATATATATAATATATATAATATATATAATATACATAATATATATATATATATATATATATATATATATATATATATATTCCTTTTTTCATTGATAAAATCAACACAAGAGATCGTGCATTCTACCTCACCTGCCGATGGAAAAAGTGATTCCTAAGTGCCTTGCTTTGTGACCCTCAATCTGATGTCATTATTATACATGTGACCACCCACCGAGGGACAATATTGCAAACATATTGACCTGATCAGCATTTGCACATCCCTCGTGCAAACAGTATGCACACACTAAATTATTTAATAAACTTTTGCCATACACCAACTTTTCACTCCAGTGCTTCATTTACACTAATAAATTACAAAAAACTATTGTGAATTATTACATAAGATTGCTTACCTTCTAATTAATGGGAGAATGGTGGTTTTATATTTGGTGGAACAGTTGAGAACATTCCCTTATCATTATCCTTATACTAATTACTGAAGTATATTTTCATCTCTAGTCATGTTTTCAAGCTGAAATCATCCAGTTTCCCAAAGTTTCAGCCTAGAAAGGAGGAAATGGAGATACAAGATATTAAGATACAAGATATAATCAACTGCAAAATATTATCCTGCACAGGCTGAGAACCAAAGATCCTGCCATACATAGGATAAGATGCTAAAATAATATACACAGCAATGAAGTGTGTGTGTGATCAAATGTAAATTAAATTATATATATCTACCAATTCGTAGGTAGCTTTCCGAATTAGGATTCTGGAGAAATATTGGAATGTTAATGAAATATCTGGTATTGTGAAATTATCAATTTTCATTCGTACTCTTTCAGTGTGTGTTTGATGGTTAAGGGTTCAAACAAATAAACGTGCAAGACATCAATGGTCATATAGCACTATGGTAAAATATTGGGGTAAAGGGGGTTTGAATGAGCAATCTGTGTTTAAATAAGATGTGGAGTCTATTCACTAACAGTTATAAAAAACACTCTTCACTGGAACTTTTTTGGCTCCAAATGGGTAAGAAGACAACACAAATAACAGATGCTAGTTAAGAAAAATGTTGGACCTCATCATTACCCCAGAAACACCTTGGATTATACCAGGTCCATTATGAAACATTTTATCTTTATTAAAAGTATTCTCAATACCAATAAAATCTTAAAATTTAGAATGGAAACATATTAGGAAGCAATGATTGTTCACAAACTGCAATATACCCAACATACATATTTCTTTGATCATTTCCAAGCTGAATATTTTGCTATTTTAGTGCAGATCTTTGTTTTCCATTTACTATTTTTTTCTTTACACCTTGTTATAATAAAATAAAGTGTGTCCACAATGTTTATCAGAATCAAAATAGCTGAATGCATTTGACAAAGTCTGGGCATTCAACATAGAAAATTATTCTGGGCATAGATATTAGAAAACTAGAAGAATTTCCAATTTTCACTTGAGTGCAGCAATAACTATTGAGACATTAATACTATACACATGAATAACTACTGAATTAATACATATTGTACAATCTCTACCAACTGCATCCATATTCTGCAAACAATGAAATTACACTTCATCAGAATCATAACCAATTCATAATTCATGAGAAATAAAAGTCATAAACACTTAATGAGATAATCTAATACACTTCATACGGAACACCAGAAATAAAAGTCGTAAACAATTCAGAATTTCTATAAAGGTAACTCCTATACAAAATGAAATTACTACAATTATAACAAAAGGCTACATGTATCATCATGACCATTTTATACTGTACATTAACTTGTAACAAATCTTTTAGTTTTTACTTAAAATTACTTAAGTTATTCTGGTTATCACCACACCCAGGATATATCACTTAATGTATATTTAATGGAATGTTAATAGTGGAAATATGCATAATCTGACTTGCATACCATTACCACTCTTAATGCAACACAACACCAACAATTGACTAAATTATCATGAAAGACATTCAGGGTGGTAAATGTATATGCACTCTGAGTATCACAAAACTATATTTCAGTTTTCTATAGACCTGAAATTTGCCCTGCAATGAGCTGCAAATTAAGTATAATTCAATTATCTTTATCAATAGATTACTTGTAATGAGTATTACTGATCAGTTTCCTAGTATTGGCTAATACTTTAAATCATGTAAACATATTATAGCTTTTACAAGTTACTCCCAAAAATATCTCAAGCTACTTTACTAAAAATATTTCCTTTCTCACATCATACAAGCAAGTAGACAAAAATGTATTTCTTTTTTGTTAGGAACTCTTCAGCATATCTTTACACTCTGCTGGTACATTCATATTATCATTTGGATGGAAATTGAAATACTTTAATTACAAAAAATACATATGAATACCACTATTCAGCAATATATAAATAACTAAATAGTACTTTGTCATATTAGTCAGTTTACAAACAAAATATATCAGATACAAATAAAAGGCGCAATTTTGGATTACTTTCATTTATTAATCACATACAAGTTCAGTTAACAATCAAACCTTATAATTTATTACACAACAGGAAGTAGATTATTTCTGAAGCTGTATATTACCAAGCCATTTAACACATCGCTTAAAAATAATCACTCGTGTATATGAAAGTATCATAAATACTGCACGAAAACTGGAATGCAACATCCACTGTTTATTTTTACACACAGAATACAAACTGATAACAATGGACATCTGATAATCTACCTCTGAATAAAGAAGAAAAGGAAAAACTTTGAGCTGTTGTGATTCTGAAATAATTTTTCTGACATAAAAATCAATTACTCCAAGTTACATAAGGGAAAAAAATTATATACGTACATACATACATACATATATATATATATATATATATATATATATATATATATATATATATATATATATATATATATATATATATATGTATGTATGCATGTATGCACATACATAAACTTACACACCAATAAACAAATAAATACAAAAGTACTAACATTACCGCTTTTCTCAAATGCTCTTTTAAATAGGTAATATGTTTGTGTATTTTTCTTTTTTGTTTGTTTGTTTCTTCACTCGACAGATTCTTTTTTCATGGTTTAACCCTAAATGCCTTACACATGAACAAACAATCATTAATTACCAAAATATAGATGCAATATGTTCATGATATGCATTTAAGGTTACATTCTGGAACAACAGACGCAGAGGCAATACCTCTCCCTCTCTTGGGAATTTACACGCACATACACACATCCAGTAAAATTAAGGAACCTCTGCCGAGTAAAAAATTAGAAAAAAAAAGGGTTACTATGAACAGCACGTTCTCATAAAAGCTCTCGTTGTGATCCGTCTGCGTTCGCAACCAAACTGAAGTCACGAAAGGAATATTTTTACTGGATCACCAAACTGCAAAGGCTTTTTTACCTTGCAGTGTCCAACTTCCTTATTGCACTATAAATTATACTCTGTTCTTGAGAGTTGTTTTCCTGGCTAATTGTTTACCTATTTAAATAGTACATAAGCAATACTGCATGTGGTTATTTGCCAGTTTAATGCACTATTGCTGTTATTTTTAATGATAATCTTAATCTGGTGTACTGTACACATAATGTCATTTAATACTATAATTTTCTACTTTAACCTTCAGAGGGATCAATGTCTGCACTATGTGAAGTATAACTTTTTTTTTTTATAAAAATATTAACAAATTACTTTTTCTTTAGTTATGTGACATGTATTTTCTGTTTATGATGTATGCATGTGACTGTGTGTGTTTGCATTTTTGTTTACTTGTGTATTTTTTTGTGCAGGAGCATGTGTGTGTGTATGTATATGCATGTGTGTGTGTGTGTGTGTGCATATTCACAATCATACACTAAAAAATACACACTGTGGAAAGTACCAAAGAAACGAAGAAAAGAAAGAAAAAAGTGTGCTAAAGCTGAATAAACCATACACTAATTAACCAAAATGAACCTGCTGAAAAAGCAACATAACTCAAATTTCATACACAAAATTGACATTCTGATCCATTCAAATTCACCCGGGTACCTTGCTAGGAACTGGAGAAATATTTGGGGTAATTTTCCTCACTGGATTCATCACTGACATAACAAATGCACAAATGTTTTCAACAAACTCTTCTCATATGTCAATCCTATGTCCCTCTCCCTAAAAAGTAATGCATATCGGCATTCTCTTTCCATAAGCACCATTCAACAGAATTCCAAATTCATTCAATTTTTCTTTACGATTCTTTACTAACATGGAATGGGAGTCAACACTGGAGTAAATGAAGATCTAAGACTTTTATCATATTAAACACTGCTCACTACATGTCCCTTCTCCGAAGTTCACTCTCATGACTTGTGCTTTGTTGGTGCTATGACTTTGTATGGCAAAACTCCCTCCTTCTTCCGAGGGATTACGAATAACTTATGACTAAATCGCTAATCACATGGGCATCAACAAGAATAACCATTATAAATGGCATTCCAGAAATCAATCGGCTGTTTACGGTGTCCATTTGGGAACACAGTCGCAAACAATCAGGGAAATGTTGGGGACTCGTTAGGTAGGCATCCGCAGGGGCAATACATACAGTCCTGGCCTGAGCCTTAATGTCAGGATGGATAAAACAAAACTACTGTTTAATAAAAGAATTTGCTATCTAAATACACTACTGTGCTTAATAGAAAAAAAAAAAAAAAAAAAGAATGCTGAAGTAGGATCTTTTTCTATGGGGAAAAACAACAACTTTACAAACAATATGCAGCCAAAATTTCAACTGCAATACCCATACTGGTGGAAGAACTGTAACTTGAGGGAAATGAGAGCAATATCTTTAAACAATACTTGGCTTTTCATAACAACAGTTGGAACCCTCTAGAGCAACAGCATTTCTTTTGAGATTTAAAAAAATCAAGATTTCCACATCCATCCTTGCTACTAAGGCATTGGCTGAAAATACATAAACCGTTAAGACAACCATATAAAATATAACTGACATTTTCCTATGCTTCCATCGGCCACCAAAGATAAAACCCCAGCCTGAGCCTTAGACATCAAGTAAAATCAACAGTGTCATGGGAGACATCAATATAACCACAATATCAGCAACAACTGATCTATCTCTTCCACTATCCCCACTGTTCTTATGAAGCTCCGCCAGGCATGAGTTTTTCTAATGCAGCTTGGACGCCCTTCTCTTGGTATTCCTCTCTTGAGATCCAGAAGTTGTCTCTGTCCTTCATGACATCGGCGAGGACTGCCCCTCCAATGAAGACCATGTCCTTCCTCCTTGGGGGGTCCTCAATGCGGATCTTTAGCTTGGACAGTCTCTCCTCGTCTTCCCTCCTT
>NW_020869997.1:804477-806977 GCF_003789085.1 Penaeus vannamei
TCTTCTCTCTCTCTCTCTCTCTCCTTCTTCTCTCTCTCTCTCTCTCTCTCTCTCTCTCTTTGTATGTATGTATTTGTGTCTCTCTCTCTGTCTGTCTCTGTGCCTCTCTGTCTGTCTCTGTGCCTCTCTGTCTGTCTCTGTGCCTCTCAGTCTGTCCCTGTGTCTCAGTCTGTCTATGTCTCTCTCAGTCTGTCCCTGTGTCTCTCAGTCTGTCTATGTCTCTCTCAGTCTGTCCCTGTCTCTCAGTCTATGTCTCTCTCGTCTGTCTCTGTCTCTGCATCTGTCTGCCTCTGTCTATCTCTCTCAGTTTCTGTCTCTGTGTCTCTGTGTCTGTCTCTGTGTCTCTCTGTCTGTCTCTGTGTCTCTCTCTGTCTGTCTCTGTGTCTCTCTCTGTCTGCCTCAGTCTGTCTGTCTGTCTGTCTCTTTCTTTTCCTTTAGACATCTCCAACTACTTTTCTCTCCTTCCTCTTCTTTTCTTTCTTCGTTTTCTCCCTCTTTTCTTTTCTTTTCTTTTCTTTTCTTTTCTTTTCTTTTCTTTTCTTTTTTCTTCTTTTCTTTTCTTTTCTTTTCTTTTCTTTTTTTTCTTTCTTTCTTTTCTTTTCTTTTCCTTTTCTTTTCTTTTCTTTCTTTTCTTTTCTTTTTCTTTCTTTCTTTTCTCCTCCTCCTTCTTCTTCTTCTTCTTTCTTTCTTCTTCTTTTCTTCTTCTTCTTTTTTCTTCTTCTTCTTCTTTCTCTTTCTTCTTCTCTCCTTCTCCTTCTCCTCCTCTCCTGCTTCTTCTCCTTCTCCTTCTCCTTCTCCTTCTCCTTCTCCTTCTCTTCTCCTCTCTTCTCCTTCTCCTTCCTCCTTCTCTTCTCCTTCTCCTTCTCCTCTCTTCTCCTCCTTCTCCCTCCTTCTCCTTCTTTCTCTTCTCCTCCTTCTTTCCTTCTCTTCTCCTCTTCTCCTTCTTCTCACCTTCTCTTCTCCTTCTCCTTCTCCTTCTCCTTCTCCTTTCCTTTCCTCCTTCTCCTTCTCCTCTTCTCCTTCTCCCTTCTCTCCTTCTCCTCCTTCTCCTTCTCCTCCTTCTCCTTCTCCACCTTCTCCTTCTCCTCCTTCTTTCCTTCTCCTTCTCCTCTTTCCTTTCTCCTCTCCTTCTCTTCTTCTCCTTCTCCTCTTCTCCTTCTCCTTCTCCTCCCTTCTTCTTCTCCTTCTCCTCCTTCTTTCTTCTCTTCTTCTCCTCTTCTTCTTCTCCTTCCTCCTCCCTTCTTCTTCTCCTTCTCCTCCTTCTTCTTCTCCTTCTCCTCCTTCTTCTTCTCCTTCTCCTCCTTCTTCTCTCCTTCTCCTCCTTCTTCTTCTCCCTTCTCCTCCTTCTTCTTCTCCTTCTCCTCCTTCTTCTTCTCCTTCCTCCTCCTTCTTCTTCTCCTTCTCCTCCTTCTTCTTCTCCTTCTCCTCCTTCTTCTCTCTTCTCTCCTCCTTCTTCCTCTCTTCTCCTCTTCTTCTCTCCTTCTCCTCCTTCTTCTTCTCCTTCTCCTCCTTCTTCTTCTCCTTCTCCTCCTTCTTCTTCTCCTTCTCCTCCTCTTCTTCTCCTTCTCCTCCTTCTTCTTCTCCTTCCTCCTTCTTTCTTCTCCTTCTCCTCCTTCTTCTTCTCCTTCTCCTCCTCCTTCTCTCTCCTTCTCCTCCTTCTTCCTTCTCCTCCTTCTTCTTCTCCTTCCCTCCTTCTTCTTCTCCTTCTCCTCCTTCTTCTTCTCCTTCTCCTCCTTCTTCTTCTCCTTCTCCTCCTTCTTCTTTCTCCTTCTCCTCCTTCTTCTTCTCCTTCTCCTCCTTCTTCTCTCCTTCTCCTCCTTCTTCTTCTCTTCTCTCCTTCTTCTTCTCCTTTCTCCTTCCTTCTTCTTCTTCTCCTCCTCTTCTTCTCCTTCTCCTCTTCTTCTTCTCCTTCCCTTCCTTCTTCTTCTCCTTCTCCTCCTTCTTCTTCTTCCTTCTCCTCCTTCTTCTTCTCCTTCTCCTCCTTCTTCTTCTCCTTCTCCTCCTTCTTCTCTCCTTCTCCTTCTTCTTCTCCTTCTCCTCCTTCTTCTTCTCCTTCTCCTCCTTCTTCTTCTCCTTCTCCTCCTTCTTCTCCTTTCTCCTCCTTCTTCCTTCTCCTTCTCCTCCTCCTTCTTCTCCTTCTCCTCCTTCTCCTTCTCCTTCTCCTCCTTCTTCTTCTCCTTCTCCTCTTCTTTCTTCTCCTTCTCCCTCCTCTTCCTTCTCATTCCTCCTTCTCCTTTCTCTTCTTCTTCTCCTTCTCGCTTCTAACTTCTCTCCTTCTCCTTCTCCTTCTCCTCCTTCTTCCTCTCCTTCTCCTTCTCCTTCTCCTTCTCCTTCTCCTCCTTCTCCTTCTCCTTCTTCCTTCTCTCCCTCTTCTCCCTCTTCGCTTCTCCTTCTCCTCTTCTCCTTCTCCTTCTCCTCCCTCCTTCTCCTTCTTCTTCTTCCTCCTCCTCCTCCTCCTTGCACACCTCCCTTCCTCTTCTCCTCGTTATTCCCAACTCCC
>NW_020869997.1:816977-825470 GCF_003789085.1 Penaeus vannamei
GTTATTAGCATAATCGTCAATGCATGCAATTACAGGCATCACTGAAATCGGTAATGTCCTCAATAAAGCAATGAATATCACTTAGCTACGCATATTGCACAATCACGCTGCCATCAAATTCAATGGCTAAAAAAGATGCATATCGAAACTATTTTTTCACATACATATTCGAGAACGCAACAAAACACGCTACATAAAAAAGAGACCCACATATTAGATATATACACACGCACATGCAAACACACCCACACCCACAAATCCCCCTAGCCCCCCCCCGTCTCTGTCTGTCTGTTTTCTCTCTCTCATATAAACACGCACGACCGTGCGTCCGGGCACGCACGCACGCACACACGCGACAGCCAAGCCCTCGTCCTTCACAAATTCTTCCCTTTAATCCCCCACCGAGCGCGAGTCCTCCCCACCACAAGACTACCTCTCACCCCCATTACCTTCCCCTCCCACTCCCATAAACTCCCCTCTCTCTCGCCCCCATCAAACATCCCCCTCTCTCTCGCCCCATCAACTCCCCCTCTCTCTCCGCCCCCATCAACTCCCCTCTCTCTCGCCCCATCAACTCCCCTCTCTCTTCGCCCCCATCAACTCCCCCTCTCTCTCGCCCCCATCAACTCCCCTTCTGTCGCCCATCAACTCCCCCTCTCTCTCGCCCCCATCAACTCCCCTCTTTCTCGCCCATCAACTCCCCCTCTCTCTCGCCCCATCAACTCCCCTCTCTCGTCGCCCCCATCAACTCCCCCTCTCTTCTCGCCCCCATCAACTCCCCCTCTCTCTCTCGCCCCATCAACTCCCCCCTCCTCTCTCGCCCCATCAACTCCCCCTCTCTCTCGCCCCATCAACTCCCCCCTCTTCTCTCGCCCCATCAAACTCCCTCTCTCTTCGCCCCCATCAACGTCCCCCTCTCTCTCGCCCCCATCAACTCCCCCTCTCTCTCGCCCCCATCAACTCCCCCTCTCTCTCGCCCCATCAACTCCCTCTCTCTTGCCCCATCACTCCTCACCCTCTTCTCTCGCCCCATCAACTCCCCCTCTCTCTCCCCCATCAACTCTCTCTCTCGCCCCCATCAACTCCCCTCTTCTCGCCCCCATCACTCCCCCTCTCTCTCGCCCCATCAAACTCCCCTCTTCTCGCCCCCATCAACTCCCCCCCTCTCTCGCCCCCATCAACTCCCCCTCTCTCTCGCCCCCATCAACTCCGCCCTCCTCTTCTCTCGCCCCCATCAACTCCCCTCTCTCTTCTCGCCCCATCAACTCCCTCTCTCTCGCCCCCATCAACTCCCCTCTCTCTCGCCCCCATCAACTCCCCCTCTCTCTCGCCCCCATCAATCCCCCTCTCTCTCGCCCCCATCAACTCCCCCTCCTCTCTCCTCCCTCATCACATCTACTCCCTCTCTCTCGCCCCCATCCAACTCCCCCTCTCTCTCGCCCCCATCAACAATCCCCCTTCTCTCTCGCCCCCATCAACTCCCCCTCTCTCTCGCCCCCCTATCAACTCTCCCCCCTCTCTCCGACCCCCATCAACTCCCCCCTCTCTCTTTCAACTCCCCCTCTCATCTCGCCCCCATCAACTCCCCCTCTCTCTCGCCCCCATCAACTCCCCCTCTCTCTCTCCCATCAACTCCCCTCTCTCTCGCCCCCCAGTCTCGCAACTCCCCTCTCTCTCGCCCCCATCAACTCCCCTCTCTCTCTCGCTCCCCATCAACTCCCCCTCTCTCTCGCCCCATCAACTCCTCCTCTTTCTCGCCCCATCAACTCCCCTCTCTCTTCGCCCCCATCAACTCCCCTCTTCTCGCCCCATCAACTCCCCCCTCTCTCACCCCCATGCAACTCCCCCTTCTCTCTCGCCCCCATCAAATCCCCTCTCTCTCGCCCCTCAACTCCCCCTCTTCGTCCCCCATCAAACTCCCCTCTCTCTCGCCCCCATCAACTCTCCCCCTCCTCTCTCGCCCATCAACTCCCCTCTCTCTCGCCCCATCAACTTCCCCCTCTCTCTCAAGCCCCAATCAACTCCCTCCTCTCCTTCGCAATCCATCACTCCCCCTCTCTCTCGCCCCATCAACTCCCCCTCTCTCTCGCCCCATCAACTCCCCTCTCTCTCTCGCCCCCATCAACTCCCCTCTCTCTCGCCCCCATCAACTCCCCCTCTCTCTCGCCCATCAACTCCCCCTCTCTCTCGACCCCCATCAACTCCCCCTCTCCTCTCGCCCCCATCAACATCCCCTCTCTCTCGCCCCATCAACTCTCTCTCTCGCCCCCATCAACTCCCTCTCTCTTCATCAACTCCCCTCTCTCTCGCCCCATCAACTCCCCCTCTCTCTCCGCCCCATCAACTCCCCTCTCTCTCGCCCCATCAACGTCCCCCCTTTCTCGCCCCATCAACTCTCCTCATCAACTCCCCCTCTCTTCGCCCCCATCAACTCCCCCTCTTTCTCGCCCCCATCAACTCCCTCCTCTCTCCTCCCATCAACTCCCTCTCTCTCGCCCCATCAACTCCCCTCTCTCTCGCCCCATCAACTCCCCTCTCTCTCGCCCCCATCAACTCCCCTCTCTCTCCCATCAACTCCCCTCTCTCTCGCCCCATCAACTCCGCCCTCTCTCTCGCCCCCATCAACTCCCCCTCTCTCTCGCCCCCATCAACTCCCCCTCTCTTCTCGCCCCATCAACTCCCCTCTCTCTCGCCCCCATCAACTCCCCCCTCTCTCTCGCCCCCATCAACTCCCCCTCTCTCTCGCCCCATCAACTCCCCCTCTCTCTCGCCCCCATTCAACTCCCCTCTCTCTCGCCCCATCAACTCCCCCTCTCTCGCCCCCATCAACTCCCCCTCTCTCGCCCCATCAACTCCCTCTCTCTCGCCCCCATCAACTCCCCTCTCTCTCGCCCCATCAACTCCCCTCTCTCTCGCCCCATCTCCCCTCTCTCCAACTCCTCTCTCTCGCCCCATCAACTCCCCTCTCTCTCGCCCATCACTCCCCCTCTCTCTCGCCCCATCAACTCCCCCTCTCTCTCGCCCCATCAACTCCCCCTCTTTCTCGCCCCCATCAAACTCCCCCTCTTCTCGCCCCATCAAACTCCCCTCTCTCTCGCCCCCATCAACTCCCCTCTCTCTCGCCCACCCATCAACTCCCCCTCTCTCTCGCCCCATCAACTCCCCCCTCTCTCGCCCCATCAACTCCCCTCTCTCTCTCCCCTCATCGCCCCCAAATCAACTCCCTCTCTCTCGCCCCATCAACTCCCCCTCTCTCTCGCCCCCGCCATCGCCCCCATCACTCCCCCCTCTCTCGCCCCATCAACTCCCCTCTCTCGCCCCATCAACTCCCCCTCTCTCTCTCCCCCTCTCTCTCGCCCCATCAACTCCCCCTCTTTCTCGCCCCCATCAACTCCCCCTCTCTCGCCCCCATCAACTCCCCCCTCTTCTCGCCCCATCAACTCCCCTCTTCTCGCCCCCAACTCCCCCTCTCTCTCGCCCCATCAACTCCTCCTTTCTCGCCCCCATCAAACTCCCCCTCTCTCTCGCCCCATCAACTCCCCCTCTCTCTCGCCCCCATCAACTCCCCCTCTTTCTCGCCCCCATCAACTCCCCCTCACTCTTCTCGCCCCATCAAACTCCCCCTCTCTCTCGCCCCCATCAACTCCCCCCTCTCTCTCGCCCCCATCACTCCCCTTCTCTCGCCCCCAATCAACTTCCCCCTCTCTCTCGCCCCATCAACTCCCCCCTCCTCTCGCCCCCATCAACTCCCCTCTTCTTCGCCCCCATCAACTCCCCCTCTCTCTCGACCCCATCAACTCCCCCCCTCTCTCGCCCCATCAACTCCCCTCTCTCTCGCCCCATCAACTCCCCTCTCTCTCGCCCCATCAATCCCCTCTCTCTCGCCCCATCAACTCCTCTCTTCTCGCCCCCATCAACTCCCCCTCTCTCTCGCCCCATCAACTCCCCCCTCTCTCTCGCCCCATCAACTCCCCTCTCTCTCGCCCCCATCAAACTCCCCCCTCTCCTCGCCCCCTCAACTCCCCTCTTCCCCCATCAATCGCCCCATCAACTCCCCCTCTCTCTCGCTCCCTCAACTCCCCTCTCTTCTCGCCCCCTCCCATCAACTCCCCTCTTTCTCGCCCCATCAACTCCCCCTCTTTCTCGCCCCCATCAACCCCTCTCTCTCTCGCCCCATCAACTCCCCTCTCTCTCGCCCCATCTCTTCTCAACTCCCCCTCTTTCTCGCCCCCATCAACTCCCCCTCTTCTCTCGACCCCATCAACTCCTCCTCTTTCTCGCCCCATCAACTCCCCCTCTTCTCTCGCCCCCAACTCCCCCTCTCTCTCGCCCCCCATCAATCCTCCTCTTTCTCGCCCCATCAACTCCCCCTCTCTCTCGACCCCATCAACTCCCCCCTCTCTCGCCCCCTCAACTCCCCTCTTTCTCGCCCCATCAACTCCCCCTCTTTCTCCCATCAACTCCCCCTCTCTCGCCCCATCAACCATCAACTCCCTCTCTCTCCCCATCAACTCCCCTCTCTCTCAACGCCCCATCAACTCCCCTCTCTCTTCGACCATCAACTCCCCCTCTCTCTCGCCCCCATTCAACTCCCCTCTCGCTCTCGCCCTCCTTCAACCTTCCCCTCTCTCTCGCCCCCATCAACTCCCTCTCTTCCGCCCCATCAATCCCCCTCTCTCTCGCCCCCATCAAATCCTCCTCTTTCTCGCCCCCATCAACTCCCCCTCTCTTTCTCGCCCCATCAACTCCCCCTCTTTCTCGCCCCATCAACTCCCCCTCTCTCTCGCCCATCAACTCCCCCTCTCTCTCGCCCCCCATCAACCCCCTCTCTTCGACCCCATCAACTCCCCTCTCTCTCGCCCCATCAACTCCCCTCTTTCTCGCCCCCATCAACTCCCCTCCTCGCTCCCCAATCAACTCCTCCTCTTTCTCGCGCCATCCAACTCCCCTCTCTCTCGCCCCATCAACTCCCCTCCTCTTCTCGCCCCATCAACTCCCCCTCTTTCTCGCCCCATCAACTCCCCTCTCACTCGCCCCCTCAACTCCCCCTCTCTCTCGCCCCCATCAACTCCCTCTCTCTCGCCCCCCATCAACTCCCCTCTCTCTCGCCCCATCACTCCCCTCTCTCTCGCCCCCCATCAACTCCCCCCCTCTCTCGCCCCATATCTCTCGTCGACTCCCCCCTCTCTCTGCCCCCATCAACTCCCCCTCTTTCTCGCCCCATCAACTCCCCCTTTCTCGCCATCAACTCCCTCTTTCTCGCCCCATCAACTCCTCCTCTTCTTCGGCCCCATCAACTCCCCCTCTCTCTCGCCCCCATCAATCTCCCCTCTTTCTCGCGCCCATCAACTCCCTCTTCTCGCCCCATCAACCCCCGCTCTTCTCGCCCCCATCAACCTCCCCTCTCTCTCGCCCCATCAACTCCCCCTCTCTCGCTCCCCCATCAACTCCCTCTCTCTCGCCCCATCAACTCCCCTCTTTCTCGCCCCCATCAACTCCCCCTCTCTCTCGCCCCATCAACTCCCCCTCTCGCTCCCATCAACTCCCCCTCTTTCTCGCCCCCATCAACTCCCCCTCTCTCTCTCGCCCCAATCAACTCCCCTCTCTCTCGCCCCCATCAACTCCCCCTCTCTCTCGCCCCATCAACTCCCCTCTCTCTCTCGCCCCATCAACTCCCCCCTCTCTCTCGCCCCATCAACTCCCCCTCTTTCTCGCCCCCCTCCCCCTCTCTCTCGCCCCAAATCTCGCAACTCCCCTCTTTCTCGCCCCCATCAACTCCCCTCTCTCTCTCGCCCCCATCAACTCCCCCTCTCTCTCTCCCATCAACTCCCCTCTCTCTCGCCCCCATCAACTCCCCTCTCTCTCGCCCCCCATCAACTCCCCTCTCTCTCGCCCCCATCAACTCCCCCCTCTCTCGCCCCCATCAACTCCTTCCTCTCTCTTCTCGCCCCATCAACCCCATCAACTCCCCCTCTCTCTCCGCCCCCATCAACTCCCCTCTTTCTCGCCCCCATCAAACTCCCCCTCTCTCTGCATCAACTCCCTCTCTCTTCTGCCCCATCAACTCCCCCTCTCTCCTCGCCCCATCAACTCCCCTCTCTCTCGCCCATCAATCCCCTCTCCTCTCGCCCCATAACTCCCCCTCTCTCTCGCCCCTCAACTCCCCTCTCTTCTCGCCCCCATCAACTCCCCCTCTCTCTCACCCCGCATCAACTCCCCCCCTCTCTCTCGCCCCCATCAACTCCCCTCTCTCTCGCCCCATCAACTCCCTCTCTCTCGCCCCATCAACTCCTCCTCTCTCTCCCCCATCACTCCCCTCCTCTCTCGCCCCCATCCAACTCCCCCTCTTCTCGCCCCATCAACTCCCCCTCTCTTCGCCCCCATCAATCGCCCCATCAACTCCCCCCTCTCTCTCGCCCCATCAACTCCCCCTCTCTCTCGCCACCATCAACTCATCCCCCTCTCTCTCGCCCCCAACTCCCTCCTCTCTCGCCCCATCACTCCCCCTCTCTCTCGGCCACGCCAACTCCCTCCTCTTTCTCCCCATCAACTCCCCCTCTCTCTCGCCCCCATCAACTCCCCTCTCTCTCGCCCCATCAACTCCCCTCTCTCTCGCATCCAACCATCCCCCTCTTCTCGCCCCCATCAACTCCCCCTCTTCTCGCCACCATTCAAACTCCCCCCTCTTCTTCCGCCCCCATCAACTCCCCCTTCTCCTGCCCCCATCAACTCCCTCTTTCTCGCCGCCCATCACTCCCCTCTCTTCGCCCCCATCAACTCCCTCTCTCTCATCACCCCATCAACTCCCCTCTCCTCGAACCCATCACTCCCCCTCCGCTCATCGCCCCCCATCAATCCTCTCTTTTCTCGCCGCCATCAACTCCTCCTCTCTCTCGCCCCCATCAACTCCCCCTCTTTCCTCGCCGCCCATCATCCCCCTCTCTCTCGCCGCCATCAACTCCTGCCTCTCTCTCACTCGCCATCAACTCCCCTCTCTCTCACCCCCATCAACTCCCCCTCTCTCGTCACCCCCATCAAACCCCCCTCTCTCTCGACCCCATCAACTCCCCCTCTCTCTCGCCCCATCAACTCCTCCTCTCGTTCTCGCCCCATTCAAACTTCCCCTCCTCTCGCCCCCATCACTCCCCCACTCCCCCCCTCTCTCTGCCCCCCATCAACTCCTCTCTTTCTCGCCCCATCAACTCCCCCTCTTCTCGCCCCCATCAACTCCCCTCTCTCAACTCCTGCTCTCTCGCCCCATCAACTCCTCCTCTTTCTCGCCCCATCTCAACTCCCCTCTCTCTCGACCCCCCATCAACTACCCCCTCTCTTCTCGCCCCCATCAACCCCTCTTCTCCCCATCAACTCCCCTCTTTCTCGCCCCCCTCTCACTCCTCCTCTTTCTCGCCCCCATCAACTCCCCTCTCTCTCGACCCCCATCAACTCCCCCTCTCTCTCGCCCCCATCAAATCTCCTCTTTCTCGCCCCATCAACTCCTCTCTCTCGCCCCCTCAACTCCCCTCTTCCTCCTCCCCCATCAACTCGCCGCTCTCTTCACCCCCATCAACTCCCCCTCTCTCTCGCCCCATCAACTCCCCTCATCTCTCTCGCCCCCATCCAAAACTCCTCCTCTCTCTCGCCCATCAACTCCCCTCTCTCTCGCCCCATCAACTCCCCCTCTCTCTCGACCCCATCCACTCCGCCCTCTCTCTCGCCCCCATCAACTCCTCTCTTCCTCGCCCCCCACTCCCTCTCTCTCCGACCCATCAACTCCCCCTCTCTCTCGCCCCCATCAACTCCTCCTCTTTCTCGCCATCCCACCTCCTCTTTCTCGCCCCCATCAACTCCCCCTCTTTCTCGCCCCCATCAACTCCCCCTCTCTCTCGACCCCATCAACTCCCCCTCTCTTCTCACCCCCATAACTCCCCCTCTCTCTCGACCCCATCAACTCCCCCTCTCTCTCTGACCCCATCAACTCCCCCTCTCTCTCGCCCCCATCAACTCCCTCTCTCTCGCCCCCATCAACTCCCCTCTTTCTCGCCCCCCCACTCCCCTCTCTCCTCGCCCCCATCAACTCCCCTCTCTCTCCCATCACTCCCCCTCTCTCTCGCCCCCATCAACTCCGCCCTTCTCTCTGCCCCCAATCAACTCCCCCCTCTCTCGTCGCCCCCATCAACTCCCCTCTCTCCGCCCCCATCACTCCCCTCTCTCTCGCCCCCATCAACTTCCCCTCTTCTCTCGCCCCCATCAACTCCCCCTCTCTTCTCGCCCCATCAAACTCCCCCTCTCTCTCGCCCCATCAATATCAACTTCCCCCTCTCTCTCGCGGCCCATCAATCGCCCCAACTCCCCTCTCTCTCGCCCCATCAACTCCCCTCTCTCTCCGCCCATCAATCCCCCTCTCTTCGCCCCCATCAACTCCCCTCTCTCTCGGCCCCCATCAACTCCCCCTCTCTCTCGGCCCCCATCAAACTCCCCCTCTTTCTTCGCCAT
>NW_020869998.1:0-2500 GCF_003789085.1 Penaeus vannamei
GAAATATTTTATCACTCTTTTCCTCTCGTGGTCTTCTCACTGTTCCCTTTTCGTCGCTCTGTTACTATGGTTACCTCTTTCTTTTACGGATTTTTTCTTTCTTTTTCTCTCCATCTCTATCGCTTATTTTTCCCCTTCTCTCTGATTCTCTCTCTCTCTCTCTCTCTCTCTCTCTCTCGGTCTATGGGTTTGTTTGTCTGTCTGTCTGTCTCTCTCTTTTTCTATCTTTGTCTATGAGTTTGTTTGTTTGCTGTATTTGTCTGTCTGTCTGTCTCCTCCCCCCCTCCTCTCTCTGTCTTGTCTATGGGTTTATTTGTTTGTCTGCTCTGACTGACTGACTGAACCAATCACGGTTTCGGGTTAACTAGCCACGTCCCCAGCGCTAGCGACCTTTGACCTGTCTTCAATGCTGCTTGACACGCCACAGAACAAACCACCTCAACCTCAATGCTTTTCCCACGCCACAGCCAGCTCAAGCAAATAAAGGAAGAAACCAGAATTGTGTCTTCATACACCCACCATAGTCAGGGGAAAACAAAGCCCTGGCACACATTCTCTCTCTCTCTCTCTCTCTCTCCTCTCTCTGTCTCCCCTGTCTCTCCCCCCCCTCTCCTCTCTCTCTCTCCTCCCTCCCTCTCTCTCCTCTCTCTCTGTCTGTCTGTCTGTCCTTCTCTGTCTCTGTCTGTGGGTTTGCTCCCCTGTGTTGTCTGTCTTTCTGTCTGTCTGTCCGTCTCTCTCTCTTCTCTCTCTCTCTCTCTCTCTCCTCTCTCTCTCTCTCTCTCTCTCTCTCTCTCTCTTCTTCTCTGTCTCTCTCTCTCTCTCTCTCTCTCTCTCTCTCTCTCCTCTCTGTCTCTCTCTCTCTCCCTGTCTCTCTGTGTCTCTCTCTTTCTCTCTCTCTCTCTCTCTCTCTCTCTCTCTCTCTCTCTCTCTCTCTCTCTCTCTCTCTCTCTCTCTCTCTCTCTCTCTCTCTCTCTCTTCTCTCTCTCTCTCTCTCTCTGTCTTTCTGTCTCTCTCTTCTTTCTTTCTCTCTCTCTCTCTCTCTCTCTCTCTCTCTCTCTCTCTCTCTCTCTCTCTCTCTCTCTCTCTCTATCTCTCTTCTCTCTCTCTCTTTCTGTCTCCGGTTTGATTGCCCCTCCCCTCTCTCACTCTCTCTGTCTCAGTATGTGGGTTTGTCTGCCTGTCTGTCTGTCTCTCTGTCTTACTTTGTTCCACTCCATGCCTCTCTCTCTAACCCCTACCCTATCCCTTCCATTCTAATTCCCACCTATCACTCCCTCATTCCCTTTCCCATCCTTGTTCTCCCTTCTACTTCACTCTACTCTCTCCAACTCTCCCTCACTCCTCACTGTCTCCACCCTCTCACTCATTCCTCTTTCTCTTCCTCCCTCTCACCCACCCCTAATCCCCATATCCCTTCCCTCCTCACTCCACCTTTCCCTCCCTTCTCCCTCACTCCACCCCACTCGCTCCTCCTTCGTTTCCCCCTCTCACTCACCCCCCTCCCTCTACCTTTTCCTCCCTCTCACCCACTCCAATCCCATTCTTCCTTTCCCCCTCCCACCCTTTACTCCCCTCACTCCACCTTTCCCTCTCCTCTCCTTCACTCCACCCCACTCATTCCTCCTTCGTTTCCCCTTCTCATTCACCCCCTCCCTCCACCTTTTCCTCCCTCTCACCCACTCCAATCCCACTCTTCCTTCCCCCTCCCACTCTTTTACTCCCCTCTCTCCACCTTTACCTCCCCTCTCCCTCCTCCTTCGTTTCCCCCTCTCACTCACCCCCCTCCCTCCACCTTTTCCTCCCTCTCACCCACTCCAATTCCATTCTTCCTTCCCCCTCCCACCACTTCACTCCCCTCTCCCTCACTCCCCTCTCTCCACCTTTCCCTCCCTCTCACCCACTCCAATCCCACTCTTCCTTCCCCCCTCCCACCCCGTCACTCCTCTCTCTCCACCTTTCCCTCCCCTCTTCCTCACTCCACCCCACTCGCTCCTCCCTCTCCGAAGTGCACAGGTTTATAGGCTCGTAAAAATCTGTGTGACGGTACAATAGATCGAGGCGAATGTACGGTGTGTTTGGGCGGCTGTCAGCTGGGGTCGCGGAATGGACTGTCCCTCTCGCTCGCGCCCCGCGTAAGTCTGCACCTTCTCTCTAATCTACCTCCGTTCTGCTTTCTATTTTTGCTTTTTCTATCGTGGTTTTTGTGTAATGTGGTTTTTGTTTGGTTGGTGCGGCTGCGTTTTTTTTTGTATGGGGGGGGGTTGCTGTTTGTACTTAGTTTGATTTTTTTTTGTTTCTTTTTCGTTTTAATTTATTTTGATGGGTCTTTACCTTTTATCTTGAATATATTGTGTTATCGTTTTTATTTACCCTATGTTCTTTGGACTGTTCCTCTCGTTCGTGGCCCACGTAAGTCTGCACCTTCTCTCTAATCTACCTCCGTTCTGCTTTCTAGTGTTACTTTTTCTATCGTGGTTTTTGTTTTATTTGTTTTTTGTTT
>NW_020869998.1:15000-17500 GCF_003789085.1 Penaeus vannamei
TTGGGTTAGGAGGGGTGGGTGAGGGAGGTTGTCTTAGGAAGTAGGGTGAGGGGGTGGCTTAGGGTGAAGGGGTTTGGGTTAGGGTGGGGTGAAGGGGGTTGAGTTAGGAGGAGTCAGATGGCGTAGGGGGTGAGAAGGGTTGGCTTAGGAGGGTTGGGTGAGGGAAGTTGTCTTAGGAAGTGGGGTGAGGGGGTGGATTATGTGGGCGGGATGAGGGGGTTGAGTTAGGAGGTGGGGTGAGGAGGGGTTGGCTTAGGACGGAATGATGTGGCTTAGGAGTGGACTGAGAACGAGAACGGAAAAGAAAGGGAAACGGATGAGGGGATAAGAAAAAGTGTGTCGGAATGAGGGGGAAAAGGGGAGTAAAAAAAAAGGAAAAAAATTGAGTGAGAGGGATGAGGAGAGAGAGGAAGGTGAAAAGAAAAGGGGAATGAGGAGTGAGGGGAAGCAAAAGGAAACGATGAGTAAGGGGAATGAGGTAGATGAGGGGAAAGGAGACGAAAGGGGAGAGGCGAGAGGTGATGCAGAGGAAGAAGAAGAGTGAGAGAAGAGAAGGAGAAAGAGGGGGGGAAAGTAAGAAGAAGAGGGCGAAACAAGGAGAAATAATGAGAAGTAAAGAAGGGAGTAGAAGAAGGAAGGGGGAGGGAGAGAGAAATAGAGGTAAAGGGAAGGAGGGTAAGAGAGGAAGAGGTGAATATAGAAGGACATTGAGAGGGGAATGGAGGAAGAGGGTTAAGGGTAAAAATAGAGAATAGATATAGAGAGCTAAAGAGAGGCAGAGAGACGGGACAAAGCTAAGGCCACTTCAGGCTTGGACGCTCGTGAAACCATATTCGATTTCGGAATATCAATTCGTTTAACCAGTTTCTCTCGGAGTACACACTCACACAGACATACAGACACACGCACATACGCACACTCACTCTCACACACACACATGCACACACTTACACACTCCCTCGCACACACATATTCATACATACATAAATACACTCACACACAGACACTCTCAAACACACACAGATACACCTCTCTCTCTTCTCCTCACACACACACACACACACATACACACACACACACACACACACACACACACACACACACACACACACACACACACACACACACACACACACACACACACACACACACACACACACACACACACACACACACACACACACACACACACACACACACACACACACACACACACACACACACACACACACACACACACACACACGCACACACACACACAACACACCACACACACACACACACACAACACACACACACACACACACACACGTTGCTGAGATACACGTGCCTTGCTGTTTAGTCAATACCATTTTCATATCAAAACAGATTGGAAAATTGTTATTTAAATCTAATTCATATCACTTCCATACCGCTGCAGATATTAAACCAATCTTTCAAATCATGTAATTTTCCTATCAACACAAAAAACAATCATTTATATTCATACGATTTTCACATCAATAGATTTGACGCGCAGATCCTCCCCTCATGTCATTTTGCATTATCACCAAAGTGTTGCCTAGTGGCCTGAAATCCTTATAATATTTAAAGGTCTAGATTTTGCTACGATCTATAAACACTGCGAGGCGCGTAAATATCTATAATTTGAAATATTTTGAATAAGATATATAATAATGATAATAATAATAACAACAACAACAAAAACAACAACAATAATAATAATAATAATAATAATAATAATATAATAATAATATAATAATAATAATAATAATAATAATAATAATAATAATAATAATAATAATAATGATAATAATAATGATAATAATAATAATAATAATAATAATAATAAAATAATATTTTGAAAATATTCTCGCCAATGTTGCATGTTGATTGTTGTCTGTTTACGTAATATTTACTCCCTCAACGTTCCTCTTTACATAATAGGTTTATTCTCTTGCACGAGGCCAGTGTAATACCGAATTTCATTTTGCTCTAATCACGGCATAAAGGCTTAATTAAACCCTCGTGCGGTGTCTACTGCCTGCCATGTTCATTGCTTTTGAGAACGGGAATTAGGTATGGATATTAGCTTATGTCTAACAACGGATTTTAGAAGATTGAAAGATTAGAAAAGATATTGAACGGGAGGCGGCGCCCATTAGAAAACGGTGTGTATTACGCGAAGGGGAACTTATCTATTCCACATCGGTAACTGTATCATGGTATGAATTGCGAGAATATGGCTTTATAACAACATTGTAATTCTATACAAATATATGATATATAGATATGAAACCTCTTCACTAATATTATTTTCATTTAAACAGAGAAAGGGTATGTACACTCTACTTTGATGTTATATCCGTTTCAACATCAATATAAAACTTCTCTCTCGTATCCCTTTGATTTTCACTTTAACAACAGACATGCCACAAAAACCCTCCTCACATATAATCTTCATTTACTCTCAAATCTTCCTCCCGCTTTCATTTGCTCT
>NW_020869998.1:25000-27500 GCF_003789085.1 Penaeus vannamei
CTCGTTTCTTCACTTTTCTCCTACTTCCTTCCCTGTTCCCTCCTTTTCTTCCTCTCTCTCCTCTCCCCTCGTTTCTTCCCCTCTATCCTCCTTTCTTCCCTGTTCCCTGCTTTTCTCCCCCTCTCTCATCTTCTCTTCTCCTCTCACCTCCTCGCTTTTCTTTTCTCCTCTCTTCTACTTTCCACCTCTTTCTCTTTCTCAGTTCCCTTGTTTTTATGAGAAGTTTTTACTCTTAATCTATGTCTGTATTCTTATCCATTATAATTTTTGCTTTCTTCTTTAGCTACCGATTTCCTTTTATTTTCCTCCTTTTCTGGGTTCTTTACTTCTCCGCTTCCTTTCTTCCTGCTATTCTCTTGTCATTTTCTTTTTTCTTTATTATTTTCTCCTTTTCTTTTCATCTATTTTCCCTTTATCCTTCCTTACCGCTGTGATGGACTGGATCTTTCCCTTCTTTTCCTTTCCTTTTCTTCCTTATTTCTTCCCTCTCTTTTCCTCTTTCGCCTTCTCCGGTCCTTTCGTCCTCTCTTCCCTCCTCACTTCCCCTCACCCCTCCTCTTTCCCCTAGTCTCCATCTCACTTCCCTTTTCCCCTCCTTTCTTCCCCACTTCCCTTCTTTCTTCCTCTCTCTCCTCTTCTTTCTCCCTCTCCCCTCCTTTCTTCCCCTCTCCCTTCAGTTCTTCCCTTCTCCCCTTCTCTTTCCCCCTCTCCACTCCTTTCTTCCTATCTCCTCTCCTCTTCTTCCCCTCTCACTCCTCCATCCCCTCTCCCCTCCTTTCTCCCCCTCTCCCCTCTCCATCCCCAACCCTCTCTTCTTCCCTTCCCTCCTCTCCCTCTCCCCCTTCCCTCCCTTCCCTCTCTTCCCCCCCATCCCATCCCTCTCCTCCATCTCCCCTCCCTCCCTCCATCTTTACTCCCTTTCCCCACCTCCCTTTCCCCTTCTCCCTCCCTCCCCCATCCTATCCCGCTGGGTCTACAATTCCCCTTTATTCGTTAACGTGTGGGATTTTAAGCTATTGAGGAGATTGGTGGCGCGAGAGGCTGAGGAGAGTGAATGCAGAGGCCAACAGACAAAGAGTCATCAGGAGTGAACGAATAGTAGTCTGTCTGTCTATCTGTCTATCTGTCTATTTATCTATCACATATCACATATCTATCTATCTAGGTATTTATCAATCTATCTATCTATCACGTATCACATATCTATCTATCTAGGTATCTATCACATATCTATCTATCTAGGTATCTATCACATATCTATCTATCTAGGTATCTATCACATATCTATCTGTCTGCCTATCTACCTATTTGTCTTTCTATCTATCTATCACATATCTATCTGTCTATCTATCTGTATGCTTATCTATCTATCTAAGTATCTATCACATATATATTTATCTATCTATCACATATCAAGGTATCTATCTGTCTGTCTGTTCTTATATCTATGTCTATCTCTCTATCTGTCTATCTATCTATATGTCTGTCTATATGAGTATCTATCTATCTATCTATCCATCCACCTATCTATCTATTTATCTGCATATATGTGTATGTGTAAGTATCTACAAGTGTTTTTATTATTTTTTAACTGAATGAATTATGTATATATATATAGAGAGAGAGAAAGAGAAAGAAATGAGAAAGAGAAAGAAAGAAAGGAGAGAAGAAAGAGAAAGAAAGAGAAAGAGAAAGAAAGAGAAAAGAGAAAAGAAAGAGAAGAAAGAGAGAAGAAAAGAAAGAGAGAAAAGAGAGAAAGAAGAAGAGAAAGAGAAAGAAAGAAAGAGAGAAAGAGAAAGAAAGAGAAAGAGAAAGAAAAGAAAGAGAAAGAAGAGAAAGAGAGAAGAAAGAGAAAGAGAAAGAAAGAAAAAAGAGAAAGAGAAAGAGAAAGAAAGAGACAGAGAAAAGAGAAAAGAAAGAGAAAAGAGAAAGAAAGAGAAAAGAAAGAAAGATTAGAAAGAGAAAGAGAAAGAAAGATTAAGATCAAGAGAAAGAGAAAGAGAGAGAGATCAACGAATGCGAGGCACGGGGCGCGAGTCCCATGAGAAGGGGAAGTGCTTTATAAAAATGCCTTTGGCTCATACGTCTTCCCCTCACTCCCTTCTCTCCTCCCATTCGCCTCCTTTCCCTCCTCGTTCCCTTTCTCCTTCTTTTCTTCCACCCCTTTTTCTTCGTCCTTCCCCCTTCCATATTTTCCATCTCTTACAACTTTCCCCTTCTCCTTTCTCCCATCCTACCCCTTTTCTCTTCCTTCCCCTTCCACTTACTCCTTCCAACCCCTTTCTCCTCCCCTCCCCTCCCTTCCTTCTCAAATGGTCCTTCCAAACCTTTCTCCTATCCCCTCCCTCCCCTCTTTCCCTTCCCGTCCCTCCCCTCTTCCCCCTCCCATCCCTCCCACTTTTTCCTTCCATCCGCCATCCCTTTTCACATCCCCTCCCTCCCACTTGCTCATTCCATCCCCCACCCCACCTTCCCATCTCCCTCCCCTCCCTTCCCTCCC
>NW_020869999.1:5000-17210 GCF_003789085.1 Penaeus vannamei
TATTCATAACTCCGATTCCCTCTCGGGTGTGGAGCTGACTGCAAAATTCTTTGGTCACTAAAACTGCCATCTATCTTCCCTCTCTGCTCTGGCTGGCACAGGTCGCTCCATCTGCATACTGTCCACCTCGGTCTGTCTGTCCAACAGCTCCTTTCTGCGGGATAACAGAGTGCCCCTCCTACAGGATTTGCAGGGCACTGGCACCCTCGTCAGAGTGCCACGTCTGCGCGAGCTTCGTAAATTCTGGATTGATCTTGTGTTTGGCAGGACAATGAATAAATTTTCTCCACTGAAACTGAGGCTTTCGAATTCCTATAAGTAATGGCTATGAGGAGTATGTCCATACGTCTTAGTATAGCTGTGTCTGTCTATCTGTCTATCCGCTTATCGTTTTATCTTTTCATCTCTATATCTATCTGTCACTCTCTCTGTTTGTCTATCTATATATCTGCCTTCTGTCTACCTATCTATCGGTTTATCTATCAATAGATCTATATCTATCTATCTGTCTTTCTATCTATATCATCTCTTTTTCTATATATCTATTTGTCCATATTTGTCTATCTATCTCTCCTAGATTCGTCGAAAATGAAAAAAAATAATTATAATAGAAAGCAAAACTTATGAACAAATAAAGAATAAAGAATTAAAAGATAAACACACAGCCAAATAAACAAATTAATCAATTAACACATGATCAAATACAAATATAGATTTAAAGAATGAATGAATAACCAAACTAGAAAACACAAAACAAACGGGGCCATAAGTCTGATAGAAAGAAAATCGGAAAAATAATTATCACTTCGATCTGACTGTCACATCTCTCTCTCTCTCTCTCTCTCTCTCTCTCTCTCTCTCTCTCTCTCTCTCTCCTCTCTCTCTCTCTCTCTCTCTCTCTCTCTCTCTCTCTCTCTCACTCTCTCACTCTCACTCTCTCTCTCTCTCTCTCTCTCTCAATCTATCTCTCTCTCTATCTATCTGTCACTTTCTCTCTCTCTCTCTCCCTGTCTCTGTCTCTCTCTCTCTCTCTCTCTCTCTCTCTTCTCTCTCTCTCTCTCTCTCTCTCTCTCTCTCTCTCTCTCTCTCTCTCTCTCTCTCTCTCTCTCTCTCTCTCTCTACGCATTTCTCCCTCTCTCTCACTTTCCTCTCTCACTTTCTCGCCACCTCTCCTGTGTCGCCGCTAAACCCCATAAGGCTTCACTAATTCACAACTGCCACGGCCAACTAGTTCAATTATCAGCTGTTCGTCGTCGCTGTAAACAACACACTGACTTTTCCTCCCCTTTTAACCAGCTTCCTGTTGTTAGATCGAGAAGGGAAAGTCATATCGTGTGTTTGCGTGAGGTTTGGATAAGCTGGGTCTTGTATATGGAGGAGTCTGTGTGGATGTTTTGGGTGGATCAGGTGTGTGTTGGTTGTGTGGTTGGTTGTGTGGTTGTTGTGTGGTTGGTGTGTGGTTGGTTCTCTTTATCGGTTCGTTTCTTCTCCTCCTTTCTTTCTTTGTCTTCTTGTTTTGCTGTTTCGATTTTCTCTTTTACATTTCTATACAATCTTATTCTTCTCTCTCTTTTCTCCCTATATATGTATGTATGTATATATATATATATATATATATATATATATATATATATATATATATATATATATATATATATATATATATATTATATATATATAGAGAGACGAGAATAGAGAGAGAGAAGAGAGAGAGAGAGAGAGAGAGATATGTGTGTGTGTGTGTGTGTGTTGTGTGTGTTGTGTGTGTGTGTGTGTGTGTGTGTGTGTGTGTGTGTGTGTGTGTGTGTGTGTGTGTGCGTGTATGTGTGTGTATCTCTCTCTCTCTCTCTCTCTCTCTCTCTCTCTCTCTCTCTCTCTCTCTCTCTCTCTCTCTCTCTCTCTCTCTCTCTCTCTCTCTCTCTCTCTCTCTCTCTCTCTCTCTCTCTCTCTTCTCTCTCTCTCTCTCTCTCTCTCTCTCTCTCTCTCTCTCTCTCTCTCTCTCTCTCTCTCTATCTATCTATCTACTATCTATCTATCTATCTATCTATCTATCTATTATATATATATATATATATATATATATATATATATATATATATATATATATATATATATATATACATACATATACATATACGCACACTACACGCACACACAAATATTAACATATATCATATATATATATTTTCCCTCTCCTTCCCCTCTCGCTTTCTCCCTCATTTTCTCTCTCAAACAAGAATACGTTTCCCTGCATAAGCTCTTCCCTCCGGGCTAAAAGCAGGTTACCTCAAGACAGTATTACAGTGACCTTATATGACCTGCTCTTCCTGCATGTTAATAACCCGTTTCAGGTAACATCCCCGAAAGCTGATGCTCTTTCGTTCAAATTCGAATGCAAAAAATATTTCCAAAGTAGAAATAATAAAAGGAATAGATAATTAAACAATTTGGGTTAAGAGGGAAAAAAGAGAGTTGTTTTATTTTATGGGTTCATGTTTAAGGATCATTTACATGCTGTTAAAGATGCGTGAGTGCAACGTTATGTTCATTTGCATATACATTAGCATTCGGGAAACGGTTTCGGTTCAGAGGCGATGATAATGAGCAACGGAAACTTTTTATTTATAATTTCATTTCTGGAATACAATCTCAGAACTTCTTGGGAGAGAGAGAGAAAAAAAAAAAGAAATAGTGATAATCATTAACGTGTTGTTTAATTATTTTCATTATTTGGGATGAATGTGCAAAGTTGGTCGTCATAATGGAGGGTCAGAATTCGTTTATAGAAAAAAAGAAAAAAAAAAACACTATCGGTTGCCGTTCTTCAAATCGAATCGAATCCTTTATACGACAAGCAGAAGGCATTCCAACAACTGTATAAACTCCACGAAGAATATGATACAAATATACTTCCATTTTCTCTGAGAGAGAGAGAGAAGAGAGAGAGAGAGAGAGAGAGAGAGAGAGAGAGAGAGAGAGATAGAGAGAGAGAGAGAGAGAGAGAGAGAGAGAGAGAGAGAGAGAGAGAGAGAAAGAAAGAGAAAGAGCGAAAGAAAAGGGAATAAAAAGGCATTCTGATAAAGAGAAAGAAAAGGAGAACAAAAATCTCTCTCCTCTATTCCGAGGTCATGACTCCCATGTGAATTCTTCCCGCGCTTTTTGAAAAATTATTTCTGGCGGAGGGGAAAAAAGTTCATGAATAAAGTGTATATGAATAGCCTCATATAGAAAGGTCCCGGATGTTGAACTAACTCAAATGAAACTTGGAGAAGATAAAGAAAGAATAGAGAAAAAAAAAGACTGGAAATAGCCGTAAAGCTACTACGTGAGGAATGTTAATACGAACTATTCTAAAAGTGGAGTTTAAAGGCTACGGCACACGTTTGTAATTAGTATTACGAGAGATGTGGAAAAGAACGAACTGGCAACTCGAGGCCGGAATGGGGTTGCCATATTTGCGAGGGAGAAAAAAGACTTGAATTTAAATGGCAAAAATGTTGGATTATCATAATTGTTTCACTCATTTTTACGGCGTATTCTTCATTTTTTTATATTCCGTGAGAGATGGTAAAATATATATTTTTCTCAGATTCTTAAAACGAGTCCCGTGAAGATAATTTTTGAAGTTGGAAATTTCTTGACTGAATAAAATTGCGAAGAGAAAATTCTGCTTTTTCTTTAGTTTTCGTTTTCTTTTTCTTATGTTTCATACCTAATGATATCACTATTGTTATTTTATTATTATCATTATTATCATTATTATTATTAATATCATCATTATTATCTTTACAACATCTTTTTATTGTTTTAATCACCATCATCATCATATTGTAGTGATGGTAACAGAAGTATATTTATATTTTTGTTTACAAATCTATATCATCACCATCATCACTACCATTACAACCACCACCTTATCACCATCATAATCCTCATCATCATCATCATCATCATCATCATCACATCATCCATCATTCATCCTCCTCCTCCTCATCATCATCATCATCCTCATCATCATCCTCCTCCTCCTCCTCATCATCATCATCATCAATCCTCCTCCTCATCATCATCATCATCCTCTTCCTCCTCCTCCTCCTCTTCATCATCATCCTCCTCCTCCTTCTCCTCTTCCTCATCCCTATCATCAACACCACACCATTCCCACCACCCCTACATCACCCCCACCATCACCCCCACCCCCACCCCCACCACACCCCCACCACCACCACCACCATCATCACCATGTTCTTCCTTCTCAACACAATGAACAAAATGACCAGCTTTTCACATCATCAAAATCTTAAGATAACAATCGGCAGCAGACGAAAGGAGTTGACAGCTGCTTGGCATCTTGGCTCTTCTTCCTGTGTCTTCTTTTTCACTTTCCCTGTTGTTATTCTTATTCTTCTTATCCTCCTTTTTTTCTTATTCTTACTTTTATTACATTCTTATTCTTCTTATCCTTTTCTATTGTTATTCTTAGTTTTATTACTATTGATAGTTTGAAAACAAAATCAGTAAAGTTAATGAATACTATAATAGCTTTGGTAATGATGATGATAATATTAATAGTAATAGTAATGATGAGGATAATTATAACGTCAATGATAATGATAATAATGATAATAATTAGGATGATAATGATCCTTATGATAGTAATAAATGATGATAAAAATGATGTTAATAATAGAATAAATAATAAAAATGATATTCATGGTGATATTAATGATAGTAGTAATAATAATGATAATAGTAATAATAGTAATAATAACAACAATGTTCTTGATAAAAATGTGATAATAGTAATAATATTGATAAAAGTGATAATGATAATGACAACAATAATGACAATGATAATGTAGATAGTAATTATAGCTAGTGATGATGATTGCCATTGCTATTATTGTTATCATTATCATTATCATCAATGTTATAATCATTATTATCATTATCATTACCATTTTCATTATTAGTATGAACATTACTATTAGTATTGTTATCCTCATTATCATTATTATTAGTAGTATCATCATTATCATTATCATTATCATATCATCATTATCATTATCATTATTAGTATCATCATTATCATTATCATTATTAGTATCATCATTACTAATATCATTGTTTTTATTATTATCATTATCAGTGTTGGTGCAATCATTATTATGATCATCATCATTGTCATTCATGTTGATGTTATTACTATCATTATCATTACTATCATCACTATCATCAATAATATATCATTACTGTTATCATCTTTAATACTAACACAATATCATTAAAGAAATTATCCTTGTGTTGCTTTTATTCTTGTCTCTTTATTCTCCCCTTCCCCCTCCCCCATTTACCCTCTTTGTTTTCATACCCTCCTCCCTGTCTCCCTCTTCCTCTCCTCTTTCCATCACCCTCTTAACCCTATTACCTCCTCCCCCCCTCCCCCCCCCCCCCTCCCCCCTTGTCTCCCTCTCTCTATTTCCTACCTCATACTCCTCCCCTCCTCTCCCCTCCCCTTGTCTCCTCCTTCCCTCTATTTCCTACCACTTACTCCTCCCTTTTCTCTCCCCTTCTCCCCCCCTTAGGTAACCATCTGTCACCACCTGTTCTCATCAGCTGGTTCCCGTACCCTTTACTTTTCACCTTCTGACCCCCACCTGTGCTTGAGTCTTCTGTACCATATACGAGGATTTTATCTTTTTGTTTTCTGTTTTGTTCTTTGTCTTCGTTGTGTTGTTGGGGGTTTTCTTAGCGTGATGTGGAACAGCTGTTTGGTTAGAGTTTTTTGTTTGTTTTTGTTTATTAATACTATTATTATTATTATTATCATTTGCCTTTGTTTCCGTCTTGGGCTGTGGTAAAGGTATTTTTGATGTATTGCATTGCATTAGAAAATTTGTATGTATGTTTACGAAAGACAGATATATATGCCAACACACACACACACACACACACACACACACACACACACACACACACACACACACACACACACACACACACACACACACACACACACACACACACACACACACACACACACACACATATATATATATATATATATATATATATATATATATATATATATATATTATATTATATATATATATATATATATATATATATATATATATATATATATATATATATATATATATATATATATATATATATATATATACATATCTCCTGCATACATGAAGAGGACTATGCACACACGCACGCACATATGTCAAGCCGCGGAGAGAGATTATGCAAACAAGGCTAGAAGAAGGTGAGTGTCTAGTGTTGATGCTGTGTGTTTGTGCAGCGTCGGAACAGCTCATGCTTTATCTCTCTCTCTCTCTCTTATCTCTCTCTCTCTCTCTCTCTCTCTCTCTCTCTCTCTCTCTCTCTCTCTCTCTCTGAATCTGTCTCTCTGTCTCTGTCTCTCTCTCGTCTCTCTCTTCTCTCTCTCTCTCTGTCTCTCTCTCTCTCTCTCTCTCTCTCTCTCTCTCTCTCTCTCTCTCTCTCTCTCTCTCTCTCTCTCTCTCTCTCTCTCTCTCTCTCTCTCTCTCTCTCTCTCTCTCTCTCTCTCTCTCCTCTCTCTCTCTCTCTCTCTCTCTCTCTCTCCTCTCTCTCTCTCTCTCTCTCTCTCTCTCTTCCTCTCCGCCCCGCCCTTCTCTACCTCAACAGCGAAGTCTCTAACTAAAAATCACTCATGAGCCCTTGATGCGTGTTTGGCAGGGCAAGGACGCCACCCCCCCCCCCCTCGCTCCCTTCGTCGCCCTTCCCTCCTGAAGTAGATTAACTTGGAAAGCACTGTAGTTATGGATTCATCCTGGGTGAATGAAGGGAGGCTCAGGTTCTGAATATCAGTCGTTTGCGGATAATCTCTCTCTTATCTCTTGTTTTATAGAGCTGGTTGTATAACTAGGTATGTTTGGGTAGATGCGTGTAAATAGATGGTTTGTGTACACTGAGGCTGCGCACATGTAAACACGCGTTATCTTTTTTTTTGTCGTGATTTTGTCTTCCATTTTTATCTGCTCTTTCATCTTCGCATTTTTTTTCTCTTTTCCCATTTCACTTCCTTCCCCCAAACCTTTTGGCTCTTCCTTTTCTTTCTCTCTCTTTCCTTCTAGGTGACTTCCCGTCTCACTTCTTCCCCAAACGCCATCTTACCCCCCCCCCCTTTCTCCTTCTCTCCTCCCTCCCATCTTGGGTCGCTTCCCCAACTCACTTCCTTCCCCAAACACCCTATTTTCTCACCCCTTTCTCCTCCAATTCCTCCCCATCCACCGACTCTCCCTCTCCCCTCTCCCTTTCCCTGTGGAACTCCCCCGTCTCACTTCCTTCCCCAAACACCCTTTGTCTCCCTCCTTTCCCCGCCTTCGCAATAACAACTCCACAGACTCCAAGCTTCTATTAACTCAAATGATTTATCGCCAGCCAATATCTGCGGTCGGGTCGTTAATGATGCTTTCTGGCCAAACTTCAGGTCTCGTCCACGCTCGAACTTGAGAGATATTGCGAGCGTTTTAATTTCCTTTCGTTTCCCTGTCTCTCTCTCTCTGTTTCTCTCTCGCGGTTTCTCTCTCGCTCTTCTCTCTCTTCTCCTCTCTCGGCTCTCACGTCTCTCTCTCTCTTTCTCTCTCGCTCATCTCTCACTCTCTCTCTCTCTCTCTCTCTCTCTCTCTCTCCTCTCTCTCTCGCTCTCTCTCTCTCTCTCTCTCTCTCTCTCTCTCTCTCTCTCTCTCTCTCTCTCTTCTCTCTCTCTCTCTCTCTCCTCTCTCTCTCTCTCTCTCTCTCTCTCTCTCTCTCTCTCTCTCTCTCTCTCTCTCTCTCTCTCTCCCTCGTTTTCCCATTTTTTTCATTATTTCAGTTTTTTGTGTTTTTTTTATCATTCCTCTTTCTTTTTGCATTTTCGTTTTATTTTCCTCTCCTTCTTCCCTCCCTTTGTACGCTTTTTAAATCCCTTCCTTTAGCCTCTCATTTGTTCTCTCCCCCTCCTCCCTCTCTTCCTGTTTTACTCTCTTTCTTCTACATTCTCTGTCTTCCATCCTTATTTTAGCTATTTCGTTCATTTAATTTTCTTTTCTATATTTGTTTTCATCCAATTTATTTTTCATTTCCTCTTTTCTTTTCTGACTTTTTGTTCATTTTCTCATGTTTCTTTTTTTGGTTTATTCCTTTGCCCTCTTTCCTTTTTCATTTCCCTTCCTCCTCTTCCTCTCATCTCCACGTTCCAAGTTTATTTTATTCGTTTTTACCTCCTTCTTCATTCATACATTTCCCTTTCCTCCTCTTCATTTCCTTTCAGTAGCCTATCTCTTTTTTTCATATTCTCTCTTTTTCACTTTTTTCCCACTTTCCTCTTTTTCTCTTCTCCTCCCTCTTTTACTATTTCCCACTTTTCTTTTTCTCTTTCTCCTCCCTCTTTGTCTGTCTTTTCTTTCCTCTCTCCGTTCTTATCCTTTTCTTTCTAATACCTTATTCTCTTCTCATCCTTTCTATTTATTACACTCTCGTTCCTCTCATTCTCCTTTATCACCTTCATCATTTATCACTTTCTCTTCTCCATCTTTTTATCTTCCCTCAATTCTTCTTCTTCTTCTTTACCATCTATATCTTTATTTCATACCTCTCTCTCCTTTATTTTCTTCTCTTCCTTCCTCTTCATTTACTGTCCTTCTCCTCCTCCCTCTTCATTTTCATTCATCTATCGTTTCTCTTTTGTATTTTCCCTCTTCCCCTCAGCGCATGAGAGTAGAGAGAGGATAGAGAGCGAGAGAGAAAAAAAAATAGATAGATAGATTAGATAGATAGGGAGAGGGAGAGGGAGAGGAGAGAGGAGAGAGAGATGGAGGAGAGAGAGAGAGAGAGAAAGAGAGAGAGAGAGAGAGAGGGAGGAGAGAGAGAGGAAGAGAGGACAACAGACAGACAGACAGACAGACAGACACACAGAGACAAGAAGAAAAGAAGGAAGAAAGAAAGACAGACAGACAGACAAACAGAGAGAGAAAAAAAAAAAACAGAAAGAAGACAGAAAGGAAAAAAGATCGACACACACACTTTCAGCGATACTCGGAACTCCTCCTTCGCATCTCGGAGTCTGGCATCCCCTTTCAAAAGCATCTTTGTCTCGTGAATCATCTCCCGACGACTCATCTCCTTCCATCGCAGGAGATCATTACCCTCCCCGTCACTCACCTTTCATTCCTTCTGCTCTTCGTCATCTTCTATCGACAGATCGTGGGCGGATGGGATGGCGGGGCTCTATCTTTCTCTCTCTCTCTCTCTATCTCCTCTCTCTCTCTCTCTCTCTCTCTCTCTCTCTCCTCTCTCTTCTCTCTCTCTCTCTCTCTCTCTCTCTCTCTCTCTCTCTCTCTCTCTCTCTCTCTCTATCTCTCTCTGTCTCTCTTCTCTCTCCTCTCTCTCTCTCTCTCTCTCTCTCTCTCTCTTCTCTCTCTCTCTCTCTCTCTCTCTCTCTCTCTCTCTCTCTCTCTCTCTCCTCTCTCTCTCTCTCTCTCTCTCTCTCTCTCTCTCTCTCTCTCTCTCTCTCTCTCTCTCTCTCTCTCTCTCTCTCTCTCTCTCTCTCTCTCTCTCTGCCGGCGTGGGCGTTGCAATGTTGCTTTTGTCCTTCGGTGGTATTGTGTAACTCGGGGTACTTTGTTTCTGGTTTTGTTTATTTGTTTGTTTGGTTTATTTTTTTTTTATAAGCTATTTTGATATATTTTATAATTCGTTTCGGCTTGTTGTTTCCTACTCTTCTACTTCTGTTTTCTCCTCCTCTTCCTACTCTTCCGTCTCCTCTATCTTTTTCTCCTCTTCTATTCTTCTATCTCCTATTCTCTCCTCCTCCTCCTCCTTTCCTCCCCCACTCCTCCACCTCCTACTCTTCCATCACCACCTCCTCCACCACCTCACCTCTTCTTCCATCACCTCCTCCTCCTTCTCCTTCCTCTTCCACCTCCTCCCCACCACCCCCTCTCCCCACTTTCATTTCCACCATTTCATCCACCTCTTTAGACGGATGAATGTGAACAAGAGGAGGTGGGAGAGGTGGGTGAACATCTGTCATTCTCAACCTCTCCCCGTCACCCGCCCGGGACTTGTTATTCTTAAGTGTTTCCTCTCAGTTACTTGTTTACACTTTTTTCTTCATTCATTTCATGTGTATTTTCTACGTATGTCTGGCGTTTCCTTTTTGTTTCTTTTTGTATGACGTTTTAGATATTTTTTCGTGTGTCTCACGTTCTTGTTTACATCAAACTTTTATTATTATCATTCATTATGTTTATTGTGTTTATCTTTTTGTCTCTTGTTTTGCCTTGTCTTTATATATCTCATGTGTCCGTCTCAGAGATAAGATGAAATAATGATAATAATGATAATGAAAAAAATAAAGAATATAAAGGCGACTAGAATAATAAAAACAATATTAACTAAAACAGAAGAGAAAAAAATAGACCCGCACAATATAAGAATTCAAAGGAAAATAAGAAAGAGAGAGAGAGAAGGAGAGAGAGGAAAGAGAGAGAGAGAGATAGAGAGAGAGAGAGAGAGAGAGAGAGAGAGAGTGAGAGAGAGAGAGAGAAGAGAGAGAGAGAGAGAGAGAGAGAGAGAGAGAGAGAGAGAGAGAGAGAGAGAGAGAAAGAAAGACAGAAAGAAAGAAAGAAAAAGAGAGAGGGAGAGAAAAAAGATGAGAAAGAGAAAGAGGAAGAGAGAGAAAGAGGGAAAAAAACGATATCCTGTCAAGGAAAACCGAAAGAGGAAAAAGAAAAGCGGAAGGAGGAGAGTAGGGATGTTAGAAAACCGAGCTAGGGGTAAGGGGGGGGGGGGTAAAGCGAGGGGGGAGGGGAGGTCCTGACACTCCCACCTTCACGCCCCCCACCCCTCCCCACCCACCCCACCCCACCCCTACGGTCCCCGTCCCAAAGACCGCGGGATGGGCCGGCTATAATTGACGACACGTGTGTGTACGTGGGGCTAAGTGTGGAATTTTCTCTTGGAGAGGGGGGGAGTGAAGGGTGGGAGGGGGAGGGAGGGAGAGGTAGGAGAGGAAGAGGAGAGAAGAGTAGAGGAAGGAGGGGTGAGGAGAGTGGGAAGGGAAGGGAGAAGAGTAGAGGAAGAGAGGGTAGGAGAGTGGGAGGGAAGGAGAAGAGTAAAGGAGGAGGGTGAGGAGAGTGGGAGGGGGAGGGAGAGGAGGATGACAGAGGAAGGGCGGATAGAAGGGTGGAGAAAGGGGGGCAGAGAAGAGTAAGGGAAAGAGGGATAGAGAGGTGGGTTATAGAATGGTGGAAGGGTAGGAGAGGGAGGGGAGAAAAAAAGGAGGAATAGGAGGGTAGGAAAGGATGGAGAGAGAAGAGTGGGAGAAGGAGGGAAGAGAAGGATGGGTGGTAAAAGGATCGGGGAGTGAAGGAGCGAAGAGTCCGAGAAGGAAGAAAAAGTGGAGAAAGAAGGAAGGAGAGGGATTGTTGAGGGAATGAAAGAAAGAAAGGAAGGAGATAGAGGGAGGAAAAAAGGAGAAAAGTGGGGGCAAGGGAAGGTGGGTGAAAGGGGGAAATGTTGGAGAAGGGAGAGAATAATGAGAAAGTGTTGGGGACAAGAGGGAGCAAAGCCTCGGTCGGCGTTGGAGAAGAAAGATGGAGATGATCAGAAAAAATGAATCATAGTGATGGAGAAGGAGATGGAGTGTTGGAGGAAGAAACAACTATCATGAGGGAGTTTGGACAAACGAACAGAGGAAAAAGAGGGTATAAGAGAGGATGGGAAAGAGGGCGAAGCTGTTGGGGGAGGTGAAGCAAGATTGGGGGAGCAAGGGCGTGAAGAGGAGAAGGGAGAGGAGGGGGGGGGCGAGTGCAGGGCTAAGCGTGTCTAAATAGTTCTTTATCTCTGTCTCGCCAACTACTCTGTCTTTTTCCCCCCGGCCGTTGGTTTCTTATGAGTGCGGGCGTGTATACTCTTGGGGGTGTGTTTGTTCTGGGTGCGTGTGGGAAGCTGTAAATAAAAACGTTTATATGAGTGCGTATACTTGTTTTCATGTGTGTGTGTGTGTGTGTTTGTGTTTGTGTGTGTGTGTGTTGTGCGTGTTTGTGTGTGTGTGTGTTTGTGCGTGTTTGTGCGTGTTTATGTGTGTGTGTGTATGTGTGTGTGTGTGTGGTGTGTGTGTGTTGTGTGTGGTGTGTGTGTGTGTGTGTGTGGTGTGGGGTGGGTGGTGTGTGT
>NW_020870000.1:0-5000 GCF_003789085.1 Penaeus vannamei
GAGAGAGGGAAAAAATGTAAACAAAAACACTGCATTGGATATAAATGCAAGGGAGGAGAGATAAAAGAAGAGAAAGTTTTTTTCTTCTATAATGGTTAAGTTCATTGTTCATGGTTTGGAATGCAGTCGGAGTTTTGTTATTCGGGAAAGTTGGAAAAAATTGCAAGTAGAAAAGGAACTGTTGTCGAACGGGGGTCTCACGGTTCTTTAAATCTTTCTTTAAAATCGGATTTGCGATTTTTCCTTTCATTTTCAGATGCATGCACACACGCACGCATACACATGCACACAGAGACACGCACATGCACACATAGATATTTATGGACACACACTTACGTACATACACACATAGACATATATTGGCACCACACATTACGTATGCGCACAGAGACATATATGGATACACACACACACGCACACACACACACACACACACCACACACACACACACACACACACACACACACACACACACACACACACACACACACACACACCACCACACACACACACACACACACACACACACACACACACACACACACACACACACACACACACACACACACACACACACATGCATGCGGGTACGAACGCGCGTCCATGCGCATGCATGCACCAGCACACTCATCCACAGGAGACGAAAACATGCGAGCATAATAACCCGCAAGCACGCAAGCAGAGAGACCGGCGGCCAGACAGACGAGTGGAAGCAGCTGACCTTTGCGGGACAGCGGCTGACACTGAGCTGACACCCGGCGTGATGGATGGGACGTCAGCCCTCCCACTGACGTCCGCCCATCACTCTTTCTCCTGACATCTTTTACCAACACTGACCGGCGCTGCCAGCATCGGCACAGAGGCACCGCCCTCCTCGTTGGCCCTCAGGCACTCTGGCACGGAAGCCGACGGCCCGGTGCACGCGCGCGCCTTGTCACTTGAAAGGCACGAGGGACACGCTGCTCACAGGCGGTCGCTCATGAGATGAACGCAAATTGATGTCGCAGCACGCACTTACATATATACGCAGTTATGATACACTATACACTGAAGATTAGATACATGATGGAACGTGATACACACAAACACGCGCAAACACAGACACGCATTTATAATAGCACACTACACAGTAATGATTCCAAACAACGTATAACAACATAAAGCACACACCACACACACACACACACACACACACACACACACACACACACACACACACACACACACACACAGGACCCCAACGCCACTCCTTCGACCCGCTTCAAATGTCATCTCGAAAAAAAAAATTATAATCCAACTTTGTGCCGAGGCGAGCCGCCCTCCCCCTCCCCCTCCTCCCCGCTTCGACAAGATAATTGCAAACTCACATAATTCTCATTAATTCCACAAGCAATCACCTCACTGGTCTTCCCTGGGGTGTTTTTGGGGAGAAGTTTGGGGGCGTGGGGAGAAAATGACGGGGAAATCGTCCTCAGTGTAGGGGAGCTTGGGGGTGTGGGGGAGAAAGGTAGGGGCGATGATATTACATGAAAATATCATCTTTACGATAGACAGGTAGATAAATAAACACATAGGAGGGTAGGTATATATAAGTAGCTTATATACATGTATACATTACATGCATACATACATATAATACAACATACAACACATAACATTCATACATATATACATACAAACATACAAACATACGTACATACATAAATACATACAAACAAACAACATACAACACACACACACACACACACAACACACACACACACACACCACACACACATACACACACACACACACACACGCACACCACACACACAAACGCCCATAAATCCCTTCATCCATGCATACATACATACATAGCTGGAAAGATAGATACAAAAGGCGTGCAATATAGGATAAGGAACATGAATAGAACAAGAGCATAAAACTCAATTTTTTTCGTATCATGAACTCACAAACTTCTTATGTAGAAAAACATGTGATCTTCCGTAGCGTCTGACTCATTAAGGTCAGTGACATCGGGATTAATGATTATGTAATTTATGCGTAAATGTCGTATGTCTAGCTATCATCACATTTCCCTCCCCTAGTTTATTCTGTTTTATTTTTGTAGTTCTTTTATTTCTTATTGTTGGATTTTGAGATGGAAAGATATAGAGATAGTTCAGATTTTTGTTTTCATTATCATCATCCTCTTCCTCCCCTCCTCCTCTTCTCTTCTTTCTTCTCCTCTCCCTCCTCCTCCTCCCTCCTCCACCTCCACCTCCAACCACCACCTCCTCCTCCTCCTCCAACCTCCACCTCTCCTCCTCCCCCCACCTCCACCCACCTCCTCCTCCTCCTCCACCACCCACCACCTCCTCCCGCTCCCCTCCTCCTCCTCCTCTTCCTCCTCCTCCTCCTCCTCTCCACCACCACCACCACCTCCACCTCCACCTCCTCCTCCTCCTCCTCCTCCTCCTCCTCCCCACCTCCACCTCCACCTCCACCTCCACCTCCACCTCCACCTCCACCTCCACTTCCACTCCACCTTCACCTCACCACCACCACCACCACCCTCCACCTCCTCCTTCCTCCTCCACCACCTCTCCACCACTCCCCTCTCCTCCTCCTCTTCCTCCTCCTCCTCCCCTCTCCACCTCCCCTCCTCCTCTTCCTCCTCCACACCCACCAGCTCCTCCCTCCTCTCTCCTCCACCTCCTCCCTCCCTCACCTCACCCTTCATCCTCCTCCTCCCTCCTCCTCCTCCTCGACGAAACACAACTTCTTGAAAGAGGCTCCAACAACAATGTCCTGGTTTAGTCCACTCCATAATACAAGCCAATGGGAAGGAATGTCTCACTGTCAAGCTATTCTAGAACCTTCTTGTTTAGTCTGACTTTGAGAGGATTGTGAGTGTGTGTGGGGGGGAGGGAGGGGAGGAGGAGGAGGGAGGGAGGGAAGAAGGAGGGGAGGGAGGGGAGGGAGGAAGAGGGAGGAAGAGGGAGGGGAGGGAGGGGAGGGAGGGAAGGAGGGAGGGAGAGAGGAGAGAGAGGGAGGGAAAGAGGAGGGAGGGGAGGAGGGAGGGAGAGAGGATTGTGTGTTTTAAGTGTATTTCAATGTACGTGTCTCTGTGTGTGTATGTGTGTGGATAGGGTTGTGTGTGTATGTTGAGAGGGCAGGGTTGAGTATGTACGCGTATGTATGTGTATGAATAGGACTGTGTGTGCGTGTGTATTTGCGTTTGTATGTGTGTGCTTGTGTACATGTGTGTGTGTGTGTGTGTGTGTGTGTGTGTGTGTTGTGTGTGCGTGCGGTGTGTGTGTGTGTGTGTGTGTGTGTGTGGTATGTGTGTGTGCTGTGTGCATGTGTGTGTGTGCATGTGTGTGTGAGTGAATGCGTGCGTGTGTGTGTGTGCATGTGTGTGTGAGTGAATGCGTGCGTGTGTGTGTTCCTTAATTGGTTTGGCTTTAGCGTGAGTCTCAGCCTGAACGTCTTTCCCAATTGAATCTTTGCCTCTCTCTTTTTAATCAACTTCTTTTAAGCCAGATGAATTCTTCTTTCCCCGTCTTCATCTCCATCGTAAATATCGCAATCATCGTGTGTCCCCTTTCTTCTCCTCCTTCTCTTCGTCCTCTCCTTTCAATCTATCTATATCTATTCTCCTCCTCTTCTTCCTCCTGGCCCTTCTCCTCCTTCTTCTCCATCCCTCCTCACCCCTCCGTTCTTTCTATCTCTCTCCCGTTCCTCCTCCTTTCTCTCTCCCCTTCCCACCTCTCCTACTCTCCCCTTCCTACTCATTCTTCTCCCCCTCCCCCTCCTCCTCCTTTCTACCTATCTCTCCCTCGCCCCTCCTTTCTACCCCTCCCCCTCTTCCTCCTCCCCTCCTTTCTATACCTATCGCCTCCCTCTTCCACCACCTCCTTGCCCTCCTCCTCGCCCTCCTATACTCCTCCTCCTCGCCCCTCCTTTCTACCTATCTACTCCTCCTCCTCCTCCTCCTCCTCGCCCCCTCCGTTCTACCTATCTCCTCCTCCTCCTCCTCCTCCTCTCCCCTCCTTTCTACCTATCTCCTCCTCCCCTCCTCCTCCTCCCCCATCCTTTCTACCTATCTCCTCTCCCTCCTCCTCCCCATCCTTTCAACCCATCTCCTTATCTAACCCATAACTCAAACTTACCGACCAAAACCTTCTAATTCTCGGCAAGTTCGTAATTACCATCTCTTCTGGAGATTTATGTTCGTCGCCAACAGGAGAGAAAATGGGGGATAAAAGTAGGGAGAGGGAAAATAGAGAGAGAAAGAATCAGAGACAGAAAAGAGGGTTGGTGGTGGAAGGAGGGAGGGAGAGAGGGAGGGGGTGGTAGGTAGGGGAAGGGAGGAAGGGAGGGAAGGGTGGAAGAAGGAGGGATCGGGGGGGAAAGAGAGAGAAAAGAAAGGAGTTTTAAGGAGGGAGAGAGGGGAGGGAAGAGGAAACATTGAGGAAAGGGAGAGAATAAGAGAACAATGGAGAGAGTAAGAGAAAAGGAAGGATAGAGTGAGAGGCGAAAGTAAAAAAAGGAGGGAAGATAGGAGAGAAGAGAGATGAAGAGGAGAGGGCAATAAAAAGACACACACACACACGCGAGAGGAGAGAGAGAGAGAGAGAGAGAGAGAGAGAGAGAGAGAGAGAGAGAGAGAGAGAGAGAGAGAGAGAGAGAAGAGAGAGAGAGAGAGAGAGAGAGAGAGAGAGAGTAAGTTTACGGGCGAAACTTCTAAAGTGATTTAAGAGCAACAACCGCTCCAAGAATGCGCGTATGTATGGACACAGAGAGTGAGGGTGAAATAAAATAAAAAACGAAAAAAGCGAAAGAGAAGTATGCGTGTGTGTGCGTGTATGTGTTTGTTTGTGTGTGTGTGTGTGTGTGTGTGTGTGTGTGTGTGTGTGTATGTGTGTGTGTGTGTGTGTGTGTGTGTGTGTGTGTGTGTGTGTGTGTGTGTGTGTGTGTGTGTGTGTGTGTGTATGTACATAAATCTTTGTGTTATC
>NW_020870000.1:12500-25859 GCF_003789085.1 Penaeus vannamei
ATATATATATATATATATATATATATATATATATATATATATATATATATATATATATATATATATATACATATATATATATATATATATATATATATATATACATGTATATATATACACAGACCGTCAAACAGATAGAAAGAAACCGAATCGGAGGGCGAAGGAGACACACAGGCGAAAGGTTACAAATATTAACGAAAAAAAATGGAGACGAAAGCGGAGAAGAAGAAGAGAAAAAAAAAACTAACAGTCGAGATAAATTGTTTACGAGCTCGTAAAATAGCGCTTCGGTAATGGCTACGCTGCTCCTCGTTAATCTGACGGTCTAACGATGCCGCATAAAAAGAAATATCTCCCTTTTAATGAGTTTGAATAAGATTTCGGATAGACGGAAGGGATAGGTGGGAGGGAGGAGAGGGAGGGGGTGAGGGAGGGAGGAGAAGAGGGGGGGAGGTGGGCGGAATAGGAGGTAAGCATAAGGGGAAGAATGTATATACACACAACACACACACAAACAACACACACATACACACAAACACACACACACACACACACACACACACACACAACACCCACACAACAAACACACACACACACACGCACACAATATAAAGTTATATTCCTGACTGTTTAACGTATGAATATGGATCTACACATATCATACATAATGCATCAAACACACAGAGAATACATGATAAAGATACAGACTATTTAGACAATGACACGGAGACTTTATCCTTTCTTTGGTATGTTTTTCTTTCTATGCCTTATTCGTTATTGTTGTCATTCTTTACTGCATTATGTGCTATGTTATCATTTCTTTGTGCCTTTTGTATGCAATATCGTATTTTGGATTTTTTTATCTTGTTTTTTTTTAGTTTATTGTTTTCTCTCTCCTTCTCTCAGCTTTTCTTATTTCCACCCATCGTTATTGTATTTGCCCATTTATCTATATACCATTTTATATGTTCTATTTATTTGCTATTCTTATTCCCTTTCATTTCTTTAATTTCATTATTTTTCTTTTTTTGCTTTCCCTCTTTTTTTTCTATTCTTCCTCCTCCCTCTCTCCCTCTCCAATCTCTCTATCTAATTTCCATCCTCGACCCCCCCCCCCACATCCCTCTTTCTCCCTCGAAGTCCCACCACCTAAGTTTCCCCTCTTTTCCCTCTTCTACCCCCCCTCTCCTACGTTCCCTCCCCCAATCTTACTACCTATTTTCTTTCCGCTTTTCCCCTTTCCCCTTCCCCTTAAACCAAAGTACCCATTTTTTCTAGCCTTTTCCCCTTCGACTGACCCCCATTTCCAGTCTTACTACCCTTTTCCCACCCCTTCATCTCCTACCTATCCCTAAAACCTATCCTAACACCCACCTTTTCTCCTTCTTGCTCCCTCCCTTCCACCTCCACCACACTTCATATTCCCTTCCCCCCCCCCTCCATTCCCTTCCTCCTTCTTCCTTCCCTTCCACCCCCATATCACACCTCATATCCCTTTTCCCCTTACCCCATCTCCCCTTCCTTCCTTCCTCCCTCCCTTCCACCTCCAAACCACACCCCATTCCCCTTACCCCATCTCCCTTCTTCCTCCTCCCTCCTCCCTTCCACCCCCATACCACACCTCATATCCCCCTTCCCTCCCATCTCCCTTCTTCCTTCCTGCCTCCTTCCTTCCACTCCAAACCACACCTCATATCCCCCTTCCCTCTCCATCTCCCTTCTTCCTTCCTTCCTCCTTCCCTTCCACCTCCAAACCACACCTCATATCCCCCTTTCCCCCATCTCCCTTCTTTCTCCCCCTCCTTCATTGTCCACTAAAACCCGCTAAGGGAACTATACATCTTTTTCGCCCCCAAGAAACACCAGCATTTTACACAACCCGGAACAAAGGCGAGTTAATAACATTGCTGTATTTTGGAGTCCGTTCACGAATGCAGCGATACAGTGATACCAGTCTATGGGGTTCAGTGAGGGGGGTGGAGGGCTGGGTCTGTGGGTGGGGAGGGGAGAGGGGACGGGTGGTGGGTGGGGAGAGGGGGAGAGGGGACGGGTGGTGGGTGTTTACATAGGCGATGGAAAGGTCCAGAGAGAGAGAGGGAAGGGCGGGGGAAGAAAGGAAAGGAAGAAAGGAAGGAGGAGGAGGGGAGGGGGAGGAGAGGGAGTGTGGCGGAAGAAAATACATACATATACGCACATACACATACATAAACATAACAGACGACGAGATTGATTGTTGAGCTAGTTAGACGAACAGATAGACAGAGAGAGAGAGAGAGAGAAGAGAGAGAGAGAGAGAGAGAGAGAGAGAGAGAAGAGAGAGAGAGAGAGAGAGAGAGAGAGAGAGAGAGAGAGAGAGAGAAATAATAACGATAACGATTTTGATAACGGAAACAATAATGCAGAGGAAAATAATAACACCAAAATATAACCAAAAATAACAAAAATGAACATAAATATATTCTCTCTCTTTTCCGCCTAAAGATTCACTACGAAACACAATTTAAAAACGAAAATCTAAAACCTCAAGTCTAAAACCATCCCAAGATTTTTTTCTTTTTTTTAATACCACTTATAAAACTTAGGAAAAAACAATCCAAAGAACTAAGTGTTCGCGACTCAACGTGTCTCAAGTAAACTTATAAAAGTAATGTGAGATGTAATGATTCTTTCACAAAGTAAGGGCGAGAGAGAGAGAGAGGGAAGAGCGTGTGAATAAATTATAAGAATAAGAGCAGGCTTCTGGAATTTCCTCTTTCATCTTAAATTAGTCTTAAGGAGACGAGTCTGTGTGCCTTTCATTATGGAAGTTGGTATCAGGGTATGCGGGGTATGTGGGGTTAGTTCTTCTTAATTAATGCGTTTTTATCATTAGCCTTATTAGCATTGTTCTTGTTATCTTTATTGTTGATGTTGTTAACATTGTCACTGTTTTTGTTATTTTGTCCCTGTCATTGTTATTGTTATTATTATCTGTATACTATTGTCATTATCATTGTTTTTATTATTGTTATCATGATTATTATTAGTAACGTTATTATTGTCATCATCATTATCATTATCATTAATATATCTATAATCATTATTATTGTCATTCTCATTTTCGATATTGTTATCATCATTAATATCATTACTATTTTCATTACCATTATTATTGCTGTTACAATTATTGCTATCACTATAATTATTATTACTGTTATTATATCATTATTATCATTATTGTCATTATTGCCGTTATCATTAGAGTTATTAGTTTTATCAATATTGTTGTCATTATTATCATTCTCAATATCATAAATATCCTTCTTGTCATTATTACTATAAATATGTTCCTTATCATTATCGTTATAAATATCATCCTTGGCATTTTCATTAGCATTATTATTCATTATGATTATTATATCATTATTATTAGTAAATATTACATTACAACTACTACTGCTTTCGTTATTATGATTTAAATTATCTTGTATCCATTTTTATGTACTTGCTCTCTCTCTCTCTCTCTCTCTCTCTCTCTCTCTCTCTCTCTCTCTCTCTCTCTCTCTCTCTCTCTCTCTCTCTCTCTCTCTCTCTCTCTCTTCTCTCCCGAAACTAATTCACAACTTTTTCTTCCACATTTCCCCTCTCCTATTCCTCCTTCTTCCACCCTCCATATCTCTCCTTTCCTCCTCTTCCAACTTTATCCTCCTCCACATCCACCGCCAGTCTCTCTCTTCCTCATTCTCTCTCCCTCATTCCTTAAGGTCCTGCACAGTGTTCTCGACTTACATATTAATGAGATTCTCCTTAGCTCCCCTACCTCTCCCCATCCCCTACACCCCCTTACAATTTACTTGCCCCCCCCTTCTCTTCTCTACAGACCCCTCCCCACCTATGAGAATTCTCTCCCTTCCCCCAACCTTCCCACAGGGGTGTCTCCTACCCATGCCCTGGCCCCTTCCCCTCTCCCAGACCCACTATGGGATTTTTTTCATCCCCTTCTATGACCCCCCACCCCCCACCCCCACCTATGAGAATTCCCTCCTTCCCCTCCCTTCCCCCCCATAAAGCATCCCACAAGGTGTGTCTTCTTCCCTTGCCCTGGTCCTTTCCCCACTCATCCCCTACCTTAGCCTTCTCCCCCAACAGCATTTACCTATGAGAGTTTTTTACCTCCCCCACCCCCCGATCCTTTCCCTTTTTCTCACCCACCTTCTCTCTTCCCCTCCCCAACACCTGCCTATGAAATTCCCTTCTTCCCCCTTTTCTCACCACACCTACGAAAATCTCCCCCTCCCCCTGTTTCCTCCTCTCTCCCCTCCCCACTTCTTTCGATTCCCCTCCTCCCCTGTGTCCCTTCCCCAAAGCCCAGCCACCCGTGAGATTCTCTTCTTGCTTGTCCTATCTCCCTGCTCCCCCCCCCCACACCCCCACCCAACACCTACCATAAAAAAATCATTATTTCCTACCCCTACCCTTCCTTCCTCCCCCAACACCATCTTCCCCAACTGGATACTTTCCTCTAACCTCCTCCCTACATACACTAACCCCTACCCTTCCTCCCCTCTTCCCAACCTTCCCCACCCCTAAAAGCTTCCTCCCCCTACCTCCAACCTGCCCATAAGAGTCTCATCCCCCACCCCCCTATTCCCCTGCCCCATCCCCTTCTTCCCCCAACATCCTCTTTCCTGACACTCTACCCTACCCCTTCTTCTACCCCATCTCCTCCAGTCCTGGCACACTCCCCCAAGCCTCACCCTACCATAAGGTCCCCCTCTCCCTTCTTCCTCCTCCCCAACAGCCTCTCTTCCCCAACCCTTCCTCCCTCCCCTCCTACCTCCTACCATAAGGTCCTCATCTCCCTTCCTCCCTCCCCAACAGCCCCGTTCCCTGATCCCCTGCCTCCTACCTCCTACCCTTAAGGTTCTCCCTTTCCTCTTCCTAACACCCTCATCCCCACCCACCCCCTTCCCCTACCTCCAACCCATAACTCTCTCCTTTCCTCCCCTTCAAACAGCCTCATCCCCACCCCCTTCCTCCTCCCCTCCTACCTCCAACCCATAACGCTCTCCTCTCCCTTCCTCCCTCCCCGACAGCCTCTACCCCCACCCTGCCCCCTCCTCCCCCAACAGCCCCTCCCCACCCTTCTCCCTCCCCTCCTACCTCCAACCCATAACGCTCCCTCCCCCCAACAGCCCCTTCCCACCCCTTCTTCCCCCCTCCTACCTCCATAACGCTCTCTCCCTTCTCCCCCCCGACAGCCCTTCCCCCACCTCTTCCTCCTCCCCCTAACCCCCCCCACAACCCTTCCTCCCTCCCTCCTCCCTCCAACCCATAACGCTCTCCTCTCCCTTCTCCTCCCCCCCTGACACCCCTCCCCTCCCTCCCCCCTCCACAACCCCGAACCCAAGGAGCTCCGTCGTGTAAAAATCTTGAGAGGTTTTGTTAAGGAGTGTGCCAAGACTACCCTAAGGGCCTATAAACACAAGGAGAACAACTTATGGATAAACTTGAGACGCAGACGAAGGAATTTGAAGGAAGGGGCCTCCTGCTCCTCCTTTTCCTCCTCCTCCTTCTTCTTCTCCCCCTCTTCCTCCTACTTTTGCCTACTATTAGTGATATTGTTATTGTTATTGTTATGATCATTATCAATATCATTATATTAGTATCATCATTGTTATTACTATCATTGTTGTTATTATTATATTATTATTAATAATGTTATTATTATTATCATTATTATTATTTTCATTATTATTATTATTATTATTATATTATTATTATTATTATTATTATTATTATTATTATTATTATTATTATTATTATTATTATTATTATTATTATTATTATTATTATTATATTATTATTATTATTATCATTATTATTTCATTATCATTACTATCATCATCATCATATCATCAGCTTCCCAATCCCCCCCTCTCTCTCTCTCTCCTCCTCCTCCTCATCACTCCTCCTCTCTCTCTCTCTCTCTCTCTCTCTCTCTCTCTCTCTCTCTCTCTCTCCTCTCTCTCTCTCTCTCTCTCTCTCTCTCCTCTCTCTCTCTCTCTCTCTCTCTCTCTCTCTCTCTCTTTCCTTCCCTCCCTCCCGCCTCCCCCTCTCGCCTTTCTCTATCTCTTTTTTCCTTCCCTCCCTCCCTCCTCCTCTCTCTCTCTCTCTTTCCTTCTCCTCTCCTCTCTCTCCTCTCTCTCTCTCTCTCCTCTCTCTCTCTCTCTCTCTCTCTCCTCCCTCCTCCCTCCTCTCTCTCCCTCCCTCCCTCTCTCTCTCCTTCTCCTCCCTCCCCTCTCTCTCTCTCTCCCTCCCAATCACCAAGCTGCCACCACAGAATGAGTGAGGCTGGGAGCGGGTTGTTGAAATTCTTGACACACACTCCGCTGACTTGACTTCCCTCACCGTGCTATCAGTCTCTCTCTCCCCTCTCTCTGTCTCTTTCTTCTCTCCCCCTACATCTCTCCCTCTTTCCTTCCTTCCTTGTCTTTGCTGACTGCTGACGTTTGTGCAAAGATATTTCTTTGTTCTGTTCTATATGCTGTGGATGTGTGTCTTTTGTGTGGTAACTTTTTTTTTTCTTTTTCTTTTTCTTTCTTCTTTGGTGTTTTGCTTTACGTTTTATCTATCTGTATATTTTTTTCCATGTCTCCCTCTTTCTGTGTTGCTGCCTTCTGTCACTATTTCTATTTCGACTCTCTCCTGACTTTTCCTTTCTCTTCCTTTCTCTTCCACTCCTTTCCGCTGTATTTCATTCTCTCTCTTTCTTCCTCTCCAGCTTCCTCTCGTTTTCTCCTTCTCCTTTCTCTCTTTCCTTCCCACCTCACTTCCTTTTCAGTCATTCTATCATCTTCTCCTCTCTCTTTGCCTCTCTCCGTTCCTCTCTATTTCTTTTCCGTCTTTCCTCTTTCTTCTTCTCTTTGATCTCCCTCCTTCTCCTCCCTCTCTTCTTTCCGTCTTCCCCTCCTTCCCTCCTTCTTCTTCCTCGATCTCTCTCCCTTCTTCCTTCCCGTCCTCTCCCTCCTCATTCCTTCTTCCCTTCGATCTCTCATCCTCCCTCTCTTCCTTCCCGTCCTCTCTCCCTCCCTCCTCCTTCTCCCCCCGATCTCTCTCCATCTCCCTCCCTCTCTTCTTTTCCGTCTTCCCCTCCCTCCTTCCTTCTCCTCTCTCTCTCCCTCTTCCTTCGTCCTCTCTCCCCTCTCTTCTTCCTTCGATCTCTCATCCTCCTCTCTCCTTCCCGTCCTCTCTCCCTCCCTCCTTCCTTCTTCCCCCGATCTCTCTCTCCCTCCCTCCCTCTTTCCTTCCGTCCTCCCTTCTCCCTCCCTCATTCCTTCTTCCTTCGATCTCTCTCCCTCTCCCTCCCTCTCTTCTTCTCTCTCCTCTCCCTCTCTCTTCCTTTTCCCTCGTCTCTCCCTCTCCCTCCTCTCTCCTTCCGTCCTCCCTCCTCCCTCCCTCTCCTCTTCCTTCGACCTCTCTCTCTCTCTCCCTCTCTTCCTTCCGTCCTCCTCCTCCTTCCTTCGACCTCCTCTCACCCCCTCTCTCGCCTTTTCCCTCTCCCTTGTCCTATCTTAACCGGACCATCTGTCACTAAGCTGGATCGCACAGCTGGTATCCATCATACCGCTGTTATTTGGCACAACTTGGTCGGACACATCTCTCTGAAATATGATATTCTCAATAAGGGGTTCAAGAAGTGATATATAGGGAGTCGATAAAATCAATCAGGGGTTAGGGGGGGAGGGAAGAGGGAAGGGGGGAGATGGAGGGGGGAGGGGGAGGGAAGGTGAGATGGAGGGGGGTGGGGGAGCAAAGCAAAAAAAAAAGAAAGAAAAAGAGAAAAAGTTTGCGTAAGGGGGTGGGGGAGGTTGTAAGTACGGGTAAGGGGAGGGGAAGGGGAGGGGAAGGGGGAGTGGATGATGGATGAGGAAGAAAGTTGAGAAATGAGTAGGCAGGAGGGAGGTAGAGAGAATATAGGTAAATGATTCGACAGATATATAGATGAATGGTGCGAACAGGAAGGGAAAGAAAAGAAATCTCTTTTGTATCGTCCTTTACCTTCTCTATATCCTTTCTACCCCTTTTCCTCCCTCGCCGCTTCTCTCTCTCTCTCTCTCTCTCTCTCTCTCTCTCTCTCTCTCTCTCTCTCTCTCTCTCTCTCTCTCTCTCTCTCTCTCTCTCTCTCTCTCTCTCTCTCTCTCTCTCTCTCTCTCTCTCTCTCTCTCTCTCTCTCTCTCTCTCTCTCTCTCTCTCTCTCTCTCTCTCTCTCTTCTTTCTTTCTTTCTCTCTCTCTGTAACTCTCTCTCTCTCTCTTTCTCCCTCCGCCCCCCCTCTCTCTCTCTCTCTTTCTCCCTCCGCCCCCCCCCCCCCTCTCTCTCTCTCTTTTCTGCGGTACACAAACGTAACTTGCAACCGCTCCAGCCTGCAACTGGAATGCAATAATATCCTCTGCAGCCGCTCCTATTCTCCCCCCCCCCCCCCCGCCCCCTCCACTCCCCCTCCCCCCTTCCATCTTCACTGTACTCAAAGTTCTTGTCCCAGGAGGCATTTGCATCGAATGGAAGGGATAATAAGAAAAATAAAAAGATAAAAGATGGTGATGGAAAGATTTAGAGTTTAGAGGAAGGACATAAGTAATAGAAAATATGATTGTAGATTATTATTATTATATTATTTATTATTATTATTATTATTATCATTATTATTATTATTATATTATATTATTATTATTATTATTATTATTATTATTATATTATATTATTATTATTATTATTATTATTATTATTATATTATTTATTATTATTATTATTATTATTATTATTATTATAAGCTATATAAGAGCCACACTGAATAAAACGAGATCTAATGATAATATAAAATTAGGGGTGATATTATAGAAAAATGGATCACATTTGATTTGGTTTTCATTACCATATATACGATTCTGATATAGTGGATGAAATGATACAGAATAAAACGAAAGATATGAGGAATGAAATGATAAAGGGAGAATAAAGCGAAAGAAATGAAGAAAGAAATGATACAGTTGAATAAAGCGACAGAAATAAAGAAATGATACATGAGAATGAGAGAATTACAGGGAGAATAAAGCGACAGAAATGAAGAAAGAAATGATACAGGGAGAATAAAACGACAGAAATGAAGAATTTCTTAGTTATTATTTCACTGAATACATCAAGCGCAGAAGAGAAAGGAGGAGAAGCGAGACGAGAAAGGAGAAGAAACGAGACAGGAAAGGAGAAGAAAAACAAGGGGCCAAGACGTGATATTAAATCAGTCAGATTAAATTTCCTCTCCTAAGCTTTCTTCTTATTTTTCTCTCCTTTATTATTTCTTTTCCTTTCTTCTCTTTCTCTTTCTCTTTCCAATAGCTTATGTTTCTTGTACTTTCTTTCTCACTCCCGAATGTGTCGTGTCATTCTCTCTTCTTTTATCTCTTCTCTTCTTTTATTTTTTTCTCTTACTTTCTTCTCCCTCCTAGGTCTCTCCTTACTATTTCTCGAGTTTTCTTTCGATTTTCTTTTTCTTCCTTTATTTTCATTCTCCTGTCTCTCTTTTAATCTCTTTCCTTTCTCTTGTTCCTTTGATCTTTCCCTTTCTCTTCCTTCATCTCTTTCCTATCTCTTTCTTTCTTTACCTCTTTTTCCTCTCTACTTTATCGCCTTTTTTCCCTCTTACTATCCTTCATTTTTTCCTTCTCGTCCCTCTCTTTCCTTTCCTTCCCATTTTAATCCGTCCCTTGTTCTTACTTTCATTTCTTTTTTTCTTTCCCTTACTTCCTTCCATCCCTTTCACTTTCCTTTATAAATAACCTCCTCCTTTCCCTCTATTGAAATCCTTTCAGTTACCTTTCCTCCCATTTCTTGCCGCCTTCTAAAACCCTATCCTCTCTCTTCCCTTCCCTCATCATATCCACCTTACTCTGTACTTATTCGTCCAGCCTTTCTCCCTCTCGTCTCCTGTACCATTATCCATCTCCCCCTCTTGCTTCCTTTTCCTTTCTCTTTTATCCCTTCTCTTTCCTCCTTCCAGCTGCATTAAATATCGCGGTCCTAACCCCTCTTTCTTTTCCCTTTCTATATACCTTCCCGTTAATCTCGCCCTTCTCTTCATCCTTCCTTTATTCAAAAAGCGGCCTTTCTTCCCTCCTCTAACCNCACACACACACACACACACACACACACACATCAGTTTCATCATTAAATATAATAATAAAAACAAAGTTATTTAAAAACAGCACAAAAAAGCACTAACCCTGAGAGTTTTACCAGCATTCCACAGCAGCAATCCATTCCTTTGGGAAACCCATTTTTTCCCTAACATTAGCTGCCCGGAATGTTGCATTCTGAAAAGAGGACACCACAACCAATAATGAACATACATACTTTATCAAATTATGTATTTAGGGATAGAAATTCACATCTATCTGTATCTATCTACCTCTGTCTTTCTGTATCTCTACCTCTGTCTCTGTTTTTGTCTCTTTGTGGAACATCAATCCTCTTAATATATCTAAAATAAATCTTTCTGCTTCTTGGCATTGAATTTATGCATTAGTTGGTCTTCCTGACCTTGAGCCTAAAACTCTTGAAAACAAGAAAACCTCTTAGGTGCCTTAAGCTATTGTAAGTATAGCTACAGTTTTATGTTCTTATTTTTTTTTACATAAAAAATAAAATATATATGAAAAAATCATGACTTTTTAGTAAAATTTGATTTTTATCAATCAATTTTCTCTCAGGAAAATACCATATTCTTAAAATAGTCATCATCACCTCAACCAGAATGAATGTATTACTTCATCCAAGATGAGCACAGTGTCATAGCGCTGCAGAATACACTGCAAGGGATAAATGGACATCAAACAGTTCTTCATCAACGTATTATAATTCTTTAAATTATCAAAATTAAATTCACACAAAAACATTAAAAAAAACATAAGTGAAAATGACAATGACACTATAACAATAACAGTGATGATAACAAAAATGAAACAAATTAAGAAATATGAACAAAAATAAGACAAGAAGAAAAGAATCAAAATAGGCTATGAGTGAAAATAATAAAACATAAAACACCGAAGTATAAGGGCAATATACAGAATACTTTTGCGTGACCGATCACAAAGAAAGTGGCACTGATAGCAGGGTTGGCATAAATGGTAATGAAAATTGCATGGTAAAATATACATTAAATAGACTGAGAATTGGTCAATCCATAGTCAAATGCTGTACCCCTATCAACCCTTGCCACCAAACAAAGATATCATCTACCAATTTAGTTTTTCTTTGGCATTCATACTTTACAGCATGAATGCACTCGCCAGAGACTAACGGCCGGTTTGTTACAATTGTGCAAGTCCCGACCTAAAGAATATTTGTATACTCGACATCCATAAATAAAGAAATAAATGCATATTTATCAGTCTAGACATGCATATCAACCTGACATTTAGATGGTTTAATGTATATCTATCAGATATATAGACAGATATGCCTTTATTTCTGCATCTTTATTTATGAAAATTCATTGGGTCGGGCCTGGCACAATTTTAACAAACCGGCTAAGTCCCCAACTACATGTCACAAAATCTATTCAAGAATCTACGTGACTGGTTGTGTTCTTTGGGCATTGCTCAAGGGTAGAGTTGGTGGGGGCCCTGCCCCAGAACCCACCTGGGGAAATATTGCCTTCACCTCAGTTTACATAGGAAGAGAGAACTGAAATTCAGAAGCGCTGAGTGGACTTAGGCTATGGGCAGCAATTTCCACAATCTTTTCCCTGTATTTCTGGCATTAACATTCCGTGTCTACAGATTATTTTTTGACAACTGCAACTTTTTGTCCTCTACAAGAATATTATCTTCAATATGCCCTAGATTAGGGTGTCCATACCATAAAGATTAACCCAATAAAATAAAACAGCTATTAAAAAAATAATACAAATAAAATTGTTATTCACAACTTACATATTAATCTCAAGTTTGGTCCATGTCCCAACCAACACTACCTATATCATGGCAAAACAGAGGAAAAAAGTTTGTGGCTGGTTAAAGCTTTGGTTAATCTTTATGGTATGGACACAAAAAGTTAGGGAAAATTGACTATGACATTCTTGTAAAGGACAAAAAGTTGCAGGAACTTGCTACAAGAAATAACTTGAAGACACAAACACTAACGTCACAAATAAAGGAAAACGCTCCGCTATCAGCCTAAGTACACTTAGTGCTCCCGAGTTTCAGCTCTATCTTGCCGTGCATACTGAGGTAAAGACAATATATCTTGGGGTTGCTCGTGGGTAGAGCCCTCCATCAGCCCTCCTCTTGGGCAGTGCCTTAAGGGCACCTCAGTCACTACAACTGAGAGTGATGAATAAATTTTGTGACATGGAGTTGGGAACTTAAGTCTCTTGCATGTGCATCTACAGAGTAAAGAACTACCATAGCTTTACCTATGCCATTTTTTTTACTCTAGCTTTTCATCCAATACATACCTTTAGGAGGGAAATAAATCTGGGCCTTCATTAAACTCAACCTGGTCTCAGTAATATTCGAAATTATCTGAAACTTGCAGTTTATAAGCACCTACATTACCCATAATACATAAAATTTTGTTAATAATGAACAAGGTTAAATAAACCTCAGCACTGGCTTCTTATTTTAGTTCTATGAAATAATTGTGGAGAGATATATGTTATGGTCCATTTAATAAGAACAAGGTGATCTACTAAATAATAATCAAGCTAATCTAACTTACATTTAATTCTTACTAATTCAATTTTCTTTAAATAAAGTAGAACATATTCTTCTTCTTTTTTCTTCTTTTATAGGTTTTTAGACTTCAGAACATTTTCATATCTTCTACAGTATCTTTCTATGACCTTGACTTAGTTTCTAATATATTCAGAAAGATCATTCTTATATAAAAGAATATAGCACTTACATGCATAAATCTGTAATCAGATAAGAAGAAAATGTAAAGAAAATTCAAAATGTGTATCACTGATTTTCTTCCTCTTCTTATTAAAGTCAATTTTAATTTACATTTGAAATCGATTTCCTCTTAACGTGACTCGTATATAAGTATTTTGGGAATGAATATATTGTTTCTATTTTCGTTCAATTTAATTTAAATTATTCTAAATCATTATACTAATTCAATTATGATTCTTTTCTTTTGAATCTAATATCTGTTATGTGTTGTAGTATCTGCATGTATATCACTATAATCATCATCTACTGACACACACACTCAGGGATGGAGGGGATGTGGGGGAGAAGGGGAGAAGGGGAGAGGGGGAGAGGAGAGAGGAGAGAGGAGAGAGGAGAGAGAGGAGAGAGGGGAGAGAGAGGGAGGG
>NW_020870000.1:40073-53323 GCF_003789085.1 Penaeus vannamei
TAGTCTATGTCTGTGTGACTATAACTCACAATATCATATATATATGTTATATTCATGCTATGATTATCTGATTATAGAAAATTTTTAACTAGAATCATCATGCAGTACTATATTCCCCAACTTGTTTATTAATACAGTTTTTATTTTTTGGATTACTACCATTATCATTTAGTCTAGTTTTATGTTTTAATTCATATGTGCAACAGACAAGGAATACTGTCTTTTACATGTCTCATTTTTCATCAGGCAATGCTCTGGGTTATGTGACATGAGAGCATGAGGGTACCTTCTAAAGATCAGCATAAAGTGTATTGCATGCATCATAATAAGGTGATTTAATTGACCCATCTTCTATAGTTATAACAAAGTCAATCATAATGGGAATGGCACATCACCCAGAGCCATGACCAAATCAGCCATGATGTTAATCTATGCATCACCTGGAGGCAATGGGTTAAGCCAGACCAAGGTATTTCTGATTTTTTGTTCTTTAATCCCTTGGTGACTATTGTTATGAAAAATTTTGGCTGGATGCCACAAAGCAGGAACATGCTGTCTTGGAAAAGTTTAGCTAGTACCAGGGTGACAGAAACATGCCACCATGAAAAATTTGGATACAGACTGGGGTGACATGAACAACTTGCCTTGTGGCTATCTTCATAAATTTGGTCTCAAAAGATATGGAATATTAAAATAATCAAATATCAAAATACCAAGAAAATCTGTAAATAAGTTTTTTAATGAATATTTAATGATTTGACCCCAAAAATTTCCTACTCCCACCATTTAGGGATGGTACCCTTAACTAGTATCCATGGAACTGAAATATACATTGTCATTTATATATCTTTTTGAGTTTTACAAATTTTCCCACTTTCTAATTACCTTTCCGTTTTGTATGCCGTTGACTTCTTTTGTCATCACGAGGTGAAAGTCCAGGACGTAAGGGTGGAGATGGGCGGAGACAAGACATGCTCCAAACCTAAGGGGTAAAAACAATTATAAAGCAATTGTTTACATTCACCATAACTTTATACATTGTACCTTCATATAGAGTAAAATAACAATTATCTCAAAATATCATTACACATAAATTAAAATAAAAGAATAGGCATGTCTTTGCACCTTCTACTATCTTATACATTCTTCAGAATCATAAATAAGAAAGGGCATCCAAATATTCAACACATCAAAATACAATTATAACAAGTGTTAATATTTCTACACCTCCTTTTACCCTGTAATTATAGAAACCTTTCCCTCTGTAGGTTATCAGGAATCAGAATGTCCAATTGACATAGACGCACTAGCTACATTTTTAATGAAAGGCCATATCACAATAGCAGTTTTTCACAAACTTTTGTACTGCTGTATAAACTTTGTATAGACAAATAGTCTGGCCCTCTAAGACAGAGACCCACCGCTCCCAAGCAAACAAGCCATTTTTCAAGGTAGCACTGAATATTTACGAGATAGTTCACAGGAAATATATGAGCATCTACATACATATTTGCATTATCTATAATAAATATAATTAAGTTAGCCCAATACTGTTTGAGATGACATTATAAGTGGTGAGAGAGAGAGAGAGAGAGAGAGAGAGAGAGAGAGAGAGAGAGAGAGAGAGAGAGAGAGAGAGAGAGAGAGAGAGAGAGAGAGAGAGAGAGAGAGAGAGAGAGAGAGGAGAGAGGAGAGAGAGAGAGGAAGAGGAGAGGAGAGAGGAGAGAGAGAGAGGAGAGAGAGAAGAGAGAGAGAGAGAGAGAAGAGAGAGAGAGAGAGAGAGAGAAGAGAGAGAGAGAAGAGAGAGAAGAGAGAGAGAGAGAGAGAGAGAGAGAGAGAATCTTTACCCTGACCACAAACTAATATGAAAAATCTACAATGTAGGTTTTGTGACACAGGCACATTATTAGGTATATGCTTTATTAAGTCATTAACCCAATACTGATGGGAAAATGTTGCTTTCACTTTAGTTTTGTTTTGATAAATTTTTCTGCACATAGATGGCTCTGCCAGTGCTTAGCCACAGAGGAGTAAATTAGTATATCTTTGGGACCTCACCTTTCCTAGAAATAGCAGGAAAACATTTTTTTTTACTAATGCTATCAATATCGACACTGTTATTTTTGTTATAAACATTAAAATTACTATATTGTTATTGACACAACTAGAGCAGTATCAAATACTACAAAAAATTATTAAAAATCAAGGAAAAGGGTAAACATGTAGTTCTTGTAAGTGGCTCATTGGTGACTTAGTACTTTTGGAGCCATCTACATTTAAAAACAATTACTAAATTAAACACACAGTGGACATGGCATGCACGCACAGGCCATCACTGGCAGCAATGAGTAAAATGAAGCTTGATTATCTGAATGAAATATAAAAGGTAAGAAAATAATATGAAATGGCTACATATGCACAGTCCAAATAAAAAAAAAGACAAAACTGTAAAAAGCAGTGTAGACGATACATTTTTTTGAAGTTTGTATTTCCTGCAGTTGTTTAGAGCTAAGAAAGAGTTGAATATATGCTGAGGTTCAGGGGAATATTGTTATATATAGACTCTCTAAAAGTTTATTTCTGTACATTTATACCCTATTTTGAATACAAGCAAAAATAAGGGTTGTATCCTAGTCTCCATTTTCTATGATTTCATGCTTGTCCCTCCTGGGAAATGAGAGGCAAATTGAATTCAGTTTTCAGTCACACTTCTTATGGATTGGAAATATTTCAAAATATTTTTTGCATAATGCTTATCTCAAAATTATGTTGATTCTACATATGGAAAAGTCAATATTTGGTATTCACCATTTCAACTTTTTTTGATTTGTCATTTGTCACTGTATGACAAATGAATTGTCATGTCTTCAATTGTAAATGCCCATGTTTATTTCTGTGCAACCACCTTTATCGTATATTAAAGTTCAACTGTTAGCATGAAATTCTTTATAATGATATAAGTTTGTCTTTTAATATTAGAGTGTATTGATTAAAAGGAAAATAGTACAGGTTGTTAATTTCAATAATTTGTTTTCCCTCCCCCTGCAGTTAAAACAGCCTCCAAACAATGTGGTGTGATCTCACCATTACTTGCTTAATCGTTATGAAGAGCAATGGTAGCTCCTTGTAAACTGTAAGATGTCTCCATGGTGCATAAGGTGCATAGACCATTCCCAATCCATATCAATCTATAAACTTTCAATATGAAACATTGCCAATCCATCTGAAACATTTTTATCCCAATTTGAAGCTTTGCAATCCCACTCCTTGTTTATGTAAACCACAGACACCAGAGGTCATGCAGTGCTGCATTTTCCTTTATTGTTTCTTTGTTTATTGATAACAGTTTAACCACTTGATTTATCAGATATGATGATAAATATGTTTTGTTGTTATTTGCCATCTAAGTCATAAGAGTAAAATAATTATGCAAAATAATCATTTCATATTTCAGATAATATAAGATAATTACACATATAAATACACAAACAAAACAATCCACAATCATTGAAACCATATAGCAAAACTATCCATGGGAGGGGCTAACAAGATGCCCCAATCTCAATACAGATGAGTTAAGCTAATCAATTATCTTTACACATAGTCACCACTGAGCCAATTACCAGTACTACCTATCTCAACTGTTTACCTTTCTCCTGGACTTGTGGAAATATTTCTCTTATCTCACATTACTATTAGTAATGTCGATAACATTATAATAGTTATAAAGTATATGATAATAACAACAGGATTAATAATAAAATAAAAAAATCCTGAAAACTCAAGGAAAGGTGAAATCAGGTGAGGCCCTTGGTTTCTAAGCACTTGTGGAGCCATCTATGCATGATTTCCAGAGGCACTGGGTTATGGACACTACTTTATCATGCAAAGCTATATTCTTGACTTGAACAGTGTACACTGACAAATGTAGAAAAAAAAATCATGAATGAAAATGAACATCTGTGATCTCATGCAGTTTGAAGACATTCAATTTCATTCACCCTTTTTTTACAAGAACTTTTCTGTGGCCAAACCCATCACATCATCACATTGTAGCACCTAAACTTGCAGAGCCAATCACTGAATAATGGTGTCTCTCTCACTCTTTTGTTGAGAATGGAATGCAGTGAGTGAATACAGTAATTTTTGCATATTGAAACTAGCCAAACCTCTCATTTTCTCTTTCTCATTTCTTCTCCACAAAACATAACAGTTTGTATCATACAGCTAATTCATCCTTTTTTAAACTATTCATAGACATAAATACAAACAAATATATAATCAAATGTTTTATATGATACTTTTACAGAATGTGTTTCATCAGCATTTTTTTTTCTCCCTTTTTTGTAATCTTTTCTCCTTTCCACTTTGATACAAGGGGCAACTGCAGTATATTTTCAGCTTTGAAGCTCATGCACACCTTATATCTAATATATGACAATAGAAATATACTCTCTTGTTTGTGGGTATAATCAAGCAATTGAAGTAGCAAAGACCAAAATTACCTTTGTAGAAGTTAACCACATGCAGCCGGGGATGGCATGTGCATACATGCCATCTCCACTATTTAATTTCATAATTGTTTTTACACATAGATGGCTCCACAAGTACTCCATCACCAATGAGCCAATTACAAAAAGTACCTGTATCACCTGTTCACCCTTTTCCTTGATTTTTGACAATATTTTCTGGTGTTTAATATTGCTGTTAATAATGTCAACAACACTATGGAAATTATGATAAAAATAACAGTATCAATATTGAAAGCATTATTAAAAAAAGGTGTTTTTCCCGCAAACTCAAGGAAATGCGAAGTCAGTTGAGGTCATAAGGTCTACTACACTGGCAGATCCATATATGCATAAAAACATTTCACAAAACAATACTACAATGACCACATTTTCCTGGTGGCATTGGGTTAGATATTCAATTAACATATGTTAAACACCACATTAATAATTATTTTAATTCTCACCTTTCCCCCTGCACAGCGCTGCATCCTTGAAGGTGACTCGGTGTTACTTGTGATGCTAGTCACACTGGACTGTCGTGGCACTAAAGATGTGCTCTGTTAGAAATTACCATTTATTATATATCATGTTATTTTGATAAACAATAAAAATTATGTTAGATTCCTTTTCTAAATAAAGCATAAAATCTAAATAACATCCATCCTTTAAACCATTGGATCCAGATGACAAAAATTGGCTGTGGGCCAGATGACAGGAATATGCCATCATGAAAAATTTGGCTGAAGGCTGGGGTGACAGGAATGAGTCACGAGTGCACAAAGCTAGTGGAAGAAGATTAGACTAAAAGAGCATTTAGGAAGGGGCTCTTGCATTATTTCTAGTCAATGAATGTGGAATGTGCCATCCATAAGCCATGGCTGGAAGAACTCTGGCTCCTGGGAGGACACTCCAATTTGAATACAAAATTATTATTTTCATTACTGCACACAAAATTGTAGTGCATAAAGAGATGATGGAGCATATCAAATATCAGCATTAGAAAATAACAAAAAGAAATGCTTATGCAGAAAGAGATAATAACATTGCAAAGGGACTTTAAGGAGTCTTAAGGGGAAGAGTCGTTGGTACGATCGCGAAATTCGTTATCCGATCCTGCTTACTTTAGTTTTTTAGCTAGGTCAATAATTTTTTTACACAAAGTGCATGGGTATATGATGCTTGTATACAAGAAATTTGATTAAAAAAGCTGCGTAAATTTTTGCGCATTAAAAAAAAAAAAAAGAACAAGATGATAGAATTCAAAAATTATGTGATGGTTTCCTTATAGTGAATAGTACTGCAGTTTCCTTCTGACCAGAGTTAGTCAACAAATAGGAGTACCAAATGTAGCATTTATGTAAATCTATCTGAAACGACAATGTTTCAGTTACCTTGCAAAAAAGCGCCTTTTTTTTCGTCCGAAAATCGCCATTATTTTTTTCAGTAAAAAATGTATTTGGTGGAAATAATGCATGACTTTGCTACAATAAGACTGGACGATCAAACAAGAATTATTAAAATCGCGTAATTACATACAAAGTTAACCTTACTATCATGCGTGAAAATATGATTTTGAGAAAATGGCAGTTTTTGTCATTCATCGTCATTACATCATAAAGGTCATACCAATGATTACCAAATGTGAATATCTACTTAGACAATTCCTTGGCCTTTAATATGAGTCCTGTGGTAGAGGGTCAGGCCTTGTTCAGGTAATTTTAGGTCATCTTTATGTCAAGGTTAGGTTAGGTTAGGTGGGAGTGTTCTCTGAAAAGTATACTTTCAGATGTCAAGGCTCCTGGTCCCTCTGTCATTTACATATCATAGTACATAATAAATTGTATATTATGCATTTCTGATATATAAATGACATATTGTTAGGTTTTCAACAGGTTGAAAACAAAACGTGTACTCCCGAAAACTTTATCAATCGCACTGTTCTCCCGTCCTTGCTGCTGCTGCCTGTCTGCTGAACGCAGCCTAAACTATCGTACAGCAGTATCATACCAAAGAAATTCGCAAAAACAGCCAAAAAAACGCTGAAAATACAAGAAAAACAAAGCATGAAGCAAAAAGTGGTGTGGCAGCACAAGCGCATTTAAATACCCCAGACCTTTAAACCGCGGAAAGGAGCGCGTTACGCATCTGGCAACCGGCGCCCTGGGTGCGTCACATGGTCATGTATCCACACACAAAGTTTGAAAAAATCGTAATTTGTGAACCGTACTGACGACTCTTCCCCTTAACACTGCACAGGAGTATTCATGTGGGCCAGACCTACAAGCCACACACACACCAGTGAGTTGCCACTCAAGTAAGCCTACTGCCTGGATTTTGGGGCAAGTGCTGGCACTAAAGCACCAGGGCCCAATGGATTAATGAAAAAAAAAAAATAATAATAATAATATATCTAAAGATGTTTTAAATGTGACTATGAACATTATGCCACTTTTGTAAAAACAGCATCTATAAAAAGGGTATGTATATTCTCAATATCAACCATGTAACAAAAATCAAGAACTGGTACTGAGTTTTGCTGTAATTAAATGGTGGAGAATTACACTGTTCAAGATATTTTCTTAACCTAATAATACACTGTATGAGAAAATTACTTCAACAATATGAAAATATGAATAATATACTCACAACAGCCATATACTTCAGTGCTGATGTTTGTCAAACTACTACTAATAATATGCTATAGAGGATTAATGCTCATACTACATGAAGACCAGGAAACTCTACCAGCATTTATTTGGATAATGTAATACAAGTAAGCTTAAAATCATATTTATCACATGCAAAAAACTATAAAAATATCAACAGATATCAGCATTACAAAAGCAAGGTATCTAGCATTTATCTGCAGGTTCACCCAAAAAAGAGAGAAAAAGGAGAAAAACAGAAAAGGACTTCACTATTTCCTTTTTTAGGAGCAAAGGATTGGCTTTTGTCTTGTCAAATGTGTAAAGTGGTTTATGGTATTCTAAAGGTATTTCCAATTTCATGTTTTAACTTGCTCCATACAAAATGAGAAAGTAATAATAATAATACTCTTTGCCATTTTGAAAATTGCTTGTCAATAACTGAAAAAAAATTGAAATGCAAATCAAGTTAATATCAACATCAACAATAAATTCACTCACTGAACTACTGTTTACGGTGTTAATAAAAAATCCAATCTTACCGCCAGGCTTAATTTTTCCTGGCTAAGACATCTGATGTATCAATGTATGTCAGAATTTGCCAATCATAAGAAACTTGGAAATTCATCATCACAAGAGCTGCAACAGTAAAGACAAAGTCTGATCTAACACACATTTGAAAGTCTTAATATACAGATAAATTTTGCATCTGTAAAAGATGTCTGCCAAATATCTGTTGTAGCAGAGAAGAGGTATATGTTCAGAGCTTCACTGTTTAAACTCTTGTAGTTTTGTGTGAGTCTGGTAACACTCAAAACAGCACCATCTACACTGCTTTGTGGAAAGGTTTACCTCAAAGACAAGTGAAAAGAGTTGCTGCCCTTCAAGCAGACAAAATACAACAAGAGCAGCCAAGGTACACCTAGCTGGAGTATTCCTGAGATGAGGAAGAGAATTATCAACAAAGGTCTTCCTAGCATATTAATACTGATAATGACTGCATCAGCAATGACCAAATAGTACTTACTGTACAAAAGCAATCTTTATTCACAATAAAATGGCTGTAGTACAAAGAAGTGTACAGAACAAGAGAAATTTCTATAAAAACAAATATACTGACATTGTAGAGAATATGGTATGTAAAGCAATATTGATATCTACAAAAGATGATAGATCTCATTTCTATGTCACATTAAGATAAAAGAAAAATGAAAAAATCATTACTTAAATATTATGCAAGAAAAATACTGAATGAGACTATCATCACGGGACCTGCAGATAACCTCACCCAAGATACCTTGCTTTGGCTGTGGATAGAGATGGTCGACAGGGGGAGTTTTGGAAGACTCTTGGACCGCTGGATAGGCCATGTCTGAAGGTGGGAGGGTTTCGGAGGAAGGCTAGGTTTGGCAACATCATCTCCCTCCCTGACAAATCCGGTAGCCGATGCCGTGGGGACTGGTAATTGAACTTCGATGCCCTGCTGATCACTAGTTTGTGAGAAAGGCTGAAGCTGGCAATACAATGTGGATCTGAATGCTTCTGAAGAACCAGTACCAACATGCAAGGAATGGGAGGAAGCTCTACGTCGGAAGTCAACATCTAAGCCTTCAGAGGAATCACGAATGTGTGGGGGATCACCATCTCTATCACAAGATTCACTGAAACTATGGAGACTTGATAGCTCTGTACGTGAAGTTCCACTTGTCACACTTGACTCCTGTGAATTATTTGACTGTATCTTGGGTGTGGTGAGGCTGAATTGGGGTAATGTCAGCTGATTTGTCTGCACTTCAGAGAATGTGTTTTCCCTTTGACTTGCCAGTCTTGGTATTACTGTTACCTGAGAGACTTGGGATGCTTGAGACTCAAAACTTCGATCACGAGAGATGCTGACTGAACTCTGAGGGCTGAGGTGTGTTGACGATATCTTCTGCTTAGGTCTCACTGACTGTGCTTCTTTTGGCTTAGGCTCTTCACTTTTAGCAACTCCATGACTGGTATTTGGTACAGATCTACATATCTTGGTTAAGGAATGGACATTACCAAAGTTAGTCTGTGTAGCAGCTGACCTAGCAGCAGGTCTAGTCAGAGCCCCCACTCTACGGGTGTGATATGAAGGCTTCAAGAATTTGGGCTTTGGTGGTACTTCAGGCTTCTTTTCACTACAGAACCTCAAATAATCTCTTTTAGATTTTTCTAGTTGTAACACCTTTGGGCAAACACTGGCCTTCATCCACCAGTGTGCATATAATCCTGACCGAAAAACTGATTCATCATTTGTGGATTCTGAAAATCTTGAGCATAACAGGTCTTGTGCTGAAGTTGAGTGATGTAAAGTGACTGAGTCTGGAAGGGAGGAAAATGAATCCATTGAATATGTCACTGGGGCAGAGGTGCGAGGTGTCATCATGGGTGAGAGGAGGAGGCTGTCACTGTCCACTCCACAGTCTGGAGTGATGGGACGTATCTGGCAAGAAGATATGCTTCTTGGAGACTTAATGCTGGAAAACTGGGAGGAATGGGAGCAGCGAGATATACTAGATCCTCGCCCTAACCCTGGAGTTTCACTTCTTAATGGACAACATTCCAAGTGGTGTAAAACATCTGCAAGGCCAGAGTCTGAGGACCTGTGGCTGTGAGATTCACAGCTGCAGACTTTGGCAGGATTTTCCACATTGTGCACAAACTGGACAAAATGGCTTGCATATGTATGTGAATCTTTGGGCTCTTGTACTGAGGGTAGTCTCTGAAGCAGGTTTGGCTCGCTGCGAGATAAAGACAACGCCAAAGACTTCTGATTTCTCTGATTTTCGTAATAATCACTCCTGTCATCTCCCATCTCATCACCACTGCATGATGACATGTAATAAGCCACATCTGGTTTAATTTTAAATGGAAACATTTTTAATGGTTCTTCTCTCTTGATCTCAAAAGCTGGTGCATCTTCAGAAGATAATGAACCTCCATATATGGTTCTGTTGCAAATATTAGGAGTGCTTTCTGAAAGCTCACCATCTGATTCACCAGGAACCAAACTGGGTAAGATTATTGGGGTAGCTGGAATATTAAGTGTTGATGAATGAAGTGCTTTATTAGCAGTGAACTTTGCCTCCTCTGTTTCAGTAATTAGAGTTCCTGCAATAAGGGGAATGGACCTGGATATGATGCCTGTCTGAGAGTGAGGGTAGGTAACATACTTTGCAGGAGAATATATGTTACCACTAACAAAACACTGTGGGTAACTTTGTGAGGATGGCAGGATCTTGTTATCAAGATTTTCTTTATGTACAGGATGTTTAAAGTTGTGATCCTCATACTCCCTTTCATCACCCTCATATGACACCTCTGAAACTGCGAGTGGGGCAATTCCTTGGGCGATACTGTAATAAGGACTTTCACAGGAAGAACTTTTATCCATTTTTGAGTATGGTTCAAATTCTTCAAAGGCAGTGCTGAATGGTTTTGTGTAAGTGAAGCGCTGAGCTGACCCTTGGCCATAATCACCTTCCATCTGCGGGGACCCAAGACTGGAATCATCAGGATTGTAATATCTGACGTAACCATAAGGGTTGCTGCCATCTGTGGATACACCTGATTCTCCAGAGCTTGATATGGAACTATTATTAAACCTTTTGTCAATGTCACTCTGCTGGTACCTCCACCTTTGAAGGTTGCTTGAGGCAGTACTGGATATGGCAGAGCTTTTTTCTTTGGCATTGGTGAGAAGATACTTGCTTTGATTCTGGGATCTTCCCCTACCCAATAGCCATCATCACTGGATGAGCCACTTGTGGTGGACTCCACATCAGAACATTGGTCATTTTTTAATTTCAAAGTGCTGGGTTCATCATCAGAATCATCACTAGATAAACACCCGGTCATAATTGAACACTCTGTTCTGTGTCTACGCAACTGGACTTGATGCAAAACATCTTCTTCTTTATCACCAGCTAATGTTCTTAATAGTTTTTTTGTTATGATCTTTCTTCTATACAAGTTACTGAAGTATTTTGTAAGGATGGCATATGGTCGGCTAATATAAAAGGTTTCATTGGGGAGAAATGTTACATCCTGTTGTGAGACTAAGAGGGAAGGACTAAGCAAATTATGTTTTGTGCTGGATGCTTTACACTGACAAAATTGATCTTGCAGAGAGGAAGGAGTATAGGGGCTATCAGTACCACCACCAATCATTTCAACACCTGTGATATACTCGTCACCAGATGGGTTCCACATTAAGCCACAAGTCATGCATGAATTGAACTCGGATGTACTATGCTCGACATTACATCCGTAACTATTAGATGATACACTTACATGAGCTGGGGGTACAGGGGGAGAGGTTAGCGAGGATTTGTGAGGGGTGAAGTTGGAGGCTCTAGCCATACGGCACTGTTGGGTGAGGGTATCAACCCAGAGGTGCTGGTCTTCCTTGGTTTGGCAGACAGCAACAATCCGGTCTGCTATTGGACCTGCCATAGAAAGATTCCTATTAATGAGGGAAAAGTATAATTACTGCCTTACTAAAAGAGTAAGAAAAGCAGTAAAGAAGTAAAAGTAATTAACCCAAAGGCCCCTGATACATGTATTGTTAACTGTAGTTTTACTGTGTCAATAATTCTGTTTACACATAAGCCTAGATAGCATCACAAACACTTAGTCATCAAGGAGTAAACTACTAGGCCTACCTAACCTCACCTGTGTATCCCATAATTTAAATGTTTTGGTTGGAAAAAATATTTTCATTCTTAATACTATCACTATAATTAACAATGGTATTATCATCATTATTGACATTATAATCATAATATTACTAAAAATAATAACAAGAATTCATATATACTCTTAATTCATGGAATAATGTGAGATTAGGTAAGCGTAATAACTGCCTTCTTTGTAATAATGCACATGTGGAGCAAAATTTACATACTAAAATCACAGTGAACATGATCTTTTGAGGAATGGGCAGACAAAGGCCATTGTGGTATCAAATTAATATCAACCTAAAATATGATTTTCACTGTGTAATTCATAACTCATAATAGATAGTTTATGCAAACATAATAAAAGACATTCTTATTTATTTTCCAACCAGCGTTCACAAATATTTAAAGCACAGTCTTGGAGGACTTAAGCAATATTATGAATTATTCAGAAGAAACAACTTTTCTTTGGTCTTCAGATCTTAATATCTAAGACAGTGATAAAACACATTAACTGGCTGATAAATGCCTTACACTTGCACATTAACAATTCCAGTCACTTGCTTGTAATTTTGCACTGGTGCTATATAATTACTGACATCAAGCACATTCACTTGACTTGTCTACTCTTTTACATAAAAAATATTTCACCCATTCCCATCTTAACCGTATTCTAGGGGCATGTAGGGCCATGCCATGAGTTTTTTGTCACAACTAGAGCAAATCATGACTTTTTTGCCAATGAAAATGTGATAAAGTAGTTTTTACCAATCTTATTAATTTCCTTATACTATATATAACAGCATCTCGCGCTTCCAAAGTTACTTTCAGTAAAATTATGTAAGTAATCAGGCCAAGACTTGGGAAACACGTGACTCACAGTGTGTTTGAGGGTATGTGTGAATGTATTTGTGTAAATAAGTAAATAAATACGTATATGTGCTTATATATATCTATATATATCTATCTATATCTACCTATATATGTTTCTACATAGACACATATATATAAATATATTATATATATATATATATATATATATATATATATATATATAAACATATATATATATATATATATATATAAATTATATATATATATATATATATATATATATATATATATAAACATATATATATATATATATAACATATATATATATATATATATATATATATAAACATATATATATATATATATATATATATATATACATATATATACATATATATATTATATATATATATATATAATAATATATATGTTTATATATATATGTATATATGTTTTTATATATATATATATATATATATATATATATATATATATATATATATATATATATGTATATATATGTTTATATATATATATATATATATATATATATA
>NW_020870000.1:58423-60923 GCF_003789085.1 Penaeus vannamei
CTCAGGCAAAATGCTAGGCGATTCACGAAAAAAAGCACATAGCAATTCTGCTCACTGTCACTGCCCAGAGGTAATTGAGTGATATCTGAAACCACCAATGTGGAGTCAGATGAGTAATCTATCAGCTGACTGGACATCAAGATTATAGATCAATTTGCATGATATTAGAGGGGTATTACTGAAAAATGTCAAAAATCTTGTCGCGGTCCCTCTCGCGCCAAGATTTCTAACGTGCACTATGTGTGTGTGTGTGTGTGTGTGTGTGTGTGTGTGTGTGTGTGTGTGTGTGTGTGTGTGTGTGTGTGTGTGTGTGTGTGTGTGTGTGTGGTGTGTGTGTGATGTGTGTGTGTGTGTGTGTGTGTGTGTGTGTGTGTGTGTGTGTGTGTGTGTGTGTGTGTGTGTGTGTATTCATACATCCTATGTTGTTGCTACATTTATGTACTTATTAGAACTTAAACAATAAAACAAACATAGTAGGTGTCCTTCTTTGAGGATAGCAGTGAAAATTGCCCCCCCTCTATAAAGGCCACTGTCTATCTTTTTATACATATAATCTTGTCTATCTCCATATTCTTTGAATATGTAAACAGATATGTAGATATATAGTTAGACAGATATATAAACAGGTAGATAAGTATTTAACTTCACATCTTGCAGAAGATCTAAATATTTTTTCTCCTCTTTGTAATAGGTGAAAATATGTATAATTATATATAATATATATATATATATATATATATATATATATATATATATATATATATATATATATATACATATATAATATATATATATATATATATATATATATATATATAATATAATATATATATATATAATAATATATATATATATATTAATAATATTATATATATATAAATATATATATATATATATATATATATATATATATATATATATATATAATAAAATACACACACAACTTCAGGAAAGAAAATAAAGAAAGTTGAAAAAAAGAAAGAAAGAAAGAGAGAGAAAAAAAAAAAAAAAAATGATGAAGCACTTACTACAAATATGCATGGACTGGGGTAGCAACCAACACTGCAGGAGCTTGTGTTTTGGACTGCTGTGGGCCTGGTGAAGGGGAGTTATTCTTTCCACTTCCGCTTCCACTACTTGCTGAGTCACTCCTCTCTGGTCGAGGCTGCTTAGGAGCAACATACTTCAAGTTGGAGGACTTGCTTGTTGTGCTGCTACCAAATAATGATGATAATCTTGAGCTGAAAGTAAAATACAGACACTGTTCATATTTCTTTTAATGTTTGTGAATGCTCTAAATCCTTTAATTGTTGAAAATCAAGATTCTATTTTCATTGTTCACTAAACTGCCAAACCACTGAAGCCTAAACCATTAAAAAGATAAACTGTTTTTAATATCATATATACATATTAATCTTTAAGAAAATAAGAAAAATTAAATAAAATAGCATATCTTTTGAATTCTTTGGGTAACTATAAACATCAAAGCTAAAGGACAGGAGTTCACAAACTGGGTGCCACAAAATTCCAAAATAAAATAAATTTCTGATGAAGAGGCACTAGCCTGTTATGGTAAGTTTGTGTGTGGTGGGTTAGAGAACATGGTGCTGCAGAGAGAATATGTAAGTTAGGGTGCTATGACAGAACTAATGCTATAAAACAATACTGAAGAGTTATAGCCTTTTCAAGTAAATGTAAACACTTGACTCACAAGAATCATTGCTCCCTCTCATATAACTTCACACTTATTCAACTACTAACATGTCAAGCACACATGACACCTGGCACCATACTATAGGTGACAAAATTACATCAGAATCCTGAAGATTTATGATAGTAATTTTTATTTTTTTGTGGAATGGTACTTGGAGAAAATTATCCATTTCAATGAATGAGATAATCTTTTTCAATTAAAAGCCTCTGTGGTTGCCTATTTTTCTACATGATATTTTTGGGTTTAAAGTAAATAAAAAAGTTAACACAAAAATTCAAGACTAATCCTGTTGGCAATAAAATGCTACATTCCTTATTACTGAAATTAATCTGTAGATGTGAACTAATATGATGAAATTGACAGACCATTTGGTGCATGAAGTTCAAAAATGTCTCCAACAACTAAGGCCAGCCTTATCTCACTTCACAGCAAAGCACTTGCAGTAATCCTGCATAAACTGTAGTTGCACATGTGCAACCATCTACCAACAAATGTGTCTTACTGACTCGGTACTTACTGCATGTTTTTGAAGTTAAGTATGTTAGTGCTACTTGTGTTTCTGAAAACTTTCAAGATATTAAGTGAAATGAACTCAATGAGTTAACAATACTAAATTCTGTTAAGCATAAAACTGTGTTCTCATTAGACATAATTGATGGCTTCACAAGCAAAGTACGTTATCTTTCATGATACGGTACATCTGATTTATATCTTAAAATGTACTGAATACTGCAATGGATGAAGCAGTCATGTAGTAAGGAGACAAAGCCCCCTACTATGAAAATA
>NW_020870000.1:68423-78423 GCF_003789085.1 Penaeus vannamei
AGAAGAGAGAGAGAGAGAGAGAGAGAGAGAGAGAGAGAGAGAGAGAGCGAGAGTTATATAGTTATATATAGTTTTATATATATATATATATATAGTTATATATATATATATACATATATGTCGAGATCATTATTTATTCGACATTTGAAAAAGTGCGATGGTTCTATTTTCAAACATGTATATACGTAAAATATAAGTAAATTAATTATTGAATGTTGTTGTTTTGTTCATCCAGGTGTCTTTCCCCCCGAACGTAATTTTGAACATGCTATGGGTACTAGATAATACCCTAGACTTTAATCGTGCCGAAACACATCACACTTGTCTTGCCATTACAGTTGACCTATTGGTTACCACATTTTGGCGCTTAAAAAAGCGCCAATGCGACTTGGCACGTAAGTTCGCAAGCTGTAGGAGCCACAATCTCCAAGTCAAGGAAACTGACTGGGGCTCCCGTCGGGTTGGGGCCTTTTCCTTTGCCGAGTGGGAAGCGCATAGAACCAGGGGATGTGATGTAACAGCCTCCACATCATAAATGACTAAGAACCCACGAAGAACCATCATGATATTCTTATCTTCAACTGACTGCTTACTTTTCAACCGTCGCGTCGGTCAGCTCTGTTTTCTGTAAGAAACTGAGCTTGATCCTTAGGGAAGTTGACTATACCCTGGGTCTCTGACAACAACTAGCTCCTATTGTGTAGCACAGTAGATGATGATTGTCAGACAGATATTCATAGATGATGGTAAAATCTGGACCTTGTTTTCTGTAACTGTGGAACACACCCTCCTGTAGTGACTATCAAATTTAAGGTAGGTGTCAGCAGTCTGGAGACAGCCTGAAATGCATGGCAATACACTCGACAATCTAAGTGATAAAGCCATAGAACAGCCTTTTTATCTAAACATATTCTTTAACGGAAGCATGATCAAATAATGGGAAGCTAAATAACAATGTGGTTAATTATACTCGTTAAACAATCATTTTTTAAAAGAACTGATGGAATTTTATCACCATATTACCTCTAGGAACTGCTTGAAAGTGAACATATACTTGCCTTATGTAGTTATAATGCCCCAGTGAAGAGAAAAATGGCATCATCTGCTGGGCATCTCAAAAACATGAATGTAGACACATAGTTCATGTCAATGCATTAATAAAGATGTATGCCAGTATTATGTTCCTCGCGAATTTAAGGGAAATCTAGTAACATACTTCCGGAAGTGTATGGAATTTATTTCAGTCGATTTCTAGCCCTTGAAAACATAGAATATGACACCAAATACAGAATACTGAGACAAAAATAGGCCGAGTTTTAGCCATAAATGTTATAGCGGCGGCCATTTTCAATTTCGGTAATAAAAAAATTCCTCAAGGATGCGAACTTTACACTCGACTCATTCTTCATCGGTAGGGTCAGATGTAATAGAAACCGCAAAAAAAAAACTAGATTTATTGAAGAAAGTGAGACAAAAAAAAAACTTTTGTATTGGTAGTATAACCGATTTTCATTGGGAGATTTCGGTATTTTATTTTTCGTTTGCGTTGTGTAAATATGATCGTTAGTAATCTGAAAGGGAAGTTTAAGAGAGAACCTGAAAACGTTTTCTTTGATTAAATAAAATATTTTGAATTTGTATTTCACTTGATCAAACGATTACTGTCAGTAATAAGTTTAATTTGATTAACAAAGTGTTCGACCTCTCCACACATTTTGAGATGAAGTATTAACCCACGGCGTTGCTGCAAGGGGCACTTAGGAGAACACACGCACGCTCACTTGTAGGTCTATTCACAAATACATTCACACATCGAAATAATACATCACTTCTGCGTTTACTTTATTAATGTGAATGACAAAAAAGTAGAATTGATAAGATATCAGTGAAGAACAGTAATAGAAGTGAGGATACTGACAATGATTAACTAAGTAAATTTCAATTAGTTTGATGCTGCTTAGGCATTTCTGGTACATAGAATCACACCATGTGCGTAGCAAAGGGTACATTAAGATAAAAAGGTTTGGACAAAACTCGTGTAATCCCTTCCATATGCCGATTTTCCTGTTCATTAGACAAAGGTTGTACAATGATATTCGTCAAAACTAGCGATAGGTGCAGCTAAAACAAATTTGAGTAACTTTATAAAACCGTTTTCTAGAGAAAGCATTATTGTGCCGTGACTCTCCTGCAGGTAAGGGTGTTGTGCGTTTCGAACACACATACCACAGTTGTTTTTAATACTAATTTTTGCATGGCAGTGCCATGCAACTTAACGCTCACAGCGGCAGGCGAAACAGCAAATACTGATTATATTTTTGTGATATCAGAATGTTTTTTTGTTGTTGATTTCATCAGGTTTTGTTGATTGCATCACGTTTATTGAACAATTTTAATAATGTCCAATAGAAAAACGTTAAAAAGTAAAACAAAATGCTTAGGTGGAGCAGCATATGGTCCACAGACTTTATGGAGTTACGTATTCATGTGTCGAAGCTTCGTGAGTGTCAGAAGCTTCAAGTTTTTCATAGATGGTCACAGCCCAAGACATTCTGCTTTATGAAATAAAGGTAGGCCTTATGGAATATGACTGAGATTTTCTTATTTATTTATCTATCTTTTATGATTCCTGGAGGCATGGGCTGGTTACATCTTGCCCACAGTGAAATCAATGATGAGTTGTCACATCAAATGCCATATAGGAATACATGAAGAGTAAGAAAAGTGAACAGCTATTTTTAAAGCCTAATTTAAATGCTGTGTGATGGGCAGTTTTTAAAACGAGGAACTCCAGCAGATAGACCTTGCAATCCTCTTTTAAAGAAGCCATTTTCATGTAAAAAGAATATGTTTTCTGGTATAATATTGGGGGCACCTTTCCAGGGGGGCTTCCAAATAAGCTATACAGACACTGATACGTGTAAACTTTCTTCCCATATTCTATTTTGTGGAGTTGCTAAAGGGAACAGAATTTGGGCTTAGTCCCAGTTTGACCTCCTTCAAGTTGTGCCCCAACCCGTTTAATTCACTTGCTGTCTCACAGTTCATTTCTCAGCAGGCCTACTTCACATAATTTTCTTGCAGGACTTGGACGATTGGTAATCATTCAACCACATGTGAGATATTAAATTAGACAGGGCCATTTCCACTAATTATTTCATAATCAAGATTTATAGAAGTTATGCTGCAACAACAACAAAAATTGTTGGCATCTTACTCGTTTGAGTCTTGTGTTGGTGCAATGGTGCAAATTCCTGAATCTTTTTTAGCCATTTTACAGAATATTGGGTCACAATATCCATCCCGTGTGGCTTCAGAATGACCATGCAATAAGTCAGGCTTGCCAACAGGGTCTGGGGTAGGATTGGGCAGAGGGGGCGGGGGGGGGTCTAAGAAATCTTACCCTTCCTCCTAGGGCATAAAGGAAGATGATATTGGTCATTCTAAGCTTATGGTGACCCAAGGAAGGATTAGTAGGTTACGAGGTCGTAATTGGAATGAAAATTGACTTTGTTTATTCTGTGTTCAGGAGACTCGTAGGAAAGTGTTGGGAATGTTTCAAGCATGTCCGTCACTTTGATTCAGACATTTTTCTGGCCTTCAGTGTTCACTTCCATGCACCTTAAAGAGGTGAAATCCAGTTCCATTCAATGTCGCTCAAATTATACCCCTTTTACCAGTTTTGATTATCTAGAATATTCTGATGTGAGGACCTCGTATATATATAGATAGATAGAAAGAGAGAGAGAGAGAGAGAGAGAGAGAGGAACTTTGGCATGTTTTGTCCGGTCATTTAGGTGATCTCAACTCAAAATTCCTACATTTTACTGCTGATGATACTGTTACTCGCATGAATACTTTGCCTCATAGGCAACCCTAGTTCTTCAGTATCTGAATGGCCATTGGGAAACTGTATGATGCCATCAGCTCTGAAAGACCCGTTTCACCGTCCCCCTCCTCTCACTGACATCACCCATTCCTTCCAAAGCTTCTGCGTGAAAATATTACCTTTTTCACCTTTTCATTATTATTATTATCGTTATTGATACTGATATTGTCATTATTGATATTATTTTCATCATTGCTATTATTATCATTACTGTTATTTTTTTCTGTACTGTGTGCTGCATGGTAGCAATCTCGTCTAGAATTCTTGCTGACCTGCTTGCATTTCCCGTGCGCTGCCAGTGGATGGTAACCCAAGGCTATTCCTTGCACACGGGGGGTAATTTAGAACCAAAATGAAACTGACAGCTTAGGCCTTTTTTCCGGTGCCAAGAAACTGTCAAACTACACTAGAGAGTGTCGCTTTTTTGCGACACTTCTCGGGGCCGATCGCGACAGCAACGCTGCCGATGCTTCTACGCTGGTGCCACAGGTGCGGCTCCACCCCCATTCCTAGGAATTGTATTCGAGTTGACGAATCTGATTTTGTTTTTGAATTGTATCAATTCACAAATCACTGGTTTACTGATGTAACATTAGGAAATAACAATAAATACAAGTTATTAGTTATCAACATCTTCAAATTACAAATCAAACGGCGGAAAACTATCGAATTCAGTTGAAAATGCGCGGGCCCTAAGCGCCTCCCATCATACTTCTTCATTCGTCCATCGACGGTTTCGAAGGTCACACTTCTTTAAATATTTTGAAAATTACACTGGTTATTGATTGATATCAACTACATTCATAAGGATATATAAGTTTACGTCAGCATATTCAATTATATATACATAGTAAGTAAAATGAGTATGTAAAACCTAATATAAATTTTCATAATATTCTTTTGACCATTCGAGTACATTCTGTAAATAAAACATGAAATACTTCCCCGTATATTATTCGTCATGGAACACTTTTGGAGGCCTGAATATTGCCCAAGATTAAAGCATAAATGATATAAGAAAAACCAGTAACAAGCCTTACATGACATATCGCATAAAATGTACACATACGAAAGATAAATCTGAACCTCGCTCTTCTTTGCTGTAGCCCTGTTAATTAATACGAAAGCATATAAACCTTAAACTCTATATTATTATATATGGTAGTAGTGTATATTTTAAATACATTTCTGCATATATGTATATATATACATATACATACATAAATACATATATATGTATATGTGTATATATATATATATATATATATATATATATATATATATATATATATATATATATATATATATGCATGTGTGTATACATGTTTAGATATATATGTTTGTATACTGTATGTATTGGTTTGTATGTATATATACATTTCTGTATGTATATATATATAATATATATGCATATATGCACACATACACGCGCGCGAGCGCGTAAATACTTTCAAACTAGAACTTAGTGCAATAATATCCTCATTAACATCATCAAAGATATTAATATTGCACCATACAGTGCAGCATCAACTTTGAACTTCCCATTTTCTTCCAGTTTTAAAACAAGCAGACGTGCTCCGCGCGCTCATCAGCCAGGTGCAGTTGCTTATATATGACTCCGCCCCCATAAATAGGGGCGGAGTCATGGGAATCTGTAGTACTACACCTCTTGGCACCGGAAAAAAGGCCTCTTGTCGAACCAAGAATTAGCATTGTAACAAGTGGAATATAAGTAATGAAATTATGATTATAAATAATAATTATAATTTGGGATTATTATCATCATAATATCATCATTATAGACCGATTCGGCATGACGTCACAAGGTGGGGTTACCATGATACTTGGTGAAAACAAACCCGTCTCCCACAGAAACCTCTTATAGAATAATGAAAAGTTGCGTTATTATCGATAGCGAAAATGTAGGAATACTCCGATTTGTTTAAAAGCGAAGAGAAAAGACGTTCTGAAGTGAAACAATAAATTCTGCAACTCTGAAACAATAAACTCTGGAAAATATGTTGATCTGCTCAGAACATTGTATTGACGATGACAACCAACGCCTACACTTCTCGACATTTTCACGCAAATAAGTAATAATAATAATAATAATTAATATATAATGATAGATAAATAAATTCTTAGATTAGCACAGCGAATCCATAAGTACGCACATTGAGTTTTTGAACGAACGAGGGTTAGTTTTCACCGAGTGCTCGTTGATAGTTGCGGTTGCTACGCTTTACCGAATCGACCTATTATCATTATTATTGTTATTGTTATTATTATCATTTTCATTATTATAATTATCATCATCATTATCATCACCATCATTGTCATCATTGTTGTTGTTATTATTATTATTATTATTATTATTATTATTATTATTGTTGTTGTTGTTGTTGTTGTTTTTGTTTTTGTTATTTTTGTTTGTATTGTTATTGTTATTATTGTCATAGTTATTGTTTTTGTTATTATTATTGTTATTATTGTTATTATTATTGTCATCATCGTCGTCGTCGTCATCACCATCATCATCATCATCATCATTGTTCATTTTGCTGTTACAATCTTGATAAGTATCAATATCAGTAATAGCATAATTATTTGCATTATTGCAGAATTAAAATAATTCCAGTAATAAGTAGGTTAATATGATAGTGACAAAAATACAGTATTAATGTGATGCTGATTAATACTGTTTATATTCTGTTATTATTGTAGTTATCGTTGTTGTTTTTGTTAATCGTGCTGTTCTAGTTATCATTATTATTATTATTATCATTATCATTATTACTATTATTCCTTATATTTATCACTAAAATAATGATGAGCATTATATGTATTATAATGATAATGATAACCTTTTTCTTACTTTTTTTTAAGCATATTAATGTGATGTAACATTATATGACAATGGTATAATGATGGATATGACCTTAAAGTGCTTGTGCCATCTTCCTACCCCTCCCTCTCCTCTGCTCTCTCTGTCGGCTCTTTTCTCCTTTCCCACTTCCCCTTTCTTCTCTCTCTCCCTACCACTCCCTCTTCTCTCTTCTCTCTCTCTCTGTTTGCTCTTTTCTCCTTTCCCACTTCCCTTTTCTTCTCTCTCTCCGTACCCCTCCCTCTCCTCTCCTCTCTCTCTCTGCTCTTTTCTCCTTTCCCACTTCCCTTTTCTTCTCTCTCCCTATCCCTCCCTCTCCTCTCCTCTCTCTCTCTGTCTGCTCTTTTCTCCTTTCCCACTTCTCTTTTCTTCTCTCTCCCTATCCCTCCCTCTCCTCTCCTCTCTCTCTCTCTGCTCTTTTCTCCTTTCCCACTTCCCTTGTCTTCTCTCTCCCTATCCCTCCCTCTCCTCTCCTCTCTTTCTCTCTGTTCTTTTCTCCTTTCCCACTTCCCTTTTCTTCTTTCTCTCCCTACCCCTCCCTCCCCTCTCCTCTCTCTCTCTGCTATTTTCTCCGTTCCCACTTCCCCTTTTCTTCTCTTTTATTTTGGTGTTTTGAGTTAGCTTAGAGAGGGGGGGGGAGACTTGGATTCCCCCAAGGACCTCCATCGTCTAAAATTATTTGGTTGATTGATTATTTTACAAGAATTCATGATGGAATGTCGGAAATCATCCACAACCTTCTCCCGTTCATAGGGACGTTATTGTCTTGAAAGTGAGATCATCCTTGGAGGAGCCTTCATCGGCTCATGCACCTCTCTCTCACTCTCTCTCTCTCTCTCTCTCTCTCTCTCTCTCTCTCTCTCTCTCTCTCTCTCTCTCTCTCTCTCTCTCTCTCTCTCTCTCTCTCTCTCTCTCTCTCTCTCTCTCTCTCTCTCTCTCTCTCTCTCTCTCTCTCTCTCTCTCTCTCTCTCTCTCTCTCTCTCTCTCTCCTCTCTCTCTCTCTCTCTCTCTCTCTCTCTCTCTCTCTCTCTCTCTCTCTCTCTCTCTCTCTCTCTCTCTCTCTCTCTCTCTCTCTCTCTCTCTCTCTCTCTCTCTTCTCCCTTCCTCTCTCTCGTTTTCTCTCTTTTTCTCTCCTCTCCCTCCTCCTCCCTTCTCCTCTCCTCCCTCCTTCTCCTTCTCTTTCTCCTCCTCTTCCTCTTCCTTCTTTCTCTCCTCCTCTCCTTCTCCTACCCTTCCTCAATCCCCCTCCTCCCCCTCCCCTGCTCCCTCCCTCCTCTTCTTCTTCTTCTTCTTCTTCTTCTTCTTCTTCTTCTTCTTCTTCTTCTTCTTCTTCTTCTTCCTCCTCCTCCCCCTCCCCCTTATTCTTCCTCTCCCTTTTATTTTAGACTCTCTTCCACAGATGTAACCATTGATGTTCAAGCTTATATTTTTTTTCAGATTTTTTTGAATGATGAACAATAGAAGTACCCCTTCAGCTGCTAGTTCGGATAGATCTCTTGGAACTAGTGTGTACCATCAGCAATATACCACTCAGAACTTGCTTAACAGAAATCACTCATTTGGAGTGACATCTGATGATGTCTATCCAAGTACCAGTCAGAATAATTCAATTGGACCTACCACTGCAGACTAACAGCCTCAATGGGGGAGAGACCCACGTAGGGCAGAACAGCGGAAAAGGTTTTCAGCAAATACTCATGAAAACAGAAGTGAACAGTTATCATCATACCTAGATTACCTAGCGAAAGGTGTTTTGTATCCCCAACAATTTGCCAGTCAAATCATGCCTTACTTAAATAAGCCACTTGCAGAGATACCATCTGCTTATAACAGTCAAGATTTTGCCTATACAAGTACCAGTCAAAATAGGCCATATGGAACTGCCACATCAAGCCCTCTGCTTCGGACAGACAGAGACCCATATAGGCTTCAACAATGGAATACTCATCTAGCAAATGGTACTGAGAACCAGAGGGATCAATCTCTACTATGTAAAAGCATGTTTGATGCACAAGAACATTTTGGTCAAGAGAGAGCAGCTGCAGTCAATGCTGCATCCACTGAAAGATGCATTACATTAGATGATGATCCCATTGCAATATTTGGAGCCCATTATATGCATAGTGATTGGTATAAAGCATCATGTCAACCCTCAATTTATTCAGATTTAGTAAGGAAATTATTCGCTGAATCCAAATCTGTGTCACAAACAGGGAAAATAATCGTTCCAACAAAATACAAGAGTATATTTGATGATGGTGATCCTCAGCCTTCCTTTCCGTCATCCAGAGGATTCAGGTCAACTTGTAATACCTGAAAATTGTGAGGATGCTCAAGAGTCTTCCGAAATTCGCCAACCACATCAGGGGTGTTTTAGTGGAACTATCACGAAAAAAAGACAGAAATTGCCTCCAAAATGCTCAGATGACCAAATGATAGTTAATGCTAGTTCCCTGTCTTCTTCAGAACAACAAAAAGAAAAGGAAATTCATACTACACATGCAACCTTTGTGAGCAGTGAAGACCAGGGTTTGAACTCCTTGGCCACCAAAGAGATTAGACAAGATATTGTTGTTCAAGGAGAGGAGTTAATCAAGACAGAACCTTTCTTGGAAGAAGATTTTGGTCTCCAGGTGAAAGAAGAGGTGCCATGGTGGTGAATTATTAAGATCAGTTTCATTGCAATTGCATCAGTAGTGATTGATACTGTGTTTATTCCTCATTTTGTTCACATTTTTGTAATATTGCAAGACTGCTCTTTCCTATTTGATTTTGTGTTGATAAGATTTATGATTTGCAATTATTTTTGTAAAGGGAATACTAATTAGATGACTTGGAAATACTGTAAGTAAACTAAGTCCTGTGCCATATTTGTTGTTAAATTGCATCATAATTCATTGTTTCACATCAAAAAATTCATTAGAATGTGTAAATATAAAGATGGAAATCCTTTTATTTTGGATTAAATACGGGTCAGTCAAAATTCATTTATCAGAGTTTGGAAAGAAGGTAGATTACGGAGATGTAGCTTGATGCCTTAAAAGACAATAGAAAATAGTTTTGGTCAAAGATCCACCATGATGGGTCGCAATCAATGTTTTTTTTTTTTTTTTTTTTTTTTTTTTTTTTTTTTTTTTTTTAGTTGTATCCTTAGTAATTAATTTCATGTATTTCTCTCTATTTCATATATTTTATATAATATCCAGACCAGTTACCGCCCCTGACTT
>NW_020870000.1:83423-88423 GCF_003789085.1 Penaeus vannamei
GCCTTCATGAGTGTTGCGGCACGACTGTAATGCAGCGTTGAGTTCAGAAGAAGAAAAAGGAGCATTATAGGACTCATCAGAGGATAGGGTGAAGGTAATAGGGGTGCGTTCCTTGATGGTTTTAATGGAAGAAAAGTGTGGGGAAAGGAGAGCCACTACTGACCTGGCTGAAATAGTTGCCCAGTTCATTACCTACTTCGACAGGCTCAGAGATGAGAATATCTCGAATATGGAGGACGGGTGCAGGATGGGGGGATGTTTGCCTGATAGTTTATGGATCCGTCGCCAAACAGCTGAAATAAATGTAGAAGATGTAATTGAGGAAACATTTTTGCCAGCTATTTTGTTTTGCTGTTTTTAATTGTACGGCGAAGATGGGCAGATGCTCTTTAAAAGGAAATAAGGGCTGATAGCTGGTGAGGGGTGCCTCGTTTGTAGCTGTTCCAGGCTGCTCGTTTTAAGCAGAAGCGCTTTGGTGCAATCAGAATTCCACCATGGAACACATTTAGAGGTATAGGGTCTTGAAGTTCGAGGAATGGCTGTATAGGCAGCTCTTAGGATCGTGGTTGTAAAACAATGTAGCATATCTAAAATGGACGGTAAGGGGGGTGGAGGGATAGTATAGTAGAGAGTGAAGTGAAAGTATGCCAGTCAGCTCTATCAAAGCACCAGCGTGGAGGATTAGGAAGTGGTACATATGAAGTAGGAGAAAGAGTATTGGGAAGTGGTCACTATAGGGGAAGTGGTCTAGAACTGACCAATGGAAATCTAGATGTAAAGTAGGAGAGCATAGAGAGAGGTCAAGGCATGAAAAGGATTGTGTGCGCATGTCAAAGTGTGTGGGGCGATCTGAATTAAGAATAATTAGGTTATTTGTGAAGAGGATGCGTTCTAGAGATCGGCCTCGGGAGTTGGTGGTAGAGTCACCCCACAGAGTGTGGCGGCAGTTGAAATCACCAATTATGAGGAAAGGTGGTTGGAGTTGGGAAATTAGAGTCTCAAAGGCAGTAAAGTCAATGGGATGGGATGGGGAGTAGACAAATCACTGTGATCCAGCGGCGAAGAAAGATGCGAATAGCTGTGCACGGGACAGAAGTTTGTATGGGAGGTATGACATAAGGTGTTTTATGATGGATAAGTATAGACGAGACATAAAGGGAATATGGGGAAGAGATAAAATGGTAATTGGGAATTGGAATAGGAGGGTGTGTGAGGAAAGTCTCTTGGAGGCAGATAATAGATGGATTATAAGAAGCAAGGATATGACGTAGGTCTGATCTATGAGAGCGGAAACCGCGAATATTCCAATGTAGGAGAGCTATATCCTAGTTGATTTACGAATGATAACGCAAGTACGTGTTGGGGAATTTGAAGGGGAAGGAGCTAGGGGGTGTAAAGGAGGGATATTAGGAGGTAGGGAATCTGGAGAAGGGCATTGTTGTGCCATGAGTGATTCTCGTGTGTATCCGGGAGGGAGTGCAAAGGATAGAGGGGATGGAGGGAGGGAGAATGTGCCTATAGTTGGGGTTGAAGGGGGTGGGTTGTGTTGGGAGGGAGTAGATGTGTGGGGAGTATTAGTGTTAGATGAATATCGGAAGGATGGATAGTTGGAGTTGAAGGGGATGTGTTGTCTTGGGAGGGATTAGGAGGAAGGGGTGTAGGGTGCTGTAAAGAGGGGATGCATATCAGGAGGATGGGTATTGGGAGGATGGATATCAGTGGTGGACGGGATTGAGGGGGTTAGGTTGTGTTGAGAGGGAGTAGGAGGAAGGGGTGTAGGGGGAATATTAGTAGGAGGGGTATGAATATCGGCAACCACTTCAAGTGTGGAAGGAGCATGAGTTATGGGATCTTATGTCTCAAGCATATAGCTTTGAATGTCATCCTTTGTTTCTGCAGTGGAGTTTGTTGGAGAGTTTTGTGAGAAGGTAATTGTTTCTGCAATGGAGTTGGTTGGAGAGTTTTGTGGAATAAAGGTTTTCTTATGAGGGGGGGAAGAGGAGACTCCAGCGGACTATGAAGTGAGAACAAGTCCTCTTCGATCCATATCTCTCAAAGCGGAACATTTCACGCTGAAGACCGACCGTTTCTTTCGTGGCTTCACAGCGGAGACTGAGGAAGGGAGCGACTGGTGTCTCAGGAATAAAGGTAAAGGTAGGTGGAGGTGATTGTGCTGTAGGGGAAGAAGGGTTAGAACGTTTAGTCTGTCTACTGCGGGTGGTGCGGGGAGGGAGAGGGGTTGGTGTTGGGGCTGTAGTTGAGATAGGAGCTGTGGTTGAGATTGGGGTGTCTGGGTTTAGAGTGGCAAAGGTATTGGTCTGAGGGATGTAGAATGTAGAAGTGGAAATGGGGACATTTTGGGGTGGAGGGGGAGGGGCTGAGCGAACGATGTTACTAGAATATGGAGTATGAGAGAAACCTTGTCGACGTGCTTCCTGTCTGGCTTCACGTAAAGTGAGACCATTTTGTATCCGAGAGTTGCTACCTCAGATTCAAACTTGTAAGTGGGACAGCCTCTATAAAATACATTATGGGGGCCGCCGCAGTTAGCACATGTTCGTGTTTGTGCTGAGCAGTTTGATCGATTATGACCTGGTTGGGCACATATGGGGCATCGGTCTGTGGAACGGCAATGTTTGGCAGGATGTCCAAAGCGCCAACAGTTTTGACATTGACGGGGAGGGGGTTGGTATGGTCGAACAGGGAGGGATTGTCCACCAATGTAGATACGTAAGGGAAGGTCATGTGTACGGAAGGTAATTTTGGCAATATTGGTCGGATTCTTTCGTTGACCTTTAGGAGGAATGGTGTAGCAATGTACTGATTTCACATCTTGGTCTTTGAGGCATCCTAATAGGTCTTCTCCACAGTCTGACCAATCTTTGGTATCGACTGGGCAGTTTGCTGGGGAAAGAGAGACAGTTCCGGTACAGGTATTAAGGGTTGGATGAGGTTCTGCAGGAATGGGGTTGCCAGAATGATCAGTTAAATTTGATAGTGCTATAGATTCAGTTTCTGATCTGACTGTTACCAGACGGGAGCGATCGCGTCTGGTATAGAAAGGGACTCTGCCTACTTGTTTTTGGAGACATTGTTGAAAGAGAAGAGTGTTGCCTGAGTAAGGAGCTGTGGCAGGGATCACGAAAAATCGGTCCCATTTAGCTGGGCTAAATAGGGTATTTAAGATATCTGTAGGGTTGGTGGTGGTGGATGGTCGCGGATGTGTGGAAGAGGGAGTATTACGGAATGATGGAGAATAAGGTTGCAAGGTAGTAATAAGGGAGGATTGGTTGTTTAATGGAGGTTGCAGGGGTAGAGTTGAATTTGAGGAAGTTGGGTGGGTAGGAATATCTTCTGGAGATTAATTCTCTGTTTGGGTGGGTAATGCACTAGTAGGCATTGAGGAGTGGGTAGTAGTTTCAGTGTTTGGAGCCGTGGTCAAAGGAGAGCCTGGGTTGGGGCTATTTGATAAAGGGGCTAGCCTCATAGCCTCTAATAAAGGGATTACATTTTCATTACTGGTCATGTAAATAGGCCTAAATGGTCCACCTCCTTTCGCTGCTGAAGGTATGGGCTAGATTCGTCGGGAGTACCATGCCCATAGTTCCCGCAGGCCGTTCAGGACTGGCACTAGGTCAGCCTTTCATCCTCTCAGCACGGCTCTCACACCTTAGGAAGTAGATAGTAGAAGAGAATGGAGAAGAAACGGAAAAAAGCTGGAGAGGGAAAAGACCATGCAAAATTAGTTGAGTCGAGGGCTGAGGCCCTAGGCAGGGGAGATCCCTGTATTGGGTCTCAGTCTTCGTCTCCTAAGCCCTCCCAAGACAACAACAGGCAAGGGATTGAGGGGGTACTCCTACCTGATGTCATGTTCTGATCCACCCCCATGTCCCCTATGTAATGCCCCTCTTTCAGTTCCACACATTCTGTTGTCCTGTCCACGCTTTGCTGTAGCCCGTACCTCTACTTTCCCCCACCTATACAACCTATCAGACATCCTTACAGAATATAATAAACAAAAGGTGTTTTTTATTTTTTTATTACCATTATATACATACAGCCACACAATCACAGATGTTGAAAAAAAGAATTTGGCTGAATGACTTAGGAGTAGATACATTAACATCTTGTAAATATTTCCAGTCAGGGAGATTACTAATTTTTCACACTGATAATGTGTTTACATTTAAACAGTGTTATATAGGGCACTGAAACTTTCATATAGGAAATACATATATCTGCTTTCATTTGCTTAGGATATATAATATTGTATATTTTCAATCATACAGACTTCCAATTCAACATTTGTATAGGAAAAACGTGACGTCGCTGCTGAACTGAAGTAAACAGAATTCTATATGGATTTTCTGAGGTATGATTTTCCTTTCCTGGTGCTCTATTCAGATGCTATTAGGTGCCTATGAAAAGTGACATACAATAACTATCAGGCTCTAGGTGGTAGGTAGTTAGGCATCAGTATAGAGACAAACCCAACAGCTCATTGTTGTGATACCTCTAGCCAATCAGTAGGCAGAATTAGGCTCCCTTTCAGCCAATCAGTAGGGAGAATAAACTTTCCATCCAGCCACTTAGTTGGCAGAATGAGCTTCCTGTCCAGCCAATGAACAGGCAGAAAGAGCCTGTCTTCCAGCCAATCAGGAAACAGAATAAGCCTTCTTTATTGTTGCCAGGCTGATCTTCCTCTTTTCCACAGGCAATTTTACATTCCCCTCTTTTTGTGTAACATCTATGACATTAACATTGATCATTCTCATTTGTCTAACTTCCACTTGGGTTTTGATTTGGAGCAGATATAAGCAATGATCACCTAACTACTTTATTTTTTTATTTTCTTGTATACTGCTTTTTTCACTTCAGCAGGGAACTCCTTAAATACAATACTCAGCTCACATCTAATCACAATTTCCATAAAAAAGAGCAAAGATAGGTCCTATCATACAACCCTTTAAATATATATATATATATATATATATATATAT
>NW_020870000.1:100923-105923 GCF_003789085.1 Penaeus vannamei
CTGATCTATGAATTCATTTTGATAATGACTGGAACTGGAAAGAGAGAAAGAATACATTTTTACCTTTTAGGAAACATTAAAGCTGTAAATGCAAGAATATAAATGTCTTAGAATTAATTACAATAACTTTACAGACAAAATTTTATCAACTCATCAATCAGTTCAAATCAATTATGTTGAACACAGAAAAAAAACTAATACTTACCAAATATCAATAGCAAAATGACAGTTATTGTGACTCCAATGCAAAGTTTTGCACGTGTATTTTGCCACCACATGTTGCGTCTCAGGCGGGTTGCTGTGGTTCGGAACTGATCAGAAGTGGTTGCAAGTCCCTCTGATCGATCCTGGAGATTGTCCAGTTGGTCACCTCTTTCCAGGAGCCGCCCAACATTATCTCGCATTACATCAGTTACCTCAGCAATCTGCACCCTCACACTGTTGGGATCAATGATAAAGATTAAAGATTTGTTAATGCAAGCTAAAAAGGAAGGGACATTAGGAATATTAAGACATAATGGGCGTCTTCTGTACGTGCCATAAAAGTTAATCCAGCATTAAAGTTTAATCCAAATCTCTAGTGCGCATGCGCGTTGGCAGCGACCAGGATCAACTCTTAATACACCTCTGGACCAGGCTTTAATTTGAAGCTCATTTTTAAATCCTGCACATGCACAGAAGGGACAAGTTAATCCCACCAATCATGTACTGTTACATCATGTGCCCGTCATGAGCTTCATGGATGCCATCGCTTGAGTTGCCATTTAGAGTTATTTTCGGCAATAACATCAATCATCTTAGAATTTTCATACTTAGTATTCATTATGAAAATGAAATTGTATATATATACACAAATGATCAAATATTCTGATTAAGGAAATAACTTATGGTGATGAATATAAAATCCAATATAATCCTACGAGGAATCTTTGAAGTTCAGAGGCTGCGGGCATGGAACTCATATTTCCAGGTTAGTGAAACAAAAATTATATGGTCAAGGTCATACAAGTTGACGTTTTAAATCAAATATGAACCAGTGTTTTAGAGAAGAATTATGTGCTGAGTTTTTCTTAACTACTTTACTACAAAATTAATAAGTGTACTTTTCTATGGACCTCCTGAACAGCATCCTGAAGAAAACATGTTTCCCTCCTCCAACATGATTCAACACAGCAAAGAGCTGTCCGAGGAAACTGCATGATGGATATTAATTGGTGAACGTCATTTTTGTACTTGAGTGTAATTGAAATAAAGATTGATTTTATAGTTGTTAGAGCAGTTCCGTTACCCATTTTACTACTATAAATAGATCATTATCATGGAAAAAATAGAATATTTCATAAATAATCATGTTTCCCTTATAAGTAAGCCTACTTGTGCCTTGTAATTATCATATGAAGATCAAACTGCATCTTGAGTGACTGACTACAACTGGACAATCTGACAAACATGTATGTTATTTGTCTTACCATATCAGTTTTCAAGCAAAACTGATAATAAATCACAATGTAAAAGTAAAATTTCCATTGGTATATAAAAAAGGATACTACATCTTCTGAGAACAAAATCAAAATAAAATCTGTCTACTCTGAAAGCCTTGGTCTTTCCAAGATATCAATGCAAGACATTCAGGTTTTGAGACTATGCCATGTGATGCAGCATGATGAAAGGGTTTCAAATGTAAGGACTTGCAAAGTTTAAAGTAATTCATGCAATATTCCAAAATTACAGAGCAGCATCAATATTCAACTTTGTTCTGTAAAAATATACAGATCACCCTTGGTAACATTAAGTTCATATCCCAAAATGAGCTGCAGAATTAGAAAATTCATCCTCTCTCTACAGAGGATCAGACTAGGGTTCCATTACCATGAAAGATTGCACATGCTGGCCTTTGGCTGATCTATGAATTCATTTTGATAATGACTGGAACTGGAAAGAGCAATAACAATCTATAACAATCACCTTTTCTCCAATCCATAAAAAATGAATATCAGTTGTCAGAAAAATCTTTTAACAATGCAGTGTCTGAATGCAAATTGCAAGGTTTATTTAAATTTTATAAATTTTATATCGAACTGCAAATCTTTAGGTAATATCTTTAATACTGTCTTCTATATCATATGTGTAGGGACATGAAGGGTGAATGTTGAATAGATATCTTTTGGATGATCTTTTTGCTCATTTAAAGGTATGAGTACTTGACTTCCTCCAAACGCTACCCTACATAACATGCAACAGTTATGTGTGAAGAGCAACATTGCACAGAAATGTTTCAAAATATCACAGACTGTTCAGCTATAAAAAAACAACATACCTCAGCTCCCACCCTTTAGATTTGTAAAACCTATTCCCACATGCCCAGAAATACAAGACCAGGATCTTCACATCAACAGCAGAGGGCAGAACCATCACTATATCACAAACCAGAAACATCACAAGAATTGATTGAAATTTAAAGAGACAGTCCATTAACTTAAGATTCCAAAGAAATCATATTTGAAACAGATAATCTTGAAGAAATGTGTACAGAAAATAGAGGTAAGAACTTTCTTACTTTGATATGATGATAGTCATAGTTTTCAATTTTGGGGACATTGGGAGGCATAAAGAAATGATTAATGATATGAATAAGATTTTAATGCCTTGTCTTCAATCATGTAGGTACGTATGGGATGAAGGGAAGGAAAAGGTGGTTTTCAGAAACATCTGAGAAGTTTATATAATTACTTACAGAACACTTTAAACAATTAGGAGGCAAAGCAGTGCAGAGATAAAAAAGGCATAAGATAATTAGCATTATGAAAACATTAGTAAGAGTCTCAGTTTCATGAAATACACATTAAATATAATAGATATTTTGAAACATAAGAGATGTCTAAAATAGTTTCTTAAATATGATTACCAAAAACATTGACTTTACAAAAGGATAGGGGGAAAAAAATAAAAAAATAAAAAATAAAAAAATAAAATCTCCCAAACGAGCAAATTTCACGCGCGACATTTCTCCTCTCTCCGACATGTTTACATGAAAACAGTGGTGATAGAATAGTGAGTACAACAGTTTTTACTGAACATTATTGCCGCGCCGTCTGGCAGTGGAGAGTGTTGTCTTCGGTACGGACACAGTGGATTAGGATTAAACTAAATACGGTATTAAGAGTTAAGGACGTTACAGAAGACACACATAATGATAACGCTGTTGGTTATCCACTGGCTGATTCCTATACAGTACAAGCCAGTGGCTAACCCCTTCGATAGAAATGCAGACAATTTGTTGCCATACTTCCCATGTACTTCATATAATAAACCCAAAAAACAGGAATGCATTTGACACCTGCTTTATTGGGATTAAGAAGAAGAAAAAAAAAAAAAAAAAAAAAAAAAAAAAATCAAATTTTCAAACTATATGGTAAGTCTTATTATCTCAACAATTTTGGAGGCATATGTTAACTGTAGCTGCTGGAACACTAAATCCTCTTGTGCTGCAATGATTTCAGGGACACAGTTCATGGATATACGGTTTCTCTTCCTCTTCCAGTTCTGAACACTGGAGTATTAATACATACATGTATCACAAGAGAGTTATTCTCCAGTACCACAAGTTGTTTTAATGTCATTATAGCAATATTGATAGTTACTAATTGTTGTAACACCTTGGTAATTTATATATAACTGTATAGTTGTTGTAATATGTCTTCAAACAATGAAAGCTCTGCAGTAACATGGAAATATGAGAATACTGACACTTCTTGAGACATTTGAGGGATAGAAAGTATTTCTCTTTGGATATTTCAAACATTGTTTACATTACAAACTAAAACAAAAAGAAATTCAAAAACAAGAAAATGATAGGTCAGTTTACAACACAATGGAAATCAAAGTGATCTATCATTTGGCCATATATAATTAATATTCAACAAAATCCAGTGCACACTTACTCTTTCAGTTTATCTGAAGCAAAGCGAACAGTTTTTTTGCTGGAAGGACCTCTGGAAAAAATAATGAGATGAATCAATTTTGGTCAATGCAATTTGTAATTATATAATCAAACTCTTATACTATATTTCATATACAATTAGTTGATACAACAGCATATTCCCCTTCTATAACAAATAACTAACTGGTTCATATATAGTTCTGGCCAAACATTTTTCTTTTTTGCTACTTGAAAAAGAGACGAAAGAAAAAAATCCATACATATATACCAGACAGAAAACTTCTTACATAAGCAGTCAAGTTATTTTCTAAAGCCGTAACTTATGCAGTTAAATTTTCATCTGATTTAACATTCGTGATGGATGATACATTATTTATACATCGTTTCCACATTATCAAAATGGGTTGTCACTGATGGTACAACCTAGTATAATTCAATTTAATTGGCTTGGGCCAATCCATGTTGCGCGGTAAACAAACACTTCAACAATTTTGTTTGGCCAAAAATATGAAAGGGAGAACTGCACAGTGAAAACAGAAAGGAATGCAGCCTGCTGCATGTGTGCCACAAAGATTCCAGTCTAGCTTCTATATAAACACACACACACACCAAAAGAAATATCTTTAGAAATCAACTTACTTGAGAAAGAAGTCTTCATCATCATCTGCTATATCATCATCTTTGTTGATTAATCTCTCCTGCAATTCAACATAACAACCTTCATCAAATGATAATCTAAGTACTATACAAACAAGAATGATGTAGTTAGAAAATATAACTGGCAATACATCATGGCTAATATGGTTAGATGCCATACTGAAATTCAGGCTATGGTTAACTGGTAAACAAAAAAGCTGTCATCTGCAATCCATGCATTAGGAAACATTCTGCAAACACAGGGTTTAGCAGTAATGCCTTCAGAAATATATTCTGTGCAACATCTAAATATAAATGTACATAAATATATAAGTATATAAATATATAAATATGTATATTTATATAATATATATACACATATATATATATATATATATATATATATATATATATATATATATAT
>NW_020870000.1:110923-113423 GCF_003789085.1 Penaeus vannamei
GTTACACTCACCACCTCATCATCATCAGCTTCATCCACATCTTCCGCTGCGATGTTGCGTTTGGGAGGCATCTTGGTTGCAAGGTCGTCGAAAGCGAATGCAACTGACGGAAAACCAAATGATGATTCCTTGAATACCTTCTACAACATAAACCCGCAGACCTAGTAACTGCTGCTCATCGCTTGGATAGATCTGTTGTCTATTGACAACATCCAGGATTACGCGTTCTCGGAGCAGCATCCGCGTGCATCCAATCGATCTTTTAGGATTTGGCGAAAGGGGGGGGGGGTTACTCACCGTAAATTTGCCCGAATTGAATCGGTCTTTTAGGATATTCTTGAGGAAAATTCGAGTGGATATACGTTTGATTGAATTATTGATTATTGTTTTTTCCTGAACACCATCTGTGGTATGGAAAGTCTCTATTTTTCAGGAGATTCACGTGTTTGTTAAAGATCATAGGCTGATATAACAGAAATAATGGCATATATTTTTTGTGATAGTATCAATTTAAGCCAAATGCCAACAATAAACGCTGATAATCATAATAACGTAAATTATAATATAAATAGCTCCTGATAATAGTCATAATGAAAATAATACCAACCAAAACAACAGTAACAATAACAATGATAATAAAACAAAACAAGAATAAAAAGGATGACAAGAATGATAATGAGAATGAGAAAAAAATTTAAATTGATATTAATGATTGTAGCAAAAATGATAATGATGATAGTGGTATCAACAATGATAATACTGGAGTCTCTTATTTATCAACCCTACACTGATAATGATGATAATGATAATAGTAAAAGTAATGAAAATAAGGATAACGATGATACTATTGATAATGATGATGAATATAATTATCATAAAACAGTAATGATAATAAAAGTGATGATAATAATGATAATAAAAAAATGGTGATAATAATGGTAATCACAACAATAACAGTAATACAATAATAGTAATGATAGTAATGATAATAAGGATAATGGTAGCAGTGGCAGTAATAGTAATGATGATGAATAATGATAGTAACGACAATATTAACAATAAGTAGAGACAATAAAAATAATAATGATTTTGATGATAATAATAAAAATGATAATGCTAATATTAATAACGATAATAATAATAATTAATGATATAGTAGTAACAATAGTAGTGATGATATTATTGATAAAAACAATGATTTTCATAGTAATAATCATAATGATTGTTATCATTTTCCATATCATTATCATTTTTATAATTTTTATTATTATCATGATTCTCATTATTATTATTATTATTATTATTATTATTATTATTATTATTATTATTATTATTATATTATATTATTATTATATTTTATCATTATTATTATTATTATTATTATTATTATTATTATTATTATTATTATTATTATTATTATTATTATTATTATTATTATTATATCATCATCATCATCATCATCATCATCATCATCATCATCATCATCATCATCATCACCATCATCATAATCATCATTATCATCATCATTATTATTATCATTATTATTATTATTATTATTATTATCATTATTATCATTATTGTTATTATTACTATTATCATTGTTATTATTGTCATTATTATTAATATTACTGTTATTGTTATCATTGTCATTATCAGTAACAATAACAATAATGATAATACTGATTAAGAAATAATAATAATGATAAAGATAATTATAATAACATTAATGATGATAATAATGATGATAACAACAACGATAATGATAATGATATTAATGATGATAATGTTAACAATAATAACAATAATAATAATAATAATATAATAATAATAATAATAATAATAATAATAATAATAATAATAATAATAATAATAATAATAATAATAATAATAATAATAATAAAATAACAATAATAATAATAACAATAATGATAATAATAATAATAATAATAATGAATAATATAATAATAATAATAATAATAATAATAATAATAATAATAATAATAATAATAATAATAATAATAATAATAATAATAATAATAATAATATAATAATAATAAAATAATAATATAATAATAATAATAATAATAATAATAATAATAAAAATAATAATAATAATAATAATGATAACAATAATAATAATAATGATAATAATAGTGATGATAATGATAATAATATTAGTAGTAATAATTATAACAATAATGATAATAATGATAATGAATATGATAACTGTAATGTCAATGATAATTCTAGAGGGGAAGATGATAACTGATGAACTGGTGATGATAATAATGATAATGGTGATAATGAAAATAGTAATAGTAATGATAATGACGAGAGCAGTAACAATAATAGTAATGATAGTAATTAACTAACACTACTAGGATCATTATCATTAACTACTAATAACAAATTCTATATTGAAAATGTTGTACTTAAAAATCACTTTAAAATGAAAATGATAACACAAATAGCGAATTAGTAAAATAGACTGCATTCTCAT
>NW_020870000.1:118423-128099 GCF_003789085.1 Penaeus vannamei
TAATTATATATGCATATAAAGAAAATAAAAATATACAAATACGTATATAAAATATATACTAACAATAATATACATTTATATACAATACTAAAAACAGATAATATATATAATATAATTAATTTATATATATTTAAATAAAAAAAATAAAATATAATACAATATAAATACAAAAGTATAATACAAATTACAATATAATTACATATATTATAATATATAAAATATACATATATAAAAAGTAATTTTAGGAGCTTATAGATGGTATTTATATAGTGAATATAGTGTATTTAGGAGTGTTATTAATAAAAAACAAATACCATAACATATAAAACAATAGTGATACAACATAGTATACCACTCAACACCACACACACACAATACAAACACATCACTAACACAATAACAACACAAACAATCAACAAACATAAACACACACAACAACTACACACACACCATAACACAATCACACTAACACACAACTAACACACACATCAACACAAACACAACAACACCACAACTAACAAACAAACACCACCACCAACACACAAATCAATAATCAACACTACACATCACACACCAAAAATAAATAAATTACTTGTATACATATAAAATAAAAAAATATAGTAATATACATATAATAATAATATACTTATAAGATGATAATACATAATATAATAAAAGATATAATAATATGAAAAAATAATAGATAATTATCAGCAATATATATATAAATATGGATATCAATAATATAAATATAAATAATAATACACTATAATAAAACATAATAATATATAATATACTTAATATTTATATATATATAATTAGATATAATACTATATAATATAAGTAATATGAATATGTACTAATAATATAAATATATATTATAATATGGATTAATAATATATACTATAATATATATATATGCTATCAATATATACTAATAAAAAATATATATAGTATAATATAATATAAAGTTATATATTATAATATAAATAAAATTATATATAATTATAATAATATATATATATAATAATAATATAATATAATATATTGTTGTGGATGTGTGTGTGAATTTAAGTGGGGTGTATGTACACACAAACATAAAAATTAATATAATATATATATATATATTATTAATAATATAATAATAATATAATATATAAATATAATGATATATATTATGTATGTATATATTAAAATGATGTAAAATTAATAAAATGCATATAATTAAATTAAAACAATTATATATAATAATATAAAAATATAATAAATAATAATATATAATATATATGAATATACACGAATATATTATATACAGAAATATACAATAACTACAATAATTTATATTATATAAAAAAACATAATATAATATGTAATATATAGAAAATAATATATGCTAATTATATAAAAATATATATATACTATGGATAATATAAATAAAATGAATAATTATATATAAAATAATATAATATAAGTAAATATAATATGATAAATATAATATGTTATAAAATAAATATAACATACATACATAATGATTATTAAATAATAAATATGATATAATAATAATATAATATATGTGTGTATAACAATATATAAAAAAATATATATATATGTACAAAAAACTATATATAATATAATTAATATAATTATACAATGAAAAAATAAACATATTATATATTATATAAATATACATTATATATATATATATTACAATAATATATAACATATAATATACATATATGTACAAAATATAAATATACATAAATATAATACAACCAACACACAACACAACCATAATAAACCTCTACAACCACACCACTCAACACATACACAACAACAACACACATACTACACACAACAAAAAAATAAAACATACAGCATACAAACTATCAATAATAACATATAAAAAATAATACCTCCCCCAAACCCATAACCCCGCAATCCATCACAAAACTACCTCACCATACAGCTAACCTAACTATATTAAAATCCTAAATACTATATGATGACAACCCAACAAATCAAATACGCAAATCTACCTAACATCGCTACCACTATTACCCTACACTCAAAACCTGCACATCCATATACTAAACATAGATACCCATATCAAACTACAACTACACACTAAATATAATATATAACTAATATATATAATAAATACTAAAATAGTATATATATAAATAAATAATATAAATATAATATAATATATATATATATATATATAATCAATAATCAAATATTAATATATAATAATATAGATGAATGCTTATAATATATAATATATATATATATAATTAATATATACATAATATTATATCCTAACTAAATAATATATAAATATAACTAATATATATATAGTACTATAATAGTATAAAATATAAAAATAAATAAATATAAATATTAATATGCAATAATATACCTAAATTAGTAATATAATATAATATGATAATATATATAATATAAATATAAATAATATATAATATGGAATAAATAATATAATATATGAAAAAATATAAAGATTATAAATATATATCAAAAGATATAAATATATAATAAAAAAATAAAATAACCTATAATAAATATAATAATATAATAAATATATAGAATAATAATATATATAAATAAAAAAATAATATAATCAAAATACAAAAAAAAAAATACACTAACATACAAACAACAAAATAATAAATATAAAAAATAAAAAAAAATATAAAAATATAATATAAAATAAAAATATAAAATAATATAGATATCATATAATAAAAATTAAAATATAAAAATATAATTATACATAAGTATAGAATATATTAATAAATATAATACTATATATAATAATAAAAAAAACAAAACTACACACACACACCACACAACCAAACAAACACACTTACTAATGGATCATGAGTGTGTACCTGTGAAGATGACACAACCACATACACATACCACTCACAACCCAAAAATGTGATCACACCACAAACCCAACACACCCAACCCACAAACCAAACAACACATACTATAAAAGATATAATAATATATGTATAAAAAATAATAAATATAATATATAAAATATTAAAATAATACAATAAATTTACTAATACTATCTATAAAATAATAATAATGAGTAACTATAATATAGATAATAGTGTACATGTATGAAACTAAATTACATAATATATCATAATAATATATTAAATACCAAAATATATACATACTAGTAAAACATAAAATAATATTTAATTACAATATATCTATATATTTATATGAAATAACATAAATATAGCATATAATATATATTTATATAAAGCAAAACATACATACCAAATAATATCACTAATATTCACATAAGAATAATACACACACATAATTAACTAATATGTGAACAAAATCATCCAACCAAAAACCCCAACAATTATATTCAACAGCAAAAAAAACAAAAAAACTCATATTATCACTAGCCAACACCTACTCACTATATATATAAAAAATAAACAATTAATCATAATATAATATATATATAACATATAATTATATTCATATACTAATTACACAAAAATTAATAAAATATAATACTATACGTATACTATCTAAATACCTACTAAAGTTCTATATAAATATACTAATTATCACACTACTTAATCACATAAAAAAAATACATCACAAAAAATACTCAACTGCATATAACTATATATATCGATACACTCTAACACACACAATATTAATAATATATACAAACCAAAACTATACTATAATACATCAAACACATACACAAATAAAATAATCACAATAAACCTATATATAATATAGAAACCTCACATATAACCCTACTAATACACATCAAATATCTCAATACATCCTCTAATATACCCTACTACAATATATAAAAAAATACAATATTATACACTAAATCAACATATTAAAACCATTTTTAATCACCACTTATATTATAATTCTATGCCGACCGTAAATACACCTCACTACAACATATAATATATTAATAATATCAACATATATAAAATCAAAGTATATACTATCTATATGATAACACAAATTAATATATACTTACTATTATAGCATATTATATGTATACATATATGTAAACATAAAATATATATATAAGTATATATAATGTCATATATTGATAACTAATATATGATTATCTAACATTACTATTATGCAATAGATAAATATATGTATATAGTACTGGATAACAGAATAGATATGTTCTAATATATATGACATAATATTAATGCAATTTAACTATTTAATATAATATATAAGATCATTAAACATTCATATAAATATATAACAATTATACAGTTACTTAAAATAAATATAAATCAATACACCTCACATTATATGATATACCCAACACAACGTATATAAATCTAAAAATAACTATAAGATATCACTACAAAAATCTAGACTAAAATAACTAACTAAATTACACATTATACTATATATAATACAATAATTCTATGTATTTAACTTATACATAAATATCTACAACCTATAATAAAACAACAAAAAATTATAACATATATATTTAACCTTAATAACATATACTACAAATAATACTTATACACACTATAAATATACATAACTATAATATACCATCATATATATCATCATACTATATATACAATAATAAAGCAAATTACACTAATATTCAAATCAAACAATATTTAATAATAATAAGTATAATACATATGATATATACCAATGCAATATCTTTATATATATATATATCTTTTTTTATTATTAACATATAAAAAATTAACCTAAATAATAAATAATAATACAATATTTTCAATATATATACCTATATAACATATATAGATTTAATCTATATAATTATTCTATAATGCTTACCTACCTGATATATAGCATAACTATGATAAGATAATATGCACCAATATATTACCACTCAATAAAATACAGTATCATTAAAACTAATACACCTTATACAATATATAATAAATAAAATTAATCAATATATTACTATATATAATACATTAGATTGTTAAATATCATATCATATTACTATTCAATACATAACTAATTTAGTATTTGTGTTATGATAAACCAACCACACACCATACACAACACAACACACAACACAGAAATATTTATATTATTTTTTATATTGTAAAATGTTTATGTGTTGATATCGTTATATAACAATTAATAATATTACACTAATATTAATCAATATATTTATTTTAAACACTACAAATAATAAATACCCATATTGATATACATTATATATTAACATATCATACACTAATTATATATTTACATATATCAATACTCTATACAATCTACTTACCCACACTATATAATAAATATTATTTATTATTATTTTATGCTATATACAATTATTATAGTATATATACATAACATAATATGAAATATTATATATATTAGATTATATAATAACATAATATAAAAAATCTTAATTAAACAATATAATTCAATAATATCTACGATATTAATTATCATAAATTATGTAACATTAGTTATTAAGTTTTTTATAAAATATGAGTATTCTTAATAGTTTATTTTATATTAATAAATATAATATAAATAATATATATATGTAATAAATATATATATATTATATAATCATATATTATAAATGATAATAATATAATTATATATATATATAATTATACTATTAACTATACGTTATAATAATATATATTATACCACTAATTATAATTAACTAATAATAATTTATAATATGTAACTAAGCATATATATAATATTAATAATTACTATATATATAAATATATAGTATATAATATACTATATATATATGTATACACGATATATATTATATCTTATTATATTTATTATTTATTTTTTTTATATTATTACAATTGATTATATTGTTACTTATATTATAATATAATGTTATAATATAGTACTATATACTGTATATATTGATATAAATAGTATATATCATGATATTATATTGCTATATATTAGAATAATATTAATATTTATTTATTTATTTTTTTATATATATATTTAATAATTTTTTTTATATTTTATTATATATTTGTTACTTTATATAGTAGTATTAATTTTTATTTATTTTTTATTTATTTTATTCTATATTGTTATAATTATAGCTATATTATATATATTTAATATATAATACATGTACTTATATATATATAATATTTATAATATATATAACATGTATATTAATATATTATAATATATAACATTATTATATATATATGCTAACACACATATATATATATATAAATTAATAGATATATATACTAATATAATATATTATATATAATGTTACACTAGTATAAATATATATATATATATATATATTTAATTATACAATACATAATATACTGAATACACATATATAATATAATATATAGTAATAATATAATATATAATATATTATAAATACAATAGATATGATATATATACATAATATACATATATATGTTACACTATATATTACATATTATATATAACAGTATATCTAATATTACATATATACGGTATAACCTTAATACTTATAATTCTACACTTATATACGCACTATACGATAATACAGTATACGTTATATGTATATAATATATTATATATATTATATATATGTATGGTATATATATATATATATATATATAATATATACTTATATATATATACACACATATAATATATACATACACCATAATTTAAATAACAATACACACAAAAAGTAACCATACACGCATTCATATTGAACTATACATATACACAATATATACAAATAACATACACACATATATAATATAAAACACTATTAAAAAATATATTTGCACACCATTCTTATATACAATATATTATACATATATCATATAACCACACATTATAAAAATGATATATACATATAATAATATATATTATATATATATAATATGATATATAATACTCATTATATAATAGTATATTCATACTATATGAACTATATACTTATAGAATTATAAATATAGTTTGATAGTATAAATATAAAATAAATATACAAATATAACTATAATATAATAGATATATTTTATAATACTAAATAGTTATATATTATATACTTATATATATAATATATACATATATATACTTTTTATATTAATACACATCACACACACACACACACCACACACACAACACACCACCACACACAACACACACACACACACACACCACCAACCACACACACACACCAATACTAACATACATAACATACATACAACATAAGAATAGACAGATAGATAGATAGATACATAGATAATAATGATAGAAGGTTAATAGGTAATAGGATAATAGAGTAGATAGGTAAGATAGCTACGATACGTAGATGAGATGAAGATAGATAATAGAACATAGATAGAGTAGATAGATAGATTAGACTAGATTAGATAGATAGATAGTACATAGATAGAAGAACAGACACGACAGAACAGACAGACAGTACAGACAGACAGAACAATAGATAGATAGACAGATAGAGATAGAAGACTAGATAGATAGAATAGACAGAAAGACACGCAGACAGACAGACAGACAGACAGACACAACAGACAGACAGGACAGACAGACAGACCAGACAGACAGACAGACAGACAGACAGAAGCACAACAGTACAGACAGACAGACAGACATACAAACAGATAGAATAGATAGAATAATAGATAAATAGATAGATAGATAGATAGATAGATAGATAATAGATAAAGATAGAGTAGATACATGATAGAAATAGAATAGATACGACAATAATAGATAGCTAGATAGATAGAATGATGAAGATAGATAGAATAGATAGATAATAGGCTAAATACAATATATAATATAGCATAGATAGATAGAAAGATTAGATATTAGATTAGATAGATAGAATAATAGCATAAGAATAATAGCATAGATAAGATAGATAGATTTAGGCAGGTAGTAGTACATAGACTAGATAAGATAGCATATTATAGATAAACACCCCACACTAACAAACAGAACTTTTCAAGAAATAGCTGAAGTTAACTACAATTTTTTTACACATAAATGAGTATTACAGAATCACCCAGCAGTATCCAATGTATATATACACACATAAACAATCTAAGACAAAAAAGTCCAAAATAATTACTCTGACAGCTCTCTGAGCCTCTACATGGCTTGGATCTAATTCAAGCACTCGCTGAAAATCTTTCAAGGCCTCATCCAGTTGTTCCGTTTCTTCATTTAGAGTTGCACGTCGTAAAATGGCCTTAAGATATGTGCTGTCTAGATCAATTGCATTTGTACAGTCCTTAATTGCTTCCTTTTTCTTGTCCTGAAAATTAGTATAACACTGGAATAAAACTATTTGAAAAAGTAATAAGGTTTTAAAGATGGTTTATATCAAAAGCTTATCACAAAACAGTGAACTTTAATGGTAAGTACAGCAATGCTCTATGCTTATTTATCTTAAAAGATTACATATAACATGTGTAACAGATAGTATCATGCCAGTATAATCGAATACTTACAATTTTTGACCTTGCTGCTGCTCTGTTGGCATACAATACTGAACGTTCCCTTGGGAATGATATCGGGCATATTCTTAATCCCACTGTATATGCACTAACAGCTTCCTCATATTGCCCTGTCTTAAAGCTTGTGTTACCTTTTTCTTTATGTATCAAGCTTTCTTTTTTCTTCTCCTGAAAAGATAGTTCAATTTCTTGTATTTCTAAATGAAGATGCATGACAGCTGACTATAGCATATGACTAATAAGAAACATGAAATAATTTTCATTGTAAAAAATAATAATAAATAATCCAAATTCCTTTTTCACATTTCCATCACCAAATCACAATCCCTTTCTTAAGCATTTCTCTCCCTCACTCTCTCATCTTTTGGTAAATGTCAGCAAACTAAGAGGAAAAAATTGCAATATTTCTAGTTTTATGCTGACTCATAGCAAAAAATCAATACTAACTTCTTTTTCTTCCTCTGTCATACTGAGCTCAAGATCCTTTAAATATTCCTCATCTACAAAATCTTCCTCTTCCTCATCCTCTTCCTTTTCTTTGTCCAGCTTAATTCCAAAATCTTCCAGGCTCTCTGACCCTCCAGACTTTGTGTCAGGTGTAAGGCTTGCATCACTCTTGCTCTTTTCTTGACAATCTGGCTCTATTACGGGAACGTCCGGACATAGCTCTTCCGAAGATTCACTCCCTCCCTCAGAACATTCTCTGGTAGAAGCCTGACTGAGATATGATAGCATTGCATTTTTAGGTAAAGGTGCAGGTATTTTTAAAATACCAGAAATTATCAACCTTCTTAAGCAACATAACAAATCTTTCATGTACCTATTAAAAAACAAGTCAGCTAAAGGAAAATGCGCAACCTTTGACACACTAAAGATTTCAGGGAATAAACTTTTAAATGTCACACCTTTTCTCTCCATCTTGAGCAGGGCTACTGTCATCATTGTCTGCCGAATGGAATGAGTCATCACTGGCACTACTCACTGGAGTGTCGGGGCGGGAAACATGTTCCTCTTCTTTATCACTAAGATTTGTTAGTGACATTGCTTTTGTTTTTAACTATTTTAAGTTCTTTCTTCTTAGCAGTATCACAACTTATTTTTCTGAAATAAATACTAAATAAAGTCATAAATTCAAAAATCAG
>NW_020870000.1:133199-135699 GCF_003789085.1 Penaeus vannamei
TGCTAGTGAAAAGAGCAAAGAGGGAGTGCAAAATGAAGGAAATCGGACATAGGTAAAGGAAAGGGTTAAGGGCATAGGACGAATGGATTAAATAGAGTGTATCTGTGGCTGGGGAAGGAATAAGAACATTGTTTAAGGAAAATTGGCAAAATAGCTATTATGAAAAAATAAACGGGTAATAGGGGTAAGGATGGCTGTTAAAGAAGTAGGAGCAGAAGAATCCGTGGAATGAGATAAGGGTACTGAGGAAGGTGCTGAAATATCTGAAAGAATCTCAGGAGGGGAGGGATTCAGAGAAGGACACAGTTGTGACAGATGGGATTCACATGAGCATCCAGAAGGGAGAGGTAAGGATAATGGGGATCAAAAAGGGAATGGTGCACATGGAAAAGCAGAGGATGGGAGAGTGGGAGAAAAATGGGCCTTAGGTAGAGTGAGAACTAGTTTGAATCTGAGAACTGCTACCTCACGTTCAAGCTTAGAAGCAGGGCAGCTCTTATAAAATTCATCATGGGATCCACCACAATTGGTAAATGTACGTAGCTGTGCAGGGTAATTTGAAAGGTCATGACCAGGTTGGGCACATAGAGGGCAGTGGCCTGTGGACTGACAGTGTTTGGCTGTGTGGCCAAAACATTGATATTTCTGACATTGAAGAGAAAGAGGTTAATATGGTCAGATAGAGCAGGACAATCCACCAATATAAACTTCATGGGGGAGATCATGTCTACGGAAGCTAATCTTGGCAATATTGATGAAAGACTTACAATGGCCTCTGGGAGGATTAGTGTAGCACTGTACTGCCACAAGTGGGTAATTTTCATTCTGAACAGTTTTTATCATAAATAGGACAATCAGTCAGGGAGACGGAAACAGTTCCGGTACAAGTATTGACCCACTGACGACGGTTGTCCCACATATGAGACACGCAGCGGGCCGTGGCCGGTGGGCGGGCAGAGTCTGGGGCAGCCCCGCCTGCTGATTTTGTAGCCGCCCGGAATCTTTTATTTTCGGCTTCAAAATATACCAGCATTTATAGGTTAAGAGAGGAGTGTGGCTCAGCAAGAATAGATTGAGGTCAGTCAGGGTAGATAGTGCACGAGCTTCGAATTCAGATGTAACTGTGACAAGGCATGAACAACTGCAACAACTGCGAAAGGACATTTTGCCTACTTGTTTTTGAAGACATTGGAAGAGAAGGGTATTGTCAGAGTTAAGGGGCTGTGGAGGGAATCACAAAGAATCGATCCCATTTGGCTGGGCCACAGAGAGTACTCTAAAGGTTTGCAGAAGTGTAAGCAGTAGAAGGATGAAGGCGGGAGAAATGGAATGGTGTGGAGGGAAGTAGTACTGGGGGGGGGGGGGGGGATAAGGATGAAGAGTAGTAATGAAGGGGGAGGGGGTAAACAATGAAGAAGATTGAGTAGTGGGAGATGGAGTGGTGAATGTTGGGAGTGAGGAAGGGGTGCATTCTGAAAGTTGAACAATGACCTGGTTGGGTGGTTCCAGGTAATGAGGGTAAAAAATCTTCATTATTGTCCATGGTGTGCCTGAAATAAGTGGGGCAAAGAAACCGTCTACTCCTCAGGGTCCCCATAAGGGGTAAGAGTTAGGCAATTGACCAATGGAATACTGTATCCATGGTTCCTGGGGGCCGTTGATCACTGATATAAAGCCAGCCTTTCAGGAAAATGAAAGGGGAAGAAGAAAAGACCATGCAAAATTAGCTGAGGCGAGGGGTGAGACCCGATGTAGGGATAATCCCTCCCCCAATGACTATTGGTGTGGCAGCTATTACTCTGATTGTTGATAGTTATTCATACAGCCATGTTAGATTGTACTTCCGCCCACAAACAAGATGGCGGCATTGACATAAGACATGCTCATGCTCAACTTGGTTAGGTTATGTTTGGAATCCCGAATGTAGCAGTGCTGTATCAATTACTTGGAATGATGTTTATATGTGCATGCGTATCTGTGAGCCGTACACCTAATGGGATACAGCTGCTGTACTCATATCCTCACTTAAATTGTAACATGAAGATATCTGAAAGGACAAATAATGTGATAGATTTAGGCACCACATTTGTTTCCTCACGCATGCACAGGACACCAATCGAGGGTTCTTTTTTCATACTCTTTGTCACTTCCTTTATTAAAATTTCATTGTTCTGTACCAATTCAATATGTGTTTCCATTTCATCCTTGTATAGTTTTGTTATAAATCATACTAAACATTTCACCAGTTCATTGCACTCTCCACAAAAGTTTGAAAAATATGTAACTATGGCAACACGACTTCTGTACCAATTGGCATTTCCCAATAATGTATCATTGCACCATACAATGATGTTACTTAGATTAAGGAAATGAAGTGGTACTTCACATCCTTTGAAGAGAAAGCATGGAAAATTAACATATTATGCATAAATATCTATCCTATGATAGATAGTAGCACACATACTATCTCCTGAGTGCCATATTCTATATTACATGGTTT
>NW_020870000.1:140699-165699 GCF_003789085.1 Penaeus vannamei
CTACCCCCGTCCCCACACCCTCCCGCTGTTACAATCCCTACCGTCCTAAACCCCTTCCCTCCCTCCTAACCTCCACCCGTTATTCCCCTCCCTCTCTACCTATTTTCAATATTTCTGTTAAGGCCACTAGCATTAAATTATATTATGTGATATTTTAAACAAAATAAAAAAATGCATTCAATATAATTTTCATCTGACATACCCTTGTCTTACTGACCTTTATAATCTCTATAAAGCCTTGGGTCAAATTATCCGATTTAGTTATATTAGTTTGCATTTCGAACGTTTGAGATTTTCTTTTCGTATATATATTTATGCAATGTCTTGTTTATTCGTATTTTATATGAATATTACTTGTTTCGATCACTGTATACTTATCTTTTTACACATTTAATTTCATATCTACTAGCTCTTGCTATTTTTAACGAATATTCGGATAATCACCTCACTTGACCTTCTACCTCCTTCTCCACGCACAGGGTGATGTGAAGCGATGATGTGGTAGTCTAGTTAGTGTTAAGTGCTTGCATGCCTTCTCGCTTACAGCTGCCACCGCTGGCTAGCCGTGCGAAAAAGGGAGCAGCTCTGCATAAGCCTCCCCCTGCCAGTGCATAGCCTCTCCATCATCGAGACTCCTGCAGTGCCTCCTCGTGGCCCATGGAAACTGGGTACCTTGCGGTTCCAGGCTAAACTGAGGGGATCTCGGAGCAGCAGGAGGCCCCAGAGGTTCAGGGCCATGGCCCACCGGCGTGTGGACACGCCCTGGCCCTGTACCAACTCCTGCCCCCTAGCCCCCTGGGGTTAATGGGAGGCTCGGGGGAGGTGGGCCTTGCCAGTCCTCCTCCCCCCAGATATAACCAATCGGCAGTGAAATTAAATGGAAAGGCTGGGAGGAGGGGAAAAGCCCTCCCACCCAGCAAGTGAGGCGGACTGTGGTGCTGGGGGGCGACTGCTGGAGCGCAGGCTGGGAACGGGAACTACCGTCTCGCCTGCGCTCTGGTGGCCGCCAGCCCAGAGTGAAGCTTGTGGGGGAAAGCCCTCGGGAACCCCACAGGTGGATGATGGGGCACGCAGCCCGCCACCCCCTTTTATATGGGCAGCGTCGGTGGGGGTGGCAGAGGTGGCATCCACCCGGAGCGACTGCCAGAGGCTGAACCTCAGGCGGGAAGTCAGGGTGGGGGCTTGGAACGTCCGTTCTTTGCGTCAGGATGATCGGTTGCCTCTACTGTCGAGGGAACTGGGGAGGCTGAGAGTTGAGGTGGCTGCTCTCTCGGAGGTGAGGAGGCCTGGCAGCGGCATGACCTGTGTAGGTGGCTACACCTATTACTGGTCGGGCCGCAGCGATGGCCACCATCTCCAGGGAGTAGCCATTGCCGTCTCCAGCAGACTCCAGCCCTCGGTAGTAGAGGTTACTCCTGTTGATGAGCGTATAATGGTATTGAGATTGAAGCTTTCTTTTGGCTTCATGTCTCTTATTGCTGTGTACGCTCCTACCGATGTTTGTAAACTTGACGTGAAAGAGATGTTCTACGCCAAACTTACATCTGTGGCAGACAGATGTCCCCGACGATATTCGCATTGTTCTGGGCGACTTCAATGCGGTATCTGGCTGTGATCGAGCTGGCTATGAGATGTCTGTCGGTCCCCATGGTTCAGGAGCTGATGCCGGTAGCGAGAATAGCCTCCTTTTCCGGGACTTTGCTAGGTCCCAGAAATTGAGGATTTCTGGCTCCTGGTACCAGCGCCCAGACCCTCGCTGGACATGGTACAGTGATGCGCGGCCAAGGAGATCGACCACATACTTGTTAGCACTCGTTGGAGGATCCTTCAGAATTGCAGGGTGTACAGGAGTGCTGAGTTCTGTGGTACTGACCATAGATTGGTTGTGGCTACCCTCCGGGTCCACTTCAAAACCCCCCAGCGGTCAAATGATCACCCTAGGGTGTTTCATTTGGACAGGCTGAGGGAGGGGGAGTGTGCCGCGGGTTTGCTGAGGCAATCTCTGATCGTTTCGCAGTGCTTGGCAGTCTGACAGACCCTGTTCTTCTGTGGGATACCTTTAAGCGTGAAACGCTTGATGCAGCTCAAGATACGATTGGTGTACGCCCGAGAGCAGTACAGAATTCCATCTCGCGGGAGACACTGGAAGCCACAGATGCATGTCGTGCGGCACAGGGGATCGGGAATTGCACCGTTCTCATGTGCGCAGAACTCGGTCCCTGTTAAGAAGGGACAAGGAACAGTTTATTAGGAGTCTTGCAGAGGAGGTAGAAGGCCATTTCTTAGTAAATGACCTTCGTCCTGCATACCAAGCCCTGAGAAAGCTGAACTCCAAGCCCTCTTCACAGGTGACAGCAGTTCGCTCAGTAAGTGGTCAGATCGTTTCAGATCCTGTTGCGGTGCGGGGACGTTGGGCTGAGTATTTTGAGCAGCTGTACCAGGTTGACCCACCAACAGTTAACTTGGATGCGGGTAGTGTCGAGATCCCGCTGCCAGATCCACCTATCAGTGAGGACCCTCCCTCCCTAACTGAAGTTAGGGGGCGATTTCCAAGCTGAAGAGTGGTAAAGCAGCTGGTATCTGCGGCATACCAGCTGAACTGTTAAAGGCTGGTGGTGAACCTATGGCACGGGGGTTACATGCTGTCCTGGCTGCCATCTGGCAGTCCGGTTCCGTTCCTGACCTGTTGAGGGGTGTGGTCATCCCTCTCTGGAAGGAAGGGGGACCGTTTGGGACTGCAGCAATCACGAGGCATCACACTCCTCAGTATACCAGGCAAGGTTCTCGCCCACATCCTTCTGAGACGTATCAGAGACCATCTCCTGAGGCACCAGAGACTGGAGCAATCCAGATTCACTCCTGGTAAGTCACAAAAGACCGTATCCTCGCGCTTCGAGTCATTGTAGAGCGCCGACGTGAGTTCGGGTGTGGGCTGCTTGCAGCCTACATCGATCAAGAAGGCATTCGACACGGTGCATTGGGAATCACAATGGGAGATCCTGAGACTGAGAGGAATTCCAACAAGGATTATTAGACTTATAGGCTGTATACTGGTACTGAAAGTGCTTTAAAGTGTGGTGGAGGCCTGTCAAGCTTTTTCCTGTTCAGGAGTGAGACAAGGCTGTGTCCTTGCACCAACTCTTTTCAAACTTGCATGGACTGGATACTGGGCAGAGCTACTGTTCAAAGTCATTGTGGAGCACACTTGACTTAGCTGATAATGTTGCTATCTATCTGAGTCTTTGGAAACCTTAGTGGTGGCTCTAGATGCATTTGCAATGAAGCGAGACCTTTGGGTCTAGAGGTCTCCTGGACCAAGACCAAGATTCAGGACTTGGGGACACATTAGGAGAACCTGTTCAGTCGGTACGTGCTTGCGGCGAGGACATTGAAATCACTGAGAGCTTTACATACTTTGGTAGTGTAGTTCATTATTCTGGGCTGTCAGACCAAGAAGTCAGCAGACGGATTGGCCTGGCAGCAGGGGTCATGAACTCTCAACAAGAGTATTTGGAGATGTCGGTACCTGTGCAGAAGGACCAAGCTATGGGTTTTCAAGGCCCTGATAATGCCAGTTTTGCTGTACGGTAGTGAAACCTGGTGTGAGATGTTTCTAAGATAGCTCTCTTTTTATGGTGTACAGGGATACACGGTGTGGCTTCTCTTTATTTCTAAGAGTTGCAACACATACACAAGAATAACGATACACGAAGAATGGCGCTGGGTGGATCCCTCGGCTGGTAGCTGTGAGGGCAACTCAGGTCAGAAGCGGTCATTGAGAGGTCGCTGAAGGTGTGAGACTGGGTCAAGATTGGCCTCCCTTTTATCCGGCCAGAGGGGGCGCTAGGGGCGCAAACAGGCGTGGGTGAAGTGTGGGGCACGCTAATGGCGCCCCTGCCACAACACGTGGTCTAATGTGGACACACATGGGAAGTAGGTATTGCATGTATTACCCTTTATACGTTCGGCCACCACCTGAGCCTCGTCCTCGTGGCGTCATCTGAATCACTTCAAGGGTGACCTATCATCGTGCCCATCTGCTGGTCGTCTCGTCGCGTTCCTGTTCTCGGTCGTCCTCGTGCATCTCCTCGTTGTCGGCCTCTTCATCTTGGTCCTTGGTGCATCCATCCGTCATCGACGTCCACACGTCCTCGAAGGTTTCGCCTAGGTCCTCCTTGACTTCGTTCGTCCAGTCGTCCTCGCAGTCCTTATCCAGGTGGTACTCGGCGGCGTCATCGTCCACACGTCCTCGCAGATTCGTCCAGGTCCTTTTCGGCTGCGGCTCGTACCCGACGTCCTCGTAGCCTGCGCGTCTGGTCTACGGCGTCCTGGGCAGGGGCGTCCTTACTCTTGCACTTGGGGAGCTCCTGGAGTTTAACCGATCTACGGGCGTCCAGGCAGGCGGCTTTTCATAGCATCATGGGGCCTGCTCTGACGAGTTCCTGGTTCTTCACTGGATCTACGGGAGTACTGACAGGCGGCGCCCGCCTTGATCTGGGCGGCTTAATACCTGCAATTTCGCGAGTCCTCGTCCTTTGGCCTGCGGCGATCTTCTGGCGATGTTCGTCTCACGGCATTGCAAGGCGATCGTGCTGCAGTTAGATCTCCTTTGATGCCGCGTCGGATATACACGTCCATATATATACATTATGAACCAGTTTATACACGTAAGGGCCAAGATATAGAGAAAAAGAAAACAACAGAGAGGGAGGGATGTTATTTAAGTGCTGTAGCCGTTATTTTTATACTAATTTGCAGTTTTTAATGTGGTTATTTCATTTATTTTCGTTTTTTTTTCACTTTTGTATTTTTCAGGAAGAAAAATAAATGAGGGAGAGGAGAGTAGCAGTTCTCACGAACTTGCTTGAGCTACTAACCATCTCAGATAGACATGAGAATAGATAAGGGAAATGACATCGGCATCCGCAAGGATAACTTGAACCGATTGTCATTTCATAGATAAGAAAAATATGTATTGTGCATCATTTCCACTAATCACGATCAGCAACGTCAACAAGGCAAAAGAATAGCCTTGGACCATGACACAACAAATCCTATACATGAAGATTTGACTTAACAGTGTTCTGTTGAACTGCGTGGAAGAGTGTGTGAAATGATTGTGTATGTTTACTCATCACAGCAACATTGCGGGTAAAAGAGATAACCTGCAATTATGCACAACAAATCATATAATTGAAGATTTGACTTTACAGTGCCTGATTGCGTGAATGAGTGTGTGTTGTAATTATGAGTGTGAAGAGAAAGCGAGCTCACACGAAGATGGATCACAAACACGAATTTAACGTTCATCTTCATTTTACTATATCAATACAACAATTATTTCAATTACCCCAAGAATTCAACATTAAAATGAAATGCGACTTAACGTACGCAAATGAATGTGATGTGAAATTTCTTTTGCAAGCTTCCGCAATGCAAGCATCCCAGTTCAGAAATGTTTCTTATGCTATCCCCGATTATTTAATCGTACTTACGGATGCAACAAAATCTGATACACTGAGGAAATAATATCTCGCTTACGCATGTGAGAGCTAGTTTTCATCGACAGAGGGTCCCTTATGCCCAAATTATCTGAACGAATGAAGTGACTATATGAGACTCGAATTTTATCGTTAGTCTTACTCTACAATCTGTGAATGGCGCACGCAGATATCAACTACGAATCACACGATTGTCGGAATTTTCCGGACATGCCAGCGGTAAAGAAAGTGAGAAGGTGTTTTACTAAGCGAATTAATTCCAGCTTAAACCCTAGTCCCTTTATAAGCAGACGTTAATAGGTCACACCGACTCAATATGCCGAACGAATGAGTTATGCTTCTTCATTACTTACTCTCAAACGTCGGGTGCGTTTATCTATTATTCATTACGAAACCCCATGCATTATTGCATGATGAAAGGGGAAGATTTTTACGCTTTATTCATTAAAATGAATTTAGAAATATTTGCGATCAAGCTATTATTCTTTGCACCAAGAATTGTCACCGAAATAGCGTTGAAGGCCTAATTACAGGTCCCTGCCCTCCACGACCGGATGAAAGGGAAGTGAGTGAGGTCAGCCGGGGTGGGGTGTGGGTTAACTGTTTACTACAAAGAATTAAATGATATGCGCGTTCGTGAGTGCGAATACTGAAATCAGTAAAAGAATAAAATGAACCAAAGATTTCAACAATGAAGAAATTCAACAATCAATTAACGAAATACGTATAAGAAGAGAAGGAATGCACAGAATTCGTAAATGATCGCGAATTACAAAAAGAAAATTCTCAGCTTGAGAGAAAATCACGAACTTGAGTTGAATTTTGTTGTCGTTGAAACAATATAAATAAATCTCTAAATGCGAGAAAATTAATTATTTAAAGAACGGTATTCAATGTTTGTGTCCAGACCTGACACATCCTGAGGAAGTGTCTCAGGTCCCGGTAATTGACAGACTGTGAGTGTTGCCATTATGCTGTTTTTTAGCACTTTCCACCAGCAAAACCATCGTGGAACGGTTTGCTTAACACATATATGGGGGAAGAAGAAAGGAAAAAGAAAAGATTTGACCCATACATGTACTCACGTGGTTTTGTATCCTCGTTCTTCATATCGCGATGTTTTTAGGCGAGCGGTCCTAGTTCTTCGGAGTCTTGCGTTCGGTTTCAAGCCAAAAGGTCGAAACAACCACCCTGCCACACTGTGAGATGTTTCTAAGATAGCTCTTTTTATGGTGTACAGGGATACACGGTGTGGCTGTTCTCTTTATTTCTAAGAGTTACAACACATACACAAGAATAACGATACACGAAAAACGGCGCTGGGTGGATCCCCCGGCTGGTAGCTGGGGAGGGCAACTCAGGTCAGAAGCGGTTACTGAGAAGGTCGCTGAAGGTGTGAGACTGGGTCAAGATTGGCCTCCCATTTATCCGGCCAGAGGGGGCGCTAGGGCGCAAACAGGCGTGGGTGAAGCGAGGGGCAGTGAGCGTGGGGCATGCACATGGCGCCCCTGTCACAACACGTGGTCTAGATGTGGACACACATGGGAAGTAGGTATTGCATGTATTACCCTTTATACCGATGAAGGAGTTGTTAATAAGGCGTACCATATTCGTACGCCTGCTGTTGGTACCGGATGTTGTACCGGCAGCCTGTTCTAAATATAGGACTACTCTGTCCGGCTCGAGGTCGCCTTCAAGGTCGCCAGGGGTCACAAGACCAAACTGACCTGAGAGTGACCTACCCTAACTCACCCTCACTATTACCTTCGCCATTCTAAGGGTCAGGACCAACGCCCTAGCTCGCCCCGACCATCCCGATAAACCCGTGGAAGCTGACCGACAAGATACCTGCCTTGCTACCAACTCCAAGAACATCTTCAATAAACAAACAATGAAGATTGTGTGTGTCTCTGACCCTGTCATTCAATATAGTGGGACTCTTTATAACTGAAGGAGAGACCATTATACCTGGACATTATCCTGTGCGTGGAGGCTCGTCTTGAAGCTTTTTGTAATAGGTCCATGCGCCAGATCATGGGGTACTGTTGGCGGGACCATGTGGCTAACCAACGGCTGCACCGTGAGACTGGCACAGGACCGTGATCGCCAACTCAGGCTATACGGCCACCTGGCTCACTTTCCTCAGGCTGATACTGCCCACCAGGTTGTCTCTGTTAGAGAGAACCTGGGTGGAGGAGGCCTGTGGGATGACCTAGAAAATCATGGCTTGGGCAGATCGACCATACCTGTCGTGAAGAACCCAAAATGGACCGAGTCCCTGCCTGGCGTCTTGCTATGAGGGATCCTCGTGGCTGGAAAGTACCATTTTCATGATTTCGTGTAGTAGTTTATTAATATTGCAATTATTGTAAGTTTATTATTATTAATGTGAATGTTCTTTTCGTGCAGTCAGATCTGTGATAATTTTCATTGAGCTCAACCCACATTCCCACCCTCGCTTACTTACCAGACCCCCCCACCATCCTCGCCAATGCCTCTTTTACCCCCCCCCCCAACCATGCTTCCCTTAGCCTCCCGCCCAACCACTCCTCATCCCCTTAGCTTATTCATTCCAACTCTCACGCCATTCTATTTCTTTTTTACTCTCGTTCTTACTTTGACAAATTACTAATGACTCTAAAAACTGAATATCTATCAGTGTTCTATTTTCTACTTGTGTGCTATACTCTGACTTACTCATTTCATAACTCACGATTCACCAAAAACTCGTCTACTCACCACTCATGCAGCCACATGCGCACACCATCCCGCAGAAACCCGTTAATTGCACAAGAATTACATGCGTACTGTTTCCGAGAAGATAATCGACTTGCGCCAATCGTGTATTCTTGTCTCGCATTACGTTTTATCATGCAAATGTTGTCTTGAGAAAGCATATTTGATGACTGAATGAGCTGGTATGAGGACTGCATTACCAGTTTTCATTATCACTTTGCTTCGAAATGTTGTTGGTGACGTGTGATACACAATTTCATTGAAATGAGATAGAACATTTACTATTAGTCAGACGTATACTGCATGCACTGCACACTTCTGAACTCTGTATTGTTGCATTTTATTATTTTTTTCCAAGGAAGTTCGTCGTTCAAGACAAGTCCTTGCGGACTGCGACACCTTTTGCTTCCTTGTAGTTCTGTACAATGCTTATCTCGTAGATTTTCATCTCCCGCTATCTGAGGTAATTGCAACTCAAGCAAGTCCTTGCGGACTATTGCAATTGTCTCTCTAAGCATGTTCCTCTGTCTATCCTTGGACAGTGAATTATTGAAAAAATAAATGAAAATTGAAAAATCATGCAAATAATTGAATTAACACTGTCATTGCAATGTGATATATTTTTATCATATCTTACGGCCCTTGCTGTCACACAACCCCCCCCCCCACCACTATTTGTCCTGTCTCTCGCCCTGTCTCTGCCCCCGGTGTACTTCTTTCCAAGAACGCCAGCACCAGCCCGTCGAGGACGACGAGCTACAGGACAGTTGACCGAGGGCAGTGCCCTGACCCGGTCAGCCCACTTGGACCTCTCCCCATGCATTACCGCTTGCGCGCACCTTTCTCCTCTTGGGCTCCCCTTGCCTACAACTGCACCAGCACAAGACATAGCCACGTCACGCCACCTCTTCAGAATAAACAGCCAAACCAGAACGGTGTCTCCATAACCCACCAAAGTCAAGAGAAACTAAACCCTACACACACACACACACACAGAGTGAGTGTGAATAAGAGAGAGAGAGAGAGGGGGGGAGAGAAAGAGAGAGAGAGAAACACACACACACACACATAGAGAGAGAGAGTGAGTGAGTGCGAGTGTAAATAAGAGAGAGAGTGAGTGAGTGCGAGTGTGAATAAGAGAGAGAGTGAGTGAGTGCGAGTGTGAATAAGAGAGAGAGATAGATAGAGAAAGAGAGAGAGGGGGGAGTGAGGGAGAGACAGAAAGTAGAGAAAGAGAGGGAGAGAGAGAACTGGAGAAAGAGAGAGAGTGTGTATTAAAAAGAGTTATTGAAAGTATGTGTGAAAGATATAGCGAGAAAAATAGAGGGAAGAATGAGATAAGGGAGGGAGGGAGGGAAGAAGAGAGGAAACGAGAGAGAGTGTGTGAATAAGAAGAGAGAGAGAGAGAGAGAGTCTGAGGTAACAAGGATTACCTACCCACATCCCCAACGCTAGGGACTCCCGACCCACTCTTGAAAGCTACAGAACAGTTGACCAAGGGTCACGGCGCTTACCAGACCTCCCCTTGGGGAGTCTCCCCATGCGCGCTCATGCGCGATGTGCCCTTGGGCTCCCTTTGCCAACAACTGCACAACATGAGACAGCCCATGCCACGCTACCAGCCAGGTCAACCAAAAAAGGAAGAAACCAGAATTGTCTCTCCATAACCCACCAAAGTCAGGGAAAACGCAAAACCCTGACAAACTGGTGCCAGACGGTGAATGTTCTCTATCCAGCTGTGACAAGAATTCCAAGGCTCCTCGAAAATGCACCCAATCGATCACCTCCTCTCTCCGAAAATTTGTAAGTACACCATGGGCAATTCTTTTCTTTTCTTTTTCTTTGCCCATGTGTGAATGCAGTACAATTTTTTTTTTACAAGTGCAGTGATTTTTTTTAAATATCTGAACAAGTGTCTGTGAAAAGTGCATTTTCTTTTTTTTTCTGCTGTCTACCATGTTTTTTTCGTCGTGGTAGATAGTCATATTCTTAAAGGAATCAGTCCCTATTTTTTTCATTTGCGAGTTATTTCCTTGGCGTATCTTTTTCCTCAATATAACTCGATCATGCTAGCCTTGTTAGCATAAACCGTTTATAATGCTTAAACCTTATAGCATGCATTTTCTCTAAATTATTATCTGCTTCTACGGACATTCTAGGTCTCGTGACTAGAGTCCTAAGCATTGCCACATTCTTGACATTTTTTTCTTATTCTCATTATCTCTCAGTGCGTTAACCAACGCCATATCGACATTCAATTCGCCTATTATTACTAAGTGGATTTATTTAGGCTCGGTTGAACTATGCACTTGTGGGATATTTTTGAATATCTAAATAATTTAGTTGAATTATGGACAAACAAACATTTTCTCTTTCCCCACGCTTTCCACCTAACCCGTTCCAGCACCCTCCCGCTATTACAATCCCTACCGTCCTAACCCCACCCATTATTCCCCTCCCTCTCTACCTATTTTCAATATTTCTGTTAAGGCCACTAGCGTTAATTATTTTATGTCGTGACATTTTAAACAAAATGTTAAAAGAATGCATTCAATGTAATTTTCATCTGACCTAACCTTGTCTTAATGACCATATTTTGACCGCAAGTGACCTGTTTTAATGAACTTTTCTGTCTTTGTGATTCCTAGGTTTATTATCCGATATTATCATGAAGTTGAGCTTCGAACGTTATATATTTTTTTCGTATTTATATTTATACAAACAGCGTTTCTTGTTTATTCGTATTCTTATATGATTGTCAACTTCAGTTATGCATACATAAGTGTGGTCACTTCACACATAGTTATTCAGGTCAAGTCAGGTCAGGTCTTGCCAAACAATGACATATCTCACCTTTTATGACCTGTCTTAGTACTATTTCGAATTATTTTCCACATTTTTTCTGAATTTTAATTTCATTTCATATAGCTTAAAAATTTTTGATAACGTGAATCAACATTGTGATAGTCATTGTTCTTTTTCGTTATCAACGTATTTACGATAGAGTGATGAATTTGCTTGGAGTTTGCATATATATCTGAGAGCCGTAATAATAGTAACATAATTAATCGAATTAAATCGTGTGACTTTACGTTATTATTATAAAAATCTGTGCACATTCTAAAGTATATTTCGCTGTAATTATTCGTTTTCTTTATAGATATAATATTCTTTAAATATTCAAGCATGGTAAATTCTTTATTTATTTAATCTATCGGCAATATGATTACTTATGTTTCGATCACTGTATACTTATTTTTTTACACATTTAATTTTACATCTACTACCTATTTCTATTTTTAATGAATATTCGGATAATGACTTCATTTGACCTTCTCAGGTAGAAGGTACCTAATTATAGCCATCTGACTCTGCTCGACCGAAAAATACATTCAAGCTATTTGTATTTATATTTAATTCAGTTATCTCCGTGTTAGAGATCAGTTATATTATACAGCTACTACGATTTCATATTTCATGAGTGATCACTAATTGCGAAATTACCTCAGTTATCCTAACGATCTAGGATAACCGCCCCCTACAATATTGAATATTGCTTACTTTATCACTTTATGCTCTTTTTACGTTAAATTTAGGTGCTGAAGGCGTTCTGATTGTGTCGCATGAATATTAGATAAAAATAGGAAAGTGGTCACTTCCCAACGAGTCGTCAATGGTGTGCCACAGGCACTTGGCTGCTACTGTTGAAGAGACCAGAGATAGGTCAATATAGCTCAAATTACCGGTATTATCGTCCACTCGCGCTGGACTACCATCGCTCAGAAGGATTAAATCGGAATCGTTAACAAGCTTAACTACTTGCTCACCTCTACCATCCACCCGAAGGGAACCCCATAATGTATGATGAGCATTAAAATCAACTAAAATTACTTTATTCTGTGGCAGACTATCCTGAAGAGCAAAGAGCTCATCATAAATTACCACATTGTCAGGTGGACAATAAACTGAACATATAGCCAGATACGTGCTATTGACTTTTACTTTGCATGCGACTATCTCCAAAATAGAATCTATAGTCACTTCTGTAAAAGGGAGGTTCTGGTGGATGTACATGGCGACTCCGCCTCCACCCCTACCCTGTCGATCCTTCCGACATAGATGGTAATAACTTAACGAAACTAAATCATCGGAAATAAGGTTGTTTAAATGGGTTTCTTGTAGGATGATAATATCGGGAGCATAAGACGAGGCTAATAATCTGAGGTCATTTACTCTAGTTCTAAGACTTCGACAGTTCCATTGTATAATGGTCAATGCGAAGATTACGTTTTATGGGGTTTAGAAGTGCCTTGTCCGCCTTTTTTTCACCTTTTTCTGGGAGGGAGGCGCCTCCTCTCCCGAGCTTCCCGGGGACCTCTCGCGGGAAGATTTGGAGACAATAGCCTCCATGTCCTGCGCCTCTCTGCGAGGGAGACTCCCGGTTGAAGATGATCTGCTCCGAGGAGCAGACCAAAAACCAGACGAAGTCTTCACAGGAGTCGCCTGGACGGGAAGGTGTGATCCAGATTGTGATTTGGTATCATCCTCCTTACGATGCTGCTTTTGCTGGGTTGATTCAGCAATTTGTTTTATAGTTTTGTTCAATTCAACAATCTGACTCATTAATTCTTTAACCGTTTCCTTAAGTTCAGCATTTTCTTTATCATTAGCTGCAAGATCCTGACTGACACTGCTTGCACTGGGAGTGTTGTTAGTTGCTACTGAAGCGTAGGAAGTATTGGGCTTGTTGGTCAAGCCTTCAACTTTCCTCTTGGCATCACGGTAACTAACATCATGGCCTCTCATGTATACTAATATCTCAATCTCCTTCTTCAGGCTGCTGCACTCGGCAGAGCCTGACTGATGGGGACCTCCACAGTTAGCACACTTGGAAGGGTTTCCAGTACATGTAGTGGTGTCATGAGCTCCAGCACATTTACCGCAAGTAAATTTATCTGTATCTTTGTCAATGCAGCGTAATGAGGTGTGTCCAAATTTTTGGCATCTATTACAGCGCATAGGTTTTTGAATGTAAGGTCTTACTTGGACACGTTTGTATCCAACATAGACATACTCAGGAATTTTACTTGAAGCAAAGGTCAAAAACACAATCCGGTTTTCGTTCGCACATTCTCATCTTTCTTGGTCATGCAATTCACGTCCATTACGCCTTGGTCCTTTATTAGAAAAAAGTAAAAGTAACCAAACTAATAGAAACGGTAATCAAAACGAGCCATTTCCCTTAATAAGCTAAAAAAAAAAAAAAAAAAAAAAAAAAAAAAAAAAAAAAAAAAAAAGAGTTAAAAATGTACGTAAAATCAAAGAAAATGGGACTTTAAGTCCTGGCGGTTCACTTAAATTGTACATTAATAAAATCTAGGTATCAAACAATAAAAATAAAGTTAAAATATAAAAAATGGAGTGTTCCTGGCGGATTTGCTTCGTCCGGAAGACGCCAACCCATCCTTTCCGGAATGGACTCGTGCATTCCTGTCCTCATGGGGAAAATACGTCGTAGATCACTACAACCGCAGCACCTGGAAATCGTGGATTTTATATCCTTTATAACACCGTTATTATCAATTTGCGGATAATACCACATATATATATATATATATAGATAGATAGATAGATATAGATATAGATATAGATATAGATATAGATACAGATAGAGAGAGAGATACAGTGGCCAGCCCCGTCGCCTGACGCAGCTCCCCCGAGTATCAATTATCATCAATTAACCCGTCACCGGTCCAATTGCAACCTCATGGCAAAACATTTATACATATATATATATATTTTATTTTTTACACGAATGTCAAAGGCCTGGGATAAGTTACCCCTGCAAGTCAGAGTATGGGGTATTCAAAGAAAAAGCTACTAATGGGAAACTATTTTCATTTAAGGGATTCGCTTTCATTTATCTCTTTTGGGTCGATTTTTTGCCAGCCTTGTAAGCGAAAAATAATATATGCAAAAATTAGAGCGAGTGATTATATATATATATATTATTAACAAATTATCATTGCAACTCAAAAATAACCAAGTTATTGGAAACGACAGTGTCAGAGCCGAAATGGAAAAAATTGAAACGAAATTTACCCTATATTGTTTTCTAGATGCGATTCCTTAGTTTTTTTTATCATTATTTATTCCGTTTATTCGACTTATATTTTAGTTTACTATATCCGCTACTTATTTATTTTTAGTTCACTATTTCCGTTACTCTATTATTTCTAATTAACTATTTCCCTTACTCTTTTATTTTTACTGTTTTATCTTTAGGTTATTAGTATCATTTTATAAATTTCTACTTTTATCATTTATTTTAAGTAGTGAGATTTTTTACGTTTTTTATGTACTTTTATTAATGTCTTGGCAGTTATTATTATATATGTTTTTTGTCGATTTATTTATTCATTCATTTATTTGTAAATCTACCACCCATTAAATGGTGTAACAGTTTAGCAGAAGTCACTTTATTATAGTGATCATTTGATAAAGGATTAACTTTATTCATGACGAAGGGTGACGAAGCAAGGATTTGTCTCTTTAGTGAGGTTTGTTACTACCTTCAAACGTGTCGTCGAAAGATCAGCCTTTATTGATGGACATTATCCACAGTGACGTTGCCCGCCCGCGACACTAAGAGATGCCACCCGTTCCGAAGATCCAAGGCAGGCGACACTAATTCCCGGCCACCCGAGATGTGAAGAGAGGGGGGGGGGGTGAAAAGGGCGTTGCAGAAGGGTCCGCTCCTGAACGCGCCGACTAAAGGGCAGTATCAGCAAGTATCCAGGAGGCCAGGAGACACAGCCAGGAAACCGACGAATCACGCCGAGAAGATGGGCGTTCATGAATCCCGGGAAATAAATTTTTAGTGTGGCCGAAAGATCAGCCTATTGGAGTGGCACTCCCAAACAGAGACGGCTACTCCCGTGACAGCTGCAGAAGCCCCCCATCAACGACGTTAGAAGGCTGGAGACACCATTCTCCAGAAACCATACCCCCAGCCGTCCGAGACGGCCTCCGGAAACTGCCTGACTCAAAGAGAAAAGGGATGAAGAGGGCGCCACATCAAGCCTCGCACCGTCGTCACATCTCGGTCAGAAGGCCCAGAAGAAATCCTAAGAGGAAGCGATGAATAGTTTCGTCACGCTGAAGAGGCCGCCGTAGTAGAAGTCCCAGATTGGGGGTCCATCCCTGTAAGTAGATGCGCCTATTCGATATGACTCGTCTCCCGGCAACCGCAGACATCTCTAGGCAATCCTTCCGTTGGTGGGAATCTTATAAGCTAGAAGCCGTCAAGAGAAACAGTAGCCGTTGATAGAGTGCCGAAAGTAGGTGGCAGCTTGCGCAGGAGCCGAGTCGTGTCCTGTGGTGTGGAGAGAGCTGGAGAGATGTTGACGCTGCGGCCGCAGGGAGAGGATATAGTATATATATATATATTAATATATATATATATATATATATATATATATATATATATATATATGTATATGTATATATATATATGTATATATATATATATATATATATATATAATTTTCTTTTTTCTTCTTCTTATTCTTTCTTTTTTATGTATATTAGGTAAGGGGGCAACTTTATTCATAGTGGATTTGCACGTAAGGGTGATGAAGCAAAGCTTCATCTCTTTGTCAATCTTGGTTGAGAGATAAGCCTTTAGTGGTGGTCGTCTTAACACGGCGAAACGCTCCGTCCACACCGAAAAGCGGCGCCCTTGAAGCCCAGGAGGGCTCGCCCTCAGCGAGGACCTTCAGAAAGAGGATGGACGAAGGCGGTTCCCATTGAAAGGGTCGGAGAAATTGCTAGTCGAGGATATAGTTTTTTTTTCGAATTTACCAGTCACTAGGAAGAGGAACAGGTTTCACGTATGTCACCCATTTAATGATCATTTTATTTCAGTTGTGTTTTTTAAACTTTATTTACAGTGATGAAGCCGAAGATTTATCTCTTGAGGGACGTCAAACTTGGCCGAGAGAATGGCGTTAGTGGGAGTCACCGCTCTCCAAACGAAAACGGCTGCACCCGAGACAGCGTACAGGAGCCGCCCATCACCGACGGTCGAAGGCGGAGACACCACTCCCCAGAAACCGTACCCCCAGCCACCCGAGACGGCAGCCAGAAACCGCCTGTCCATGATACTCCGAAGACGAGAAGCCCTCAGCCGACGTCCCCCCTCCTCTTGAAGATTCGCTCCAGTGTTCTTCACTGAGGCCAACAAATAGCTGTAAAACTGCTAATGGTCTGCGGGTGTCCATCGCAGAGCCCCAACTCTGCCCCGACACCTTGCGTAGGCTCCTCGTACCCCATATAAGAGATATCGGCCTTAGCAAATACTAGGAGGGAAGACATGCAGGAGTCGCAGGTTGAGGGTCCATCTAAGCTTGACGATGGCGACTCTTCGGCGTGAATCGTCTCCCGGCGACTGCAGATATCCCTTGGCAATCCTTCCGTAGGCAAGAGTCAGGAAAGCTAGAAGCCGTCAAGAAGAAAACTGTCCGCTAAAGTGTGGCAGGAAGTAGGTGGCAGCTCACGCGGGAGCTGAGTCGTTGTCCTGTGGAGAGATGTTGACGCTGCGGCCGCCGGGAGATATATATCATTACTTAGAATTTAAACCCCCATGGAAGAACCGTCAAAATTTTGGTGCACGGTCTCTATGTAGCGTGGACACTATGACCTGGAAGTAAAGTCGCGAAGCTCTATGATGGGGTGACTCAGTTCGGGCGGACACATGTCGTGTGAATGTGTTGCGCGCGAATTGTTCTCACATAATCTCATATATTTGTTTCTAACTTCCGCTACTGCTTCCACAGTGCAAACAGCTGACCTCATGTTTCAGTGTTTCAGTCGTATGTCTTGTTATATTAAGAATGCTCAAGGTGAAATATCATGCAGCATAGAGAAAACGGACTCCAATTACCACCCTACCCCGAACTCGATGCTTTATCGTACAATTGAATGACGATTACCTTCTTCTACCTTCTATAGTCAACGTCCCTGAGGCCTGTAGCATTATAACGTCATACCGGGCGACTGTGAAACAGAGTTTGCCAGCATTTCTTTACAAAAGAAAGGATTATTACAAAGTGATGTGGAGGTGCGATGACAGAACCTGTGGTGCTAGGATTCACGTTAATTAATGGGGAAATTGTGAAGTGGCAAAACCCCATCCTGCTGTCCTTGGAAAGACTGAGTGGAGCAGCAGCCATGAAGGAACATGCTACCTCAACAGTAGCCCATCGCGCATATTGTAAACATATTCTACGCTAGAGTCGAAGTCGGCTGGATCATGCAGTACAACCGTAACGCCGTCAAGAGGATCAAATCACTTATTGCAAAATTATAAACTTGTATCGGTGTAGATTTGCAATATCTGAGCAAATAGGTAAAGTAATGGTGATCCTCACAAACCAATAAGGTTATAATATACTCATCACAAAAATATTTTACTAATAGAGAAAGAAGTATGATATATGGTTTATATGTCTGATACCATCGTTATTATATGTTCTATATAATAAATCATTTTTGTTGAAATTCAGACACTTCTTACTAAATTTGGTTTGTCGACAATGAATTTCATGAATTCAAAGACTTTGATATATGTTTGATGTTGTATCATGACCGCTACAAAACACGATTATCATCGAAGTTTGCACTTACATACAAAGTTCTGAAAAACGAATGTTATTTTCTTAATTTCACGGGTGCCTAATATGCAAGTATGATATCTAACACAAGCAAAATATTGTAGAAGCTTTAAATAAAACTAGTTATTTCTCAGATTCCGTCAAAGCATCTTTTTTGGGGTAATTACATACTGTCTTCTTTATATGAAAAGTGGGAATTGCATGAAGTTTTGCATCCTATTATATCCACCGTGAGTGAACCTGACCAAATTTTACGCATATCTAGTGAACATGTATTTAATGTATTGCTAGAAAGGCAGACATTTTAGGCACCTTCAAGATAGTATTTTGTATGAAGAAAACATAGAATGCGATTCATAACCTATCTGAGCCTGCGTGAAATATATCTGGAAAATATCATGCTCTGATTGGCTGGCCGGAGTGTATCTTACTGTATCAAGGAAGAGGCAGTCGCTATAACACAACATTAAAAGTTGTTCCACTAGATTCAATAATGTTCACATAAAGGGTAAACATGTATCAGAGTATCAACTTGTTTGGGGTTTTGGGATGCAACAAAAAAGGCATATATATATAGAGAGNGTCTCACTTTTGTACATCTGGCAAGAAATCGAGATAAAAGAGTGTGATTGGTCGACTATAAATAAGCAATGAGTGTATTAATGAATCTTTTTTTTAAGCCAAGCAAGTCATTCGATCCTTCGTTTTATTCAAATAAGTGAAACCAAAACATGTAATATTAGTTATCGACGAATTTGCTCTAGGATATTCTTGAAATGCGATATCCTGGAATCGTTTGTTTATCGAAATGGCAACACTTATGATGGGAAGGCCGCATTTTCCCCTTTTTTCAACAAAAGAAGTATCAATTACAGCTGCAGATTTCTTGAAATACGAAAAATTTTAATGCTTTAAACATCTATGTGTGGCAACTAAATCAGCTAAAAATATACGTAAAACGAATGAGACCACTGCAAATACTTATGGTGACTGCACCATCTAGCTGCGGCTAATCGATTACAGTGAATCTTTTTGCTAGAACTAAACACATTACATAAACTGAAACCATGTTATACTAATTTCTTCAATATAGTACTTGAAGTAAACACAAAATTCAGTGAGGCTACTGTGAATATACATATCCGTTGTCAGTGTGTGTGTGTGTGTGCGTGTGTGTGTGTGTGTGTGTGTGTGTGTGTGTGTGTGTGTATGTGTGTGTGTGTGTGTGTGTGTGTGTGTGTGTGTGTGTGGTGTGTGTGTGTGTGTGTGTGTGTGTGTGTGTGTGTGTGTGTGTGTGTGTGTGTGTGTGTGTGTGGTTGTGTGTGTGTGTGTGTGTGTGTGTGTGTGTGTGTGTGTGTGTGTGTGTGTGTGTGTGTGTGTGTGTGTGTGTGTGTGTGTGTGTGTGTGTGCAGCGTCTATGGAAATTCGAAGTCATACTTGGTGATGAGTTACGAAAGACGACATAATCAGCTAAATATATATAACAATGTTATTTCATAACACTGAAAATTAACCGGATAATGATCAAGCCATAAGTATTAAGGGTTTTTTGAGGAGTTACATCCTCATTCGAACAGCTGAGCGAGGAAATATGTTTGTTTGTTTGTTTCAGCTCAAGCAACTACTAGTTGGATGGTTCCAAAAGGTGAATAACAAAACTCCAAGAACCGATTCCCAATATATGTGCTGTATATCTTGTTCACTCTAATGGAATCAGAATTTCTCGCTTTAACTTTTTTGTTTGTTTGTTTATTTCTTTGTATTTGTTAATGCAATGTAATGCAGTATATGTGTAGATGTAGATGTAATTAGCATACCAACCTTCACATCAAAATCAATTTTCTATACATTATCTTAGAAATAATAATTCCCCAGTTTGTAAAGAGCTTATTTATTCGGCCGGAGCTTGAGTGGTTTACGGAAAGAGGATCTAGAAAATGAATAACACGGAAGCGAATATCTATTTCGCTGCTAATCCTAACGTATGCTAAATATGAAGGAAAATATATCCGATGATCTAAGACCTCATAATGACGGGAAATCTGAGGTCAAAACGAGGCTGCCAAGTTGACACCTTTTTCAGGACGGACGCAAGGCAAGCTGAAACCGCAAATACGGGCTGTTACAATGGAGTGAGGGAAAGCAATATATTCAGAGAGCTGTACATCTTCCCGGCGACTGTATACAAGTAGATATGGTGGGAGGAGAAGGGCAGGCACCCGTAACGACAGCCCTCTCTCACCACTGCAGCTAAAATTTATGAAGACTACAGCTCCTGGTAACTGGCCGCACGGCAAAGAAAAAGACTACATGCAGATGGGGATACATCACAGAACGTCATCAAAGAAAGGTTGAACGAACGACACCGCTAACGCCGCCTCCAGTTCGTAAAGCAGCATGTGGAGAAAGATTTAGATTACCGGCGAAGAGCAATAAGGACAGAGAAAAATACCGGAAATTTACGGAAACCTTCGATACTTGATGAGATAAAAGCTGTAAATGTTATTGACCCTTTTATTTTTCACAAATTAATTCATTTCATTTTGTAATATTTCTTTATACGTAATTGTGTTCTATACGTTAGCTTTCATGTTCAGATTCTATATTATTATTTACTTTTTATATACGACAACCGAATGATCTATGAAACGGCGAGGAGTGGCCACGTGACCTGTGGTATGTGGGGATGGGACTTCCTGCAATTGTTAGAAAAAAAAAAAGATCCTCTCATCAGTACGCTGTTATGCCCTGGCCATTCCCAGAAACAATCATATTTGTGCAGGATAACTGCCCTATACACACGTCTAGGGCAGTTAGGAAGTCGTTCCATGACTAAAACCACCTGGAGGTCCTTCGATGGCCAAGCAAAGGATGTGACTCAAACCCGACGAAAAACGTTTGGGCGAATATTGTCAGTGTTTGAGAAACGGATAATGAAACAACCTCCCAGCAACTAATAGATCATGTTAAGAGGAAATGGGAAGAGTCTCGGGGATTAAACACGGATTGAATAACAATATATTGTTCTTATCATAAATATGACTAACCCCAGTCATCTTTTACTACAGTTACTACCATCTTTCTTTAAAAATCAAACCATTGTAAATATATCTCCAAAAATAATATACATCCCCAAATAGTCGACTCACTGAAGCCCCCATCCTCTAAGTAAATATATATATATATATATATAATATATATATATATATATATATATATATATATATATATATATATATATATATACATATATATACACACACACACACACACACACACACACACACACACACACACACACACACACACATTATAATATATATATATAATATATATATATATATATATATATTATATATATATATATATTAGTTACCAACTACATTCTATGGCATTTTGCGCGAGAAGGGGTTTAATATTATGTAATATAAAACTACTGCAGTTCTTCCACACGCAACGCACACACACATCGATGATCCGTCCGTGTATTCATATCAACCCTATCACAGTTTTGTGTTAATGTTCTAAAATGATTATAAAGCAGCTCATTTTGTTTATTGAATCCATGATTGGATCTGACGAGTGAAAAAAAATATTCGTCCCGTTATTAGTTCACAGTCATATCAAGATTATTACATATAAGAACTTTGATTTTGTGATAAAGGACAAATATGCCTTATATATATATATATATATATATATATATATATATATATATATATATATATATATATATATATATATACTCATACACATAGAGCATAAGCAGCACACCTTGTTGATGCATAATATGTGTTTCTATGTATCATTTCAAACAGGTCTTCTCTCATGATTAATGTAATTCAGGGACTGGGACATGATGGTATATATTGTCATCATGACATGTTAAAGAATACTCAATATCTACAAAAGGAAAAAAAAAAAACCTTTATGTATGGATCTTATCTTATGAAGCAGTTTGATTATTAAGTGTCAGAAAAGGTTTCCTACTCTTCTGGAGTAACACCAACTTCATCTAATCCTTTCCTTATTTTGGCCTTATAGAATCCTTCAGTACATGACAAGATTTGTCATTTCAGAAAGTAAGGTTTCTTGTACCCTGTCTGATAAGAGATGCTTTTCCTAAACATTCAATATAAAAGATGCAAAACCTTTTTTTTTTTTTAAGTTTTATGCAACAAGCCTGCTCTTCATGGTCATCCTGCTTGCTTGCATTTTCCTGTTTTGCATCTAAAGATATGGTATTATGAGCAGAATTTATATTAAAGAATACTCTTGTTCCATGATTCCTTGACTTGTGCTCCTAGTATCTAGATTTTTTTCCACACTCAGGAATGTGACAACATTACAAAATTACTTTTAAATTCATGATAAAGTTGTAAATTGCAATAATGTGAAAAATTATATTATGGTCTATCACAGTAGGCACATTATATCATAGCATGGCTGTTTGACATGCCACCACTGCTTTGTTTATCCTGCAACAAGATTTTTTTTTTTCTAATTAGAGAACAATAAAACTAAAGAAAAAATATCCGCCTACATACAGTATAACAAGCACTCACCAATGAAATTTGGTTCCTCTAAACCTATAGTAGAAAGTCACTTGGTTACCTCACTGAAACCCCACAGACTAAGCAATGCCACCAAAAGTCTGAAAGTCATTTTTTGTATAGACAAGATGAATACCATATAGTGATACATATTCCATTATTTTGTATGAGCATAACTTTACTACACTTAGCTCATGAGTGGCTCTAGAAATTAAGAACATACAAGCAGAGGCTGCATCGCACCTGGTTATGCCTGGTTGCTTGGCCTGCGTCCGTCGCTTGCTCGCTTTTCTCGTGGGCACATTGTAGGGCCTGGTGAGTGAAGGGACGCGTTTGGGTCCTAACTCGGGTAGTAGTAGAATTCATCATGGCTATGTAATGGACTCGCTGCGTTTTGTGAGGTGTAGCTGCTTGCGCCCCTCTCTTAGTTTGGCTGGATGGAATAGGAATAATTAGGGAAATTATGTAACTTCATGCCTATTTACCATTTTCTTGTCTGTGGGGACCTACACTGTGACCACCAACTTTCTTACCTTTAATGTATTTGTTAAGTACCTTGTGAGTGGACTTTACCTTAGAGATTAATTATTTTTCAAAGTCAATCTGTGATTTTACAATGTAGTTATGATATTAACTATTGATGTTACGAAATTTATCAAGAGCAAATGCGGTTTGAGGTGATTGCCTGCCGTGAGTTGGGCAGCTTGGTTTGAATGCCTGCCAGGCAGTCTTTATTTCAACTTAAGGTGGCTCGATGGAGACCTTGGTTTGGATTAGCAGTTGCTGGGGACTGACGGCACATATTGTATAATAAGGTCAAAGATTGATTTCAATTTACAGAAAATTGAGTCCACAGATAAGTTTTGGAATTCAAAGTTCCAATCAATTTCACAGAGCAAAGAATTAATTTGACAGTAGTTTCCTCTGTGCCAGGAGTATTTAGGCTGGCAGGAGGGCTATGAAGAGACACGGAAAGACAGGCTTGGTGACTCGAGAGATGAGGAGAATCAGAAGTGATTTGATTGAAGTGTTCAAGATGATGAAAGGACTGGAAGGGCTGAAAAGTGAAGTTTATATATATATATATATATATATATATATATATATATATATATATATATATATATATATATAATGGCCCAGAGAGAAAGTAGAAGTCATGCATTTAAGATTTGTAAGCAAAGACCACGACTGAATGTGAAGTATTTTTCAATGTAAATTGATGGAATAACCTACCAAGAGAAGCAGTACAGGCTGTTTCAGTGAGTAGTTTCAAGACCATTACCGATCCATTGATAAGGCAAGTGGGAGGGCATCATATGAGCCTGCAAAGGCTTACTGCCCCAGTCCTAGAACGACCACCACAGGATCAGTAGCTCTAAGGTGGAGCTTGTAAGAAACGTGGGAATTAGCACCATCTTGAAAATAATATTGAAAGACTAGGGGTGAGTGGCCACAGTTAGGAAAATTTGCTACAGTATTTCTTCCCCTATTCTATCTCCTTCAGAGGAGAGAACAAGGTCAAGAATAATTACAGAGTGAATAAGAGTGGGTGAACGAACCCCTTGTGTATGTAAGGAACTAACTTGGGCAGTGAGTGTCTGTACTGACGCGCATTCTCACTGTAAGGTATAACTGCTGAAATACTAAGGATCAGCGGGTGAGGGAGACACATTGAGGAAGGATGGATTCATTTTGGGCAATTATCACAGCCTATAATATCTAAACATACTTTGATATTACATGTGCCACCCAGATCATTGCTATCACTGTCAGAAGCTGCACCAAAACCTGAAGAGATTTTTGCATGTCTGTTCCTGTAGGTGCATTTCTGGTTGGGAAGTGAGTTGTTTACATTTAGCACCAGCCACATTGCCAATCAGGGAGTTTTGTGCTCGATTTTCCGTTCCTACCATGACTATAAAGCAAATAGAGGGACCTTACCAATCAGCTGGACAGGAATATGTTTATGAGGGGCCACCTATGCAAGCAAAGGGGGAGACACGGAACTCGCCTGGACATACCTGTTCATCACCAGTTCACCATACAGTAACTCATAATTTAAATTCCTTTAGCCACATATCCACAATCTTACTGGAATAATACTCTTGTAAGTTTCTTTGCCTGTTGACTAGGTAGGTAGTGGCGTCTTTTGATGCGAAGTGAAGATAAAATGGTTTTGCTCTGCTTGGAAGGAACTGCACAGTGGGTATGGCTGCTATGGTTGGGTGTAGGCTTGGCGGGAAGATCAACTTGGTGGCTGATTCTGATTTTCTCTCTCTCTCTCTCTCTATTCTGCCGATTATGCTTAAGATGTTGATATTACTTAATTACGATTTCATTATTTTTTGAGGGCTTTCAGTTTCGTATTCATGTTATATATATGCGTGATTAATGGATGTAATTTTCACCAAGTGACATGTGGCAGTAATTTTGAAAGAGTTGCCTAGTAATATTCGAACGCTGATTTCAACAAATTTCCAAGTTCTTAGTAACAGATACATTACATTTCTTATATATATGAATTCCTTAATTT
>NW_020870000.1:170699-180693 GCF_003789085.1 Penaeus vannamei
TACGTGAATTAATATTTCCAGTTAAATCAACTCTTTTAATTGTATAACGATATCAAATAAATAACTTTTTTCTGAGTTCTGCAATGGAAGAATTATTTGAGAGAAAGACAATGAGAATTGTATTCTTTTGAGACCGAAGAAGAGCATAGGCATCAAGCCGGAGAGGAGGAGGAAATTAAACATGGACAGAAACCATTTTATTTTCTCTGTTTTTAAATGTATGTATATTTGCCCATTAAAAATAATTAAAAAATCTACGACTCAGTTTTGCAAAATTTCCATTCTGAAATGCAACAATTCCCGAATGAAACGAACATGTAAAGCCAAGGATGTGCGGGAAGGGTTGGAAGAGAGCCAATCGTGAAAGTTGTATATTGCTCTTACCTTTAAGGCAATCTCGTCGGAAAATGTTACTTAATAAATCACTGCACGAAGCAAGTGGTGCACTTGTTTGACGATTTCTTAATTGAACTTTAGCCTTTATTCATTTTTTTTAACTTTGTGTCTCGAGCAAAGTCGAAAATATGGTGGATGAGCAAAAAAAAAAATCCTCATGCACCTAAAGATGTTTCGTAACTACAGCTCGCGTACATCGGAAATTAATTGCATTATTTTGTTTACCGTTCAAAACAATGACCACTCACAATTATGATAAACTTTTCCTTGATAGTACGTGCTGAGACTCAGAAATATCAAGACTACTAAAACGGTCGTACTACACATCACAACTATGCCATTTTTGTTGGAAGATTTACTTGGGTCTACATTCAGGCTAAAGGAATAAATAAATTATAAATGCATAAAATTATAAAAAGGAAAGACGTAGAGTATAGAAAATGTGGTAGAAAAGAATGGTATCCTACCAGTGTACCTATCCTAAATGATATACGATATAAGGTTGCTTTCACACCTACGTGGCACATTGCCTATGACAAGTGAAAGCAACTTGTTCTAGTACCCTAAAAATGCTTGTGAGGTATCATACAAACATTTGTATATCTCCATAGTTATATTATGCTGATTGGTTCATTGTCTGGGAATGGCATATAGGTATGCCTGGGAACAGACACACATTGCATTACCTAAAACCTCGCTTACTGGGCGAGTGAAGCTGTGTCGTCAAAAGTATTTGGTGGAATCTTTTTAAACATGGAAACCACTCTTTTATACATTTAATATCATTTTAACATTTATATATTAACTTGGCTAATAATAAGCTTGGATGTAAAAGTTCCATTAATGTTTGACAACACTGTCCAAGGTAGCAGGTCGCACACTGAAAAAAATCGGGCAAGACCAATCTTAGCGTGGCACGCAGGTCGCACATGGCAAATGCGACGTTCCACGCCACTTCTATGTGAAAAGTTTTATATTTATATTTCCATATGATCTTTTTCAAGTGGCGTGCAACAAAGCATTCCACGTATTACATGCCAGCTTGGTGTGAAAGCGGCCTATGGTGTCTGGTGACTTGCCTTCTTTCTCTTTACAACAGCGTTTAGTTACACATATACCAATATACGGTGTACACACACAAAAAAAAAAAAAAAAAAAAAAAAACATACAATGTGGAAAGATAAATGAATACTTGTATATCAGCAATTTGCAAGCTTATAGTATTAAAATATTATACCTTTATGTAACCTTGACATGTTCAATATTAATGCAGCAAAAGTAAAGGGAGTACTATCAAACTTACACAAAACAAGCTAGGCTGAATGGGCAAAGGCAGTATAGTTCGTGGTAGATATTCATAAGAGATTAGATTATTCAGCGGAAATATAATTTGTATGTCAGAACTAACTTCGATGTTTCGATGTCCACGTCATTTATGTGTCCATTAATGTTCACATATCACTCCATGTGTTGTATAAAAAATAAAAAATAAATGTGACAAACTATATGGAATAAAAGAATATATATATATATATATATATATATATATATATATATATATATATATATATATATATCCATTAATTGTAACCAATATGAACATTACGTCAACAGGTATGATCGGCAGAATCATGTGGTGGCCAGGATTTTTTTTTACTTTTGTTGGATTTCTTGGCTATCAACCAGCGGCATGTGGCCAAGGTTATTAAGCCAATGGATCCTATTTATTCTTTCAATCTAAATAAGGTCATAAAGTTTTGTCTCCCTTAGAAAAGCAATTACTCTACGTATTATTTTTTCATCATCTGATATTAGATTTATTAATGTAAATTCTTTGTTTTTGATTCTAAAATAGTTTCTAAGATGGCGTCTGTGCTCATTATATATCTGGCAGGATGTTAATAAGTGCCTTATAGTTAGGGTGGTGGTACATTCTGGGCACTGTGGAGGGAAATTCCTTTCTATATAGGGAGTGAGGTGGGTTAATCTAGTGGCATTGACCCTAAGGCGGGCCAACACCACCTCCTCCCTTCTATTCTTTCTGTGGGCCGATTCCCACATTTCGATATTGTGCCTAATTTTGTTAGGCAGTTGCAGGTCGGTCCACTCACTTTGCCACAGGAGATGGATTTTTGCTTTTATAAGAGACACAAAACACCTGAGATCTGTCCGGACTATGCTAAGGTCCAGATCGTCAGTTGACCCGGCTAGTCGGTCAGCCTGTTCATTGTCATGGATACCAGAGTGGCCTGGCACCCATATCAGCTTGATTGATTTGTTGGCACTATGTAGCTTACGAATGATATTACCCAGCAGTTCATTTTGAGTGGTTTCTAAGGATTTAATGGCTTTAAGTGAACTTAAGGAGTCAGAAAAAATGACTATTCTATCGTGGGTCGTCGATAGTGCAAAATCAATGGCTTTATCAATTGCAAAAAGTTCGGCAATAAAGATCGATGTATGATTCGGCAGTCTGAATCTCAACTCACATTCATTCGACCATACACCTGCACCCACTACTTGCTCGGTCTTGGAGCCGTCGGTATATATATGAAAAAAGGTAGATGTTTAATAAGGATCTCTCTGAACCTCTGGCGTACCTCCACCTCCGGCGCCATGGCCTTGGTTGATGGAAGCCAAGCTTCCATGATGGAAAAATTGGGTGTTTCCCATGGCGCTATATTTGTATGAACCAGGGTATCGATGGTAGAGAGATCTATACCGACTTTAAGGATGAGGTCGTGGAGTCTTGCGGTAAAGGGCCTAATGGCTCCATTACCGTTGGGGTGGCTCAGGTCTCGAGCCACCTTCGCGGCATAGGTCAGCGCCAGCTGGCCGCGTCTGAGTCGGAGGGGAGGTACTCCTGACTCCACCTCTAGACGCTCAATCCTTGTGCATTTGAGGGCTCCAAGACATCTACGCACACATGCATTCTGCACAACATCCAAACCTTTCAAAGTTGAGGCCGATGCCGAACCATACACGATTGACCCATAATCTACTTTAGACCTAATCAGGGCTTTATATACCATTAGCAAAGACTTTCTATCAGCTCCCATTTGTTCCAGAAATGCACTTTAATAAATTTAGTGCTTTTTGACATTTATTCTTTAATTGACCAATGTGGTCTTTCCAATTAAGTCTACGATCAAAAAGTAGACCAAGAAATCTAGCAGAATTTTGAATAGGTATTGGGTGGTGGTCTAGAGTTAGCCTGATGTTCGGCATTCTCCTTCGTGAAAAAATTACTCCAATACTCATTCTTGTGGAAAACTTAAAACCCCACTGGAGGCCTCAGTTATGAATCATATCCAGTGCCAATTGGATGCGATTTGCTGAGAATTCTGCTTTACTGCTGGAATGCCATAATGCACAATCATCAGCGTACAGTGAGTATTTAAGATTCCGAGGGGGAGCTGGTAAGATGTCATTTATCATACACAAAATAAAGTAGGTGACAAGACACTTCCTTGTGGGACCCCGTTTGCCTGGACAAAAATGTCCGAGTAAGTGACATTGTCAGAAAACAATTTGACAGCAAAAGTTCTGTCAGAAATGAAATTTTGAATAAACAAGGCAAGTTTCCACGTAATCCGAAAGCATAAAGTTTTCTGAGTAGGCCATATCGCCATGTCATGTCGTAGGCTTTTTCAATGTCTAAAAATACTGAAATCAAAAAATGCTTTTTGGCAATTGCCTCTTGAATATGACTAGCCAGTTTTACTAGCTGATCGAGAGTTTGGCGTCCTTTTCGGAAACCGCACTGCTCGTCAACTAGTAAATTCCTGGAATTTAAAAAATGCAATAGCCTACTGTTAACAATTCGTTCCATGACCTTGCATAAGCAACTTGTCAACGCAATTGGGCGGTAGGAGATGGCATGTTTGGGATTACCCCCTCCTTTCAATATGGGAATGATGTGGGCGAAGTGCCATGAGTTTGGAAAAGTCTGGCTTTTCCAAATTTCATTGTACACTTCTAGCAACTTAATCATGGCATCATGATTAAGATGCTTTATCATCTCATACCGAATCTCATCGGGGCCTGGGGACGTTCCTCTACAGGCTTCTAGGGCTCGGACAAGCTCATTCATTGTAAGATCTTTGTTATCAAGTTCATCTCCTGTGGCAAAGTGTATGGGTTGCAGCTCAGCCGCTTCCTTGATGGTCAGGAATGCGGGATGGTAATTGTCTGAGCTGCTTGTATAAGAGAACTGCCTGGCGAGTGCAATAGCAATGTCTCTAGGTGAATCTAAATTATTGCCCTCATGAAAGATGTTTTTAATTTTGAAAGATGTTTTTTTCTATTGATTTTATTGATAGTGGACCAAACCTGTGATATTTTGGTGTTACTATTGATGGTAGAGACAAAGCTTCGCCAGGAGTCTCTTTTGGCTTGTCTGATTGTTCTACGAGCCCTAGCTCTTGCTAGTTTGTAATTGCAAAAGTTCTCGTTATTGATGTTATTTTTTGAAAAGCCTGTAGGCCCTATTGCGTTCACACAGTACCCTGCGCAATCTGGTGTCCACCATGGAACTCTATGCTTAACGCTATCTGTCGAAGTCTTAGGAATGGATTTCATTGCTGCATCTAAAATAGAATTTTGAATATTGCTTACTTTATCATCAATGGTTTCTCCAACAAGTTCGAGCTTGACGCTCCTTGTGAAGGCGACCCAGTCTGCTCTTTTTACGTTAAATTTAGGTGCTGAAGGCGTTCTGGTTGTGTCGCATGAATATTTAATAAAAATAGGAAAGTGGTCGCTTCCCAACGAGTCGTCAATGGTGTGCCACAGGCACTTGGCTGCTACTGTTGAAGAGACCAGAGATAGGTCAATATAGCTCAAATTACCGGTATTATCGTCCACTCGCGTTGGACTACCATCGTTCAGAAGGATTAAATCGGAATCGTTAACAAGCTTAACTACTTGCTCACCTTTACCATCCACCCGAAGGGAACCCCATAATGTATGATGAGCATTAAAATCACCTAAAATTACTTTATTCTGTGGCAGACTATCCTGAAGAGCAAAGAGCTCATCATAAATTACCACATTGTCAGGTGGACAATAAACTGAACATATAGCCAGATACGTGCTATTGACTTTTACTTTGCATGCGACTATCTCCAAAGTAGAATCTATAGTCACTTCTGTAAAAGGGAGGTTTTGGTGGATGTACATGGCGACTCCGCCTCCACCCCTACCCTCTCGATCCTTCCGACATAGATGGTAGTAACTCAACGAAACTAAATCATCGGAAATAAGGTGGTTTAAATGGGTTCTTGTAGGACGATAATATCGGGAGCATAAGACGAGGCTAATAATCTGAGGTCATTTACTCTAGTTCTAAGACTTCGACAGTTCCATTGTATAATGGTCAACGCGAAGATTACGTTTTATGGGGTTTAGAAGTGCCTTGTCCGCCTTTTTAAACCTTTTTCTGGGAGGGAGGCGCCTCCTCTCCCGAGCTTCCCGGGGACCTCTCGCGGGAAGATTTGGAGACAATAGCCTCCATGTCCTGCGCCTCTCTGCGAGGGAGATGCCCCGGTTGAAGATGATCTGCTCCAAGGAGCAGACCAAAAACCAGACGAAGTCCTCACAGGAGTCGCCTGGACGGGAAGGTGTGATCCAGATTGTGATTTGGTATCATCCTCCTTACGTTGCTGCTTTTGCTGGGTTGATTCAGCAATTTGTTTAATTGTTTTTTGTTCAATTCGACAATCTGACTCATTAATTCTTTAACCGTTTCCTTTAGTTCTGCAATTTCTTTGTCCTTAGCCGCAAGATCCTGACTGACACTGCTTGCACTGGGAGTGTTGTTAGTTGCTACTGAAGCGTAGGAAGTATTGGGCTTGTTGGTCAAGCCTTCAACTTTCCTCTTGGCTTCACGGTAACTAACATCATGGCCTCTCATGTATGCTAATATCTCAGTCTCCTTCTTCAGGCTGCTGCACTCGGCAGAGCCTGACTGATGGGGACCTCCACAGTTAGCACACTTGGAAGGGTTTCCAGTACAGGTAGTGGTGTCATGAGCTCCAGCACATTTACCGCAAGTAAATTTATCAGTATCTTTATCAATGCAGCATAATGAGGTGTGTCCAAATTTTTGGCATCTATTACAGCGCATAGGTTTTTGAATGTAAGGTCTTACTTGGACACGTTCGTATCTAACATAGACATACTCAGGAATTTTACTCGAAGCAAAGGTCAAAAAACACAATCCGGTTTTCGTTTGCACATTCTCGTCTTTCTTGGTCATGCAATTCACGTCCATTACGCCTTGGTCCTTCATGTTTTCAAGAATTTCACTTTCATCCCATCGTTCTCAAATCCCTATGAAAGATTACTCCCTTACAGGTATTTGGGCCAACAGGAATAGTTACTCTAACCTTCTAATCATGGAGCTGCGTCAGTTAAGCAAGTCGTTAACCTGGGATTTAAATTGCACTTTTACAAGGAGGCACCATCTCGCAATTTCTTGACAAAATCAAAGATGCAGATGAAATCCATTCCTAAGACTTCGACAGATAGCGTTAAGCATAGAGTTCCATGGTGGACACCAGATTGCCGAGGGGTACTGTGTGAACGCAATAAGGCCTATACAGGCTTTTCAAAAAATAACATCACAAATGAGAACTTTTGCAAAATACAAACTAGCAAGAGCTAGGGTTCGTAAGACAATCAGGCAAAACCAAAAGAGACTCCTGGTGAAGCTTTGTCTCTACCATCAATAGTAATACCAAAATATCACAGGTTTGGTCCACTGTCAACAAAAATCAATAGGAAAAAGACATTATTCAAAATTAAAAAACATCATTTATGAGGGGCAATAATTTAGATTCATCTAGAGACATTGCTATTGCACTCGCGCAGGCAGTTCTCTTATACAAGCAGCTCAGAAAATTACCATCCGGCATCCTGACCATCAAGGAAGCGGCTGAGCTGCAACCCATACACTTTGCCACAGGAGATGACTTTGATTTATAATAAGACCTTACAATAAATGAGCTTGTCTGAGCCTAGAAGCCTGTAGAGGAACGTCCCCAGGCCCCGATGAGATTCGGTATGAGATGATAAAGCATCTTAATCATGATGTCATGATTAAGTTGCTAGAAGTGTACAATGAAATTTGGAAAAGCCAGACTTTCCAAACTCATGACACTTCGCCCATATCATTCTCAATATTGAAAGGAGGGGTAATCCAAAACATGCCATCTCCTACCGCCCAATTGCGTTGACAAGTTGCTTATGCAAGGCCATGGAACGAATTGGTTAACAGTAGGCTATTGCATTTTTAAAATTCCAGGAATTTACTAGTTGACGAGCAGTGCGGTTTCCGAAAAGGACGCCAAACTCTTGATCAGCTAGTAAAACTGGCCAGTCATATTCAAGAGGCAATTGCCAAAAAGCATTTTTTGATTTCAGTATTTTAGACATAGAAAAAGCCTACGACATGATGACTGGCGATATGGCCTACTCAGAAAAACTTTATGCTTTCCGATTACGTAGAAACGCCTTGTTTTATTCATAATTTCATTTCTGACAGAACTTTTGCTGTCAAATTGTTTTCTGACAATGTCATTTACTCGGACATTTTTTGTCCAGGCAAACGGGGTCCACAAGGAAGTGTCTTGTCACCTACTTTATTTTTATGTATGATAAATGACATCTTACCAGCTCCCCCTCGGAATCTTAAATACTCACTGTACGCTGATGATTGTGCATTATGGCATTCCAGCAGTAAAGCAGAATTCTCAGCAAATCGCATCCAATTGGCACTGGATATGATTCATAACTGGGGCCTCCAGTGGGGTTTTAAGTTTTCCACAAGAATGAGTATTGGAGTAATTTTTTCACGAAGGAGAATGCCAAACATCAGGCTAACTCTAGACCACCACCCAATACCTATTCAAAATTCTGCTAGATTTATCGGTCTACTTTTTGATCGTAGACTTAATTGGAAAGACCACATTGGTCAATTAAAGAATAAATGTCAAAAAGCACTAAATTTATTAAAGTGCATTTCTGGAAATAAATGGAGAGCTGATAGAAAGTCTTTGCTATGATTAATAAAAGCCCTGATTAGGTCTAAAGTAGACTATGGGTCAATCGTGTATGGTTCGGCATCGGCCTCAACTTTGAAAGGTTTGGATGTTGTGCAGAATGCATGTGTGCGTAGATGTCTTGGGGCCCTCAAATGCACAAGGATTGAGCGTCTTGAGGTGGAGTCAGGAGTACCTCCCCTCCGACTCAGACGCGGCCAGCTGGCGCTGACCTATGCCGCGAAGGTGGCTCAAGACCTGAGCCACCCCAACGGTAATGGAGCCATTAGGCCCTTTACTACAAGACTCCACGACCTCATCCTTAAAGTCGGTATAGATCTCTCTACCATCGATACCCTGGTTCATACAAATATAGCGCCATGGGAAACGCCCAATTTTTCCATCATGGAAGCTTGGCTTCCATCGACCAAGGCCATGGCGCCGGAGGTGGAGGTACGCCAGAGGTTCAGAGAGATCCTTATAAAACATCTTCCATTTTTTCATATATATACCGACGGCTCCAAGACCGAGCAAGTAGTGGGTGCAGGTGTATGGTCGAATGAATGCGAGTTGAGATTCAGACTGCCGAATCATACATCGATCTTTATTGCCGAACTTTTTGCAATTGATAAAGCCATTGATTTTGCACTATCGACGACCCACGATAGAATAGTAATTTTTTCCGATTCATTAAGTTCACTTAAAGCCATTAAATCACTAGAAACCACTTAAAATGAACTGCTGGGTAATAACATACGTAAGCTACATAGTGCCAACAAATCAATCAAGCTGATATGGGTGCCAGGCCACTCTGGTATCCATGGCAATGAACAGGCTGACCGACTAGTCGGGTCAACTGACGATCTGGACCTTAGCATAGTCCGGACAGATCTCAAGTGTTTTGTGTCTCTTATAAAAGCAAAAATCCATCTCCTGTGGCAAAGTGAGTGAACCAACCTGCAACTACCTAATAAAATCAGACAGGACATTGAAACGTGGGACACAGCCCACAGAAAAAAATAGAAGGGAGGAGATGGTATTGGCTCATCTTCGAGTCAATACTACAAGACTGACCCACCTCACTCCCTACATAGAAAAAAAAATTCCCTCCACAGTGCCCACATTGCACTTTAAACCTTACAATAAAACATTTTTATAACATGCCATAAATACAATAACAGCAGACAAAAAAATTAAAAACCATTTCAGAATAAATAATATCAATTATACTTTATCAAATATATTATCAAATAATGAAAAAATAATAAGTAATAGATTTTCTAAGGGAGACAAAACTTTATGACCTTATTTAGATTGAAAGAATAAATAGGATCCATTGGCTTAATAACCTTGGCCACATGCCGCTGGTTGATAGCCAAGAAATCCAACAAAAGTAAAAAAAAAAAAAAAATAAAAAAAAAAAAAAAAAAAAAGGCCTCACCTCCTCGTGATTGGAATGTTGAAGTATCCAGACCTTCTCTCAAAAACGCACAGCAAAAATTAAAAAAGCCTAGTGCCACGTGATCTACCTTGGTTTCCCGAGCCTCTCCGTCACA
>NW_020870000.1:180793-192104 GCF_003789085.1 Penaeus vannamei
CATTCAATTTCTAATTAATTGCATAACATAACCATAGGATCACACTTTGCCATATTTTAGTTCACCTTGTAACCGCCCACTAATTAACGGAGACCAGTTAAGTCATGAAGGCCATTTAATGTCATCTTTGCGCGTCTCCATTATTCCAAGCAATCACTTATGATAGGGTAGCCTTTCTGACCATTACATTATGCTTTCCTTATATTGGGGATTTTACCATATTATTTATATATATTATTATTAGTATTATTTATTATCATCATCATTATTATTTATTATTATATATTATTATTATTATTATATATTATATTATTATTATTATTTATTATATTATTATTGTATTCATTATTATTATTATTATCATTATTATTATTATAATTATTATCATTATTATTATTATTATTATTATTATCATTATTATTACTACTACTACTACTACTACTACATTTTCGAATTGGTGGGATTTTTTTTCTTCTTTTTGGATATTATGATTTTCTTCCTTACTTATATTCATTGATATATGGTTATTGTTAATATCATTATTTTTGATTCTTCTCATAAAAACTGATACATCATCTTTAATATCTTGAGCATTATTATAGTTAACGTTATGATAATTCATTAATATCCATCATCATCAATAACTATAGTATAATTATCCTATCATAATATAATATTACTCCAACACGTAGCCCACACATACATCTCCCTTATTATCGCTATTTTCGAACCATTTTGAATCCGATGAAGACATGCAGAAGGCCTAGTTATCTCCTCCGATGATATTTTACTTCAGGGAGTCTTAGCTTCACATAAATTGCACGTTATTGCCATTGCTTCAAATTTATGCGCCCTTCGAGATCTGGTGCATGGTTGCCGAAGGAGGAAGTGAAAGAATTGAATGCGATAATTGCGTACACAGGTCTGTGGATGTATATCTTGGTGTACTTGAAGCTTCGAACACCGGCGCATGCACGCTTCGCTCTCTCTGTCTCTCTCGCTCGCTCTCTTTCTCTCTTGTCTCTTTGGTCTGTCTTCTCTCTCTCTCGCTCTCGCTCTCTCTCTCTCTCCTCAATCTCTCTTCTCTTTCTCTTTCTCTCTCTTCTCCTCTTCCTCTTTCTCTTTCTCTTTCTCTTTCTCTTTCTCTTTCTCTTTTTCTCTTTCTCTCTCTCTCTCTCTCTCTCTCTCTCTCTCTCTCGCTCTCTCTCTCTCTCTCTCTCGCTCTCGCTCTCGCTCTCTCTCTCTCTCTCTCTCTCTCTCTCTCTCTCTCTCTCTCTCTTCTCTCTCTCTCTCTCTCTCTCCTCTCTCCTTTCTCTCTCTCTCTCTCTGTCTCTCTCTTTCTCTCTCTTCTCTCTCTCTGTCTCTCCGTCTGTTCTGTCTGTCTGTCTGTTCTGTCTGTCTCTCTCTCTCTCTCTCTCTCTCTCTCTCTTTTCTATATATATATATATATATAATATATATATATTATTATATTATATATATATATATAATATATATATATATATATATACGCTATATACGTTTTATGTGTGTGTGTGTGTGTGTGTGTCTGTGTACCTGTGCTTGTCTGTGTGTGAGTGTTTGTGTCTGCATCCGCAGCAGGCAGTAAATGTAAAGTTCATATTATTTATTCTTGAATTCTTCCATATCAACATGTTTACGAATTCGCTGTCCATCACATTTTAGTTATTTTCTAAACGTTGACAAATTACTGAGGCTTGAATTTCTGTAGTAACAAAGGGGTTAAATGATTAAGAATCACAAACCAAAGTAAAATAACACAATTTGCTTTCTTTGCTATAAATTCCATTAACTTTGGAAATGCGATTCGAAATTTTGAAAACCACAACCTCTATTTCGTATTCTGTGATTTATCTAATTCCGAATTTACAAATTATTCAGTGTCTGTATTTTTTTATCGACTAAATTCTCTTACTATCTGACGTATGGAAAGCACGGGATTGCACACACACACACCACACAAACATACACACACAAACACACACACACACACACACAACACACCACACACACAAACACACACACACCACACACACACACACACACACACACACACACACACACACACACACACACACACACACCCAACACAAAACAAACACACACAAGCATATATTCATATACCATACACTAAACGTTACACATTTTCCTTCTTCGTCTTCTCCTACTTAATAAATAAATAAATAGATAAATAATACCAAAGCATCTACAAGCACCTTTCTTTCAAGGCCACCCCAGAGAGACGACCTCCACCTCGTTAAAGAAAAAAGGCAAATCATGGGAACCGAACAAATGATAAAGCAACTTAAACCCCACTATATATGCATCGAACGCATACGAGATTCCGGTGCCTCGGGTGATGGAGGGGAAGGAGGGGATGGGGAAAGGGGGAAAGGGATAGGGTGGAGGGGATGGGGTGAAGGGGAGGAGGGGTGGAGGGAATGGGAAGGGGGGGTAGGGGGAGGAGGGGAGAAGGAGGAAAGGGAAAGGGGATAGGAGGGAGGGGTGGAGAAGGAGGAAGAGAGGAATAGGGAAGGGGTTTTGAGGGAGGGGTGGAAGGGGAAAAGAAGAAAGGGGGAATGGGGGAGAGGAAGGGGAGAGAAATGATGGAGGGGGGAAGGAAGGAGAAAAGGAGAAGGAATTAAGACGAAAGAAGTGAAGAGGGGAAGGACGGAGTTCAGGAGAAAAGAGAAGAGAGGAATGGGGAAGCAAGGAGGGGTGAGGAGGGGGAGAGTCAGCAAAGTATTCGTTATATTCAACTTTGACATTAGCAGTTTAATGTCATGGCCGCTTTTCGCTCCGGTTCTGTTCCGCTCTGCAAAGGCGTTCTCCTGGAAGAGGACTTAGAGGCTTTTTTTTCTTGTTTTTTTATGCTACTTTTTAGCGGTATTTGTTATTGTTGTGTTCTGTTAGCGTTCGTGGCATTTTTGTTGTTATTATTGTTATTGTTGCTCCTTTTGTTATCATTATCTTTATCATGATTTTTAGTCTTATTCTTATTGTTAATATTAGTAATATTATCATTATGACTATCGTTATTGAATTTATTATCATTTGTACTAATATAATAATCCTATTTGTAATATCACAAATCATTTCAGTATTATAATCACCTTCACCATAATCACCATCACCATCCCCATCATCATTCTCTCCCTCATTCCTCCTCTCTCTCTCTCTTTCTCCACCTCTTCAACTTCCTCCCAATTTCTGCCTCGTCTTCCTCTCTCAATAAACCTTTTTCTTTTTCATTGCGTTCTGCACTTGGCATTAAAACCCATTATGATTCATGGAAGCACGAAGCCCGTCGCGAGAATGCTGTGGCGGGGGAACACACGCACGCACACACACATATATATAATATGTACTTACACTTTATTAGTATGTGTATATGTGTGTGTGTGTGGGGAGGGGAGTGAGGGGTTGTGTGTGGTGTGTATGAGTGTACATATATATATATATATATATATATATATATATATATATATATATATATATATATATATATATATATATATATATATATATATAGTATATATATATACTATACACACACACACACACACACATATATATATAATATATATTATATATATATATATATATATATATATATATATATATATATATATATATATATATATATATAACATATATATCCTCTTCATCTTCTCTATTGTATTCGGCCAGCCGGGGGAAAGAAGCGGCCGCCGCCAGCCTTGACCGGCCGGCACCCAGCGCTTCTCCCAAAGCCATTCCAATGAGATTCACGACACTGGAGGCGGCATCTGCTGATACGGAAATTCGGAATAATGCAAGTTATTCCGATCGTTCTAAAACTCCGACTAACTCATTAATGGGTCAGATGAGGTCGGCAGGTCACGGGAATCAACAGTATCTCTTGTCTTGCAATGCAGGGAGGCTCGTGCAGGCCCTTCCGTGCTTATTCTTTATAGCAAGGGAGGGTTCTTTGACACCGGAAGCCAAGGGGTGAGTTGTAGTCGTGGAAACAGAGGGAGGAGGCTCACGGTTGCCAATTTAGCGAACTGTCTGCTCGATTTGGGCGGATTTTGAGGCGCCTTTGCTCGGGTGCTTGTGACGTTTTGGCGAATTCGTGATTTTTTTTTTTTTTTTTTTTTTGTGTGTGTGTGTGTGTGTGTTTGGTTTTGCTTTGTGGAGGATCGTTATAATATAAGTCGGTGCATTAGTTCTGTGTATTTTGCTAGCTGATTTTTTTCTGATTTTCCTCTTTTTTTCTGTTTTATTGGATGCTCTTTCGGACATCGAGAGAATCGCTTCATGTAGCAACTTTTCGCTACATCTGGGGGTGTCGGACAGGAAGAGTTGGCAACATTTTAGGGAGTGTGGCTTTGCAAAGTGATGAGCTAAGGATGATTTTCTCTCTTTTTTCTTGTCCTTTTTCTTCTTTTGGTGTTCTATTATCTTGATCTTGATGTTCTTTATCCGTTTCAGTAATTACATGTTTATTGCTTTCGTTAATTATTGTATTTGTATCATTATTGCTGTCGGGGTGGCTTATTGTTCGTGATATTGCTGTTATTATTTACGATTTATCCTTGTCATATTTTGTCATATTTTTGTCATAATTTGTCATATTTTGTTATATTTTTCATATTTGTCATATTTGTCATATTTGTCATATTTTGTCATATTTGTCAAATTTTGTTATATTTTGTCATATTTATATTGTTGTCATATTTTTGTCATATTGCCGATCCTTTCACGTCATTGTCTCTTTAATTAGCTGTAACATCAGTAGACCTAAATGTAATCATTATCGTACTGTATAGTCACAGTAATAGAAAAGGAAATATATATATAAGCAAGAGAGAGAGAGAGAGAGAGAGAGAGAGAGAGAGAGAGAGAGAGAGAGAGAGAGGAGAGAGAGAGAGAGAAGAGAGAGAGAGAGAGAGAGAGAGAGAGAATGAGGAGAGAGAGAGAGAGAAGAGAGAGAGAAAGAGAGAGAATGAGAGAAAGAGAGAAAGAGAGAGAAAGAAAGAAAGGAGAAGAGAGAAAGAGAAGAAAGAAAGAAGAGAAACAGAGACAAGGAGAGAAAGAGAAAAAGAGAAATCAGTGGCTTCCTGAACTCACACGTCGTGCTTTTTTTTTTTTCTTTTCAGATTACAATTCGTTTGTAATTATGTCAGTCCAATTCTATCGTGTCCGTCCCGGTGGTTGAATTCTACCAGGAAGAGATGAGAAAATGATTTCGGTATATGAAAGGAGGATTTAAGAAAGGAAAGGATAGAGAGAGAGAGAGAGGGATAGGGGGGCGAAGGGGAGGGGGAGAGGGAGGGAGGGAGAGAGAGAGAAAGAGGGGGAGAGGAGGGAGGGAAGAGAGAGGAAAGAGAGATGAGAGAGGAGAGAGAGAGAGAGAGAGAGAGAGAGGAGAGAGAGAGAGAGAGAGAGAGGAGAGAGAGAGAGAGAGAGGGGAGAGAGAGAGAGAGAGAGAGAGAGAGACAGAGAGGAGAGAGAGAGAGAGAGAGAGAGAGAGAGAGGAGGAGAGAGAGGACAGGATGAGAGAAAAAGGAGGAGAAAGAGGATTTGAGAAAGAAAGGAAGAGAGAGACAGAGATAGAGAGACAGACAGACAGACAGAGACAAAAAAAAAGATAAAGACAATCAGACAGAAATAGAGTAAGAAAAACGAATCATTACTAAAACTCCAACTCTCTCTCTCTCTCTCTTTCTTCTCTCTCTCTCTCTCTCTCTCTTCTCTCTCTCTCTCTCATTCTCTCTCTCTATCTCTCTCTGTATATATTATATATATATATATTATATATATATATATATATATATATAATATATATATATATATCATATATATATAACCTAACGCCCAATCGCTAATTTCCAACAACCAGCCAATCCCCCCCCCCCACCCATTTTTTTTTTCTTTCTTTTCTTTCTTTCTTTTACTCTAAGAGACGCGATTCGGAGAATTTCAGCAGAATATCGATGAAGTTCGGACCTGGAGTTTTGCACAGGTATCGGGGATTGAAATTCGCCATCTTTTGCACTCCGTTCTGCACGTAACAAAGTGTGCGATTTCTCAGAAGCAATATTCCAGGAAGATCTCAGCGGTTGTTGTGTATTGTATTTTGTGATGATGTTGGTGATGATATGGGTGATGATGGTTTGCGTGATGATGGCTGAAGGGTGATTGATGGTGGTGATGTTGGTGATGCTGGTGATGATGCTGGTGATGATGTTGGTGATGATGTTGGTGATGATGCTGGTGATGATGTTGGTGATGCTGGTGATGATGTTGGTGATGATTGGTGATGATGAAGGTGATGATCGATGGTGATTTGTTTGGTGATGATGCTGGTGATGATGTTGATGATGTATCTGCGCAGGCCAGGGCTGTGATTTAAAGGATGTTTTAAGAATTTAGCTATTGTTTTGGTTACTGAAAACAAAGGTAAACTTTAATTTTTTCTTCTTTTTTTGCAAGTGTTTTTTACTATATATATATATATATATATATATATATATATATATATTATATATAATTATATATATATAATTATATATATCCATACATATATATATATATATATATACTATATATATATATAAATATATATGTATATATATATATATGTATATATATATATATATATATTATATATATTGATATATACATTGACCAAAAATTATAATTATTCATGAATTTCTCTCTCTCTCTCTCCCCTCCCCCACTCTATCTCTATCTTTCTGTCTATCTACTGTCTCTCCCCTCACCCCCAACTTCTCTCTCTCTATCTATCTATGTAGGATCTATCCCCCTTTCTGACCCTATCCTTTCGCCCGCCCCCTCCCTCCCTCCGCCCCTCCTCCCGTCCCTCCCTCAACTCCTGCTCCCCTCCCTCCCCCCTCGCCCTGCGCCCTTCCCTCCTCCTCCTCCTCCCCTCCTCCTCCCCCTCATCCTCCCTCCTACCTTCCCTCCCTCCGCCTCACGCCCTCTCCGCTCTCCCATCACCTGCCCCCTCACAAGATAAAAGAAGAAAGAGCCTCCTCGTTCCCTCCCCCTCCTCGCCTCCCTTTCCTCCTCCATCCCTTCATCCCTCCGTCCTCCCTCTCCGCCTCTCTCCGTCCCGCTCCCTCCCTCCCCTCTCCCTTCTCCCTCACTCCTCCATCTCCCTCCCTCCCTTCCATACGGCCTCCTCACTCCCGTCCTCGTACCTCCCCTCTCCCTCCCTCCTCCCTCCCCTCTCCCTCCCTCCCTCCCTCCTTCCTCCCCCTCCCTCCTCCCCTCTCCCCTCCCTCCACTCGCCATCTCCTCTCCTCCCCTCCCTAACCCTCCCTCAAACCCACTCCCTCTCACCTCCGCCTCCCTCCTCCCTGCACTCCCTCCCCTCTCCAAGATAAAAGAAGAAGAGCAGCCTCCTCGTTCCGATCCCCCTCCCTCCTCCTCCCTCCCTCCTCCCTCCTCCCCTTTTCCTCCTCCCCTCCCCTCCCCTCCTCCTCCCCCCTCTCCCTCCCTCCCTTCCCTCCCTCCCTCCCTCCTCCCCTCTCCCTCCCTCCCTCCCTCCCTCCCCTCTTCCTCCTCCCTCCCTCTCCCTCCTCCCTCCCCCCCCCTCCCTCCCTCCCCTCCCTCCCTCCCCTCCTCCTCCCTCCCCTCCCCCTCCCTCCCTCCCTCCCTCCCTCTCCTCCTCCTCCTCCCTCCCTCCCTCCCTCTCCTCCTCCCTCTCTCCCTCCCTCCCTCCCTCCCCTCCCCTCCCCTCCCCTCCCCTCCCCCCCTCCCCTCCCTCCCTCCCTCCCTCCCTCCCTCCCTCCCTCCTCCTCCCTCCCAAGATAAAGAAGAAAAGCAGCCTCCTCGTTCCGACACCTCGACACTTACTCCAACACTCTCCGTCTTTGCTCAGCCTCTCACGCCTTCTCAAATGAGCAAGGACTTGACAGAATACTCTAATGAGGAGAGGAGAAGAAGGGCAAGAGGGAAGGAGAGGGGAGAGGGGGGAAGGGAGAGATGGAGAAGGGGGGAGGACGGGTAATAAGGAGAGAGAGAGGGGGGAGGGAAGGAGGAGGAGGGAGGGAGAGAGGTGGGGAGGAGAGAAGAGAGAGAGAGAGAGAGGGGGGGGTGGAAGGGGGGAGAAGAGGGAGAGAGAGAGAGGGAGAGAAATCTAAGGAACGATAAAAGAAAAGAAAAGAAAAAAAAAAAACAGAAATAAGATAAAAGAAAAAAAAGGAAAAGGAAAGAAATGATGAAGGCAAATAAGGTGAAAAATTAGAAAGGAGTTGAATGTAGAAGCAAACAAGGAAGAGAAAGAAAGAAAGAGATTGGAGAGTCTATCACGTGAGACATAACTAAGAATGTTGATCTTGTCTTCACTAACAACCGTGGGAGGGGGAGGGGGAGGGGGGAGAATAGCCATAGTATTTACACACTTAATTACATTTGGCTGCGGGCGACGAATTAAACTTTTATAAGGTCATTCATTTCAATCACCAGGTTTACGCTTTTTTGGTCTTAAGATGAGATGCCTAAGTGATACGTCATCAGGATGTAAATAATGAATGAAAGGTGATTAGAGAATGCATTAGGTAATTACTAGAGATGGTACTCTTTCCCAATATAGATTCTTCTTTTCTTTTTCTTTTTTTCTTTTAAAAGCAGTAGCTCTTATATATAATTATATGTATATATATATATATATATATATATATATATATATATATATATATATATATATATATATATGTATATATATATGTATGTATGTATGTATATATGTATATATATATATATATATATATATATATATATATATAGAGAGAGAGAGAGAGAGAGAGAGAGAGAGAGAGAGAGAGAGAGAGAGAGAGAGAGAGAGAGAGAGAGAGAGAGAGAGAGAGAGAGAGAGAGAGAGAGAGAGACAGAGAGAGAGAGAGAGAGAGAGAGAGAGAGAGAGAGAGAGAGGAGAGAGAGAGAGAGAGAGAGAGAGGAGAGAGAGAGAAGAGAGAGAGAGAGAGAGAGAGAGAGAGAGAGAGAGAGAGAGAGAGAGACAGAGAGAGAGAGACAGAGAGAGAGAGAGAGAGAGAGAGAGAGAGAGAGAGAGAGAGAAGAGAGAAGAGAGAGAGACAGAGAGAGAGAGAGAGAGAGAGAGAGAGAGAGAGAGAGAGAGAGAGAGAGAGAGAGAGAGAGAGAGAGAGAGAGAGAGAGAGAGAGAGAGAGAGAGAGAAGAGAGAGAGAGAGAGAGAGAGAGAGAGAGAGAGAGAGAGAGAGAGAGAGAGAGAGAGAGAGAGAGGAGAGAGAGAGAGAGACAGAGAGACAGAGAGAGAGAGAGAGAGAGAGGAGATAAAGAAGACAAAGAGACAGGAATGCAAGTCAGACAGACGTGCAGACAGACAGACAGAAAGAAGGAGAAACCAAAAGACAGGCAACGGAAAGACAAGCCGGATAGACAGGTGGACAGACACAGAAACCCACACGGAGACACGAGAAGGAAAATAGAAATCCACACGCACACAGACAAACGCACACGACGAAAAAAAAAAAAAACCGACACAGGAAAGAATGAGAAACAAAAAAATCAGAAAGTAGTGCACCTTTTTTTATGTGAATGAGGGTACGTGGCACTCACCCGTAATCTCATGGCACCCAATTCGTCATGTTGGCAGATGCTGAGTTCACCAAACCAAGCAAAATTGATAGGCTAATCTTGTGAACAATATACCTTTTTTCCGTATCCTCATGACGTAACATATAAACCGCAGTCTAATAATTTAATGCCCAGAGTTAGAGCCATAAATATAGCAGAGAATAATTTCATGCATGAGGAATGTAATTTTCAACTGTCGGTGCCGGCTTTACTCGCTGTGGGTAATGCTCCTCTCCCCACCCCCCCTCGTCCCCTCGCTCCCCCTCCCTCGCTTTCCCCTCCCCCTCCCCTCGCCTCCCCTCGCTTCCCCCTCCCTCATCCCTCTCGCTTCCCCCTCTCCCTCATTCCCCCCCCCCCTTCATTCCCTCTCCCCTCCCCCTCCCCCTCGCTTCCCCCCTCATTCCCTCCTCCCCCCCCGCTTCCCCCTCCCCCTCATCCCTTCGTTTCTCCTCCCCCTCATTCCCTCGCTTCCCCCTCCCCCCTTCATTCCCTCCCCCCCTCCATCATCCCCTTCCTTCTCCCCTCCTTTTCTATCTTAAGGGGGAGGTAGGCATGGGGGGGGGGGTAAAGGGTGGGTCAGAGTTCATAGGAGTAATTTCGTTTTTTTTTTTTTTTTTTTTTTTGGTGTTCTCTCGTCATTCCAATCCCTACATTATTCATTCATTGAAAAGGGGAGGAGTGGAGTTCTAAGTTCATGGCAGGTATTTTTTTTTTAGCTGGTAATGCATAGTAATTGCCAACCCCCCCCCCTGATTTAAAGTTAGGGGGGAGGGGAGGATAAGGGGGTATGGTAGCCATCGTCCTTAGAAGTTGTGAACTTCCCTTTTCACTTGTTTAAGAAGGGGAGAGCAAAGGAAGTCAAAGTTCGTGGTAAAAAAAAAAAAAAAAAAAAAAAAAAGAAAAAATGTTAATGAGGTACGGTATTGTCCTCCCCTCCCCCCCCCCATCTTTATCAATATCAAGATGTGAACCTCGGGGGGGATGGGGTGGGGGGGGGGGGAGTCCTCAACCCGTAAACTGCGCAATAAGGTCCCGGCGGCCATCCCCTTGGTGCGCAATTATCCTTCTCTAAGACAAGTTCTACTGTTATGGAATGAAAGACTGCAGGGGAAGTATAGGAAATCCAGATATTAATTCACTATCTACCTTAGTTCGGTTTAAGGGTTAAAGTCCGTGATAGATAATGCTTGCAAGTTGGTGGATCACAATCTCCCCTCCCCCCCCTTTCTCTTCCATTAAGGGGTAAGGGAAAAGGAAATAGGTTTGGATATCATTTAAATAATGCTTACAGTTAGCATAGAACAGGGTGGGGGGGGGTACAGTTGATTTGGCTGCAGGCATGAGAGAGGCTTAAATGGCATTTGTGAATTTCCATTAGGCAGCATACTCTATGTTGATGTATATTCGAGTGCAATAGCGTTTTATATGTTCAATAACCGGCGAACAGCGATTCGTAATAGTGGCAGTGATATAGGCTGCAATTAAGCTTGTACGCGAGTTTGATTTTTATAAAGAACAGCGTCCCTAAACAACACCAACAAATGATGGGTGTAGACTACAATTACTCCAAAAGACCATTTAAATAGATAAGCCATTGCATTGGCGATAAGGATCTCTGATAGCCACGCCGACGGACTCTCATCTACGTCCTATCTAAGGAAATAT
>NW_020870000.1:192185-202185 GCF_003789085.1 Penaeus vannamei
TTCTTCTTTCTTCTCTGATGCCCTCTTCTTTCTTGCTGCTCCTCTTCTTCTTGCTTCTCTGATGCTCCTCTTCTTCTTCTGATGTTCCTCTTCTTCTTGCTTCTCTGATGCCTCCTCTTCTTCTTGCTTCTCTGATGCTCCTCTTCTTGCTTCTCTGGTGCTCCTCTTCTTCTTGCTTCTCTGATGCGCCTCTTCTTCTTGCTTCTCTATGCGCCTCTTCTTCTTGCTTCTGATGCTCCTCTTCTTCTTGCTTCTGATGTTCCTCTTCTTCTTGCTTCTCTATGCTCATCTTCTTCTTCTTCTTGCCTCTTCTTCTGATGCTCCTCTTCTTCTTGCTTCTCTGATGCTCCTCTTCTTGCTTCTCTGGTGCTCCTTTTTCTTCTTGCTTCTCTGATGCTCCTCTTCTTCTTGCTTCTCTGATGCTCCTCTTCTTGCTTCTATGATGCTCCTTCTTGCTTCTCTGATGCTCCTTTCTTCTTGCTTCTCTGATGCTCCTCTTCTTCTTGCTCTCTGATGCTCCTCTTCTTCTTGCTTCTTGATGCTCCCTCTTCTTTCTCTGATGCTCCTCTTTCTTGCTTCTCTGATGCTCCTCTTCTTCTTGCTTCTCTGATGCTCCTCTTCTTCTTGCTTCTCTTGATGCTCCTCTTCTTCTTCTTGCTTCTCTGATGCTCCTCTTCTTCTTGCTTCTCTGTGCTCCTCTTCTTCTTGCTTCTCTGATGCTCCTCTTTCTTCTTGCTTCTGATGCTCCTCTTCTTCTTGCTTCTATGCTCCTCTTCTTCTTGCTTCTCATGCTCCTCTTCTTCTTGCTACTGATGCTCCTCTTCTTCTTGTTTCTGGTGCTCCTCTTCTTCTTGCTTCTGATGCTCCTCTTCATCTCGCTTTTGATGCACCTCTTCTTCTTGCTTCAGATGCTCCTCTTCTTCTTGCTTCTCTGATGCTCCTCTTCTTCTTGCTTCTGATGCTCCTCTTTTTCTTGCAAAATAATCTTCTTCCTCTTCTTCTTCGTCCTTCGATGCTCCTCTTCTTCTTCCTTCCGGCTGTCTTCTCTTCTTCTTCTTGCTTCTCGAACAGTCTGTCGATGCTTCTTCGTGCTCAGATGCTCCTCTTCTTCTGTTTTGCTCCTCTTCTTCTTTCTTCTTCCTCTCCTTCTATTTTGCTCCTCTTCTGTTTTGCGCCTCTTCTTCTTTCTTCTTCCTCTCCTTCTATTTTGCTCCTCTTCTTCTTTCTTCTTCTTCTTCTGTTTTGCTCCTCTTCCTCTTTCTTCTTCCGTCTGTCGATGCTCCTCTTCTTTTCTCTTCTGATGATCCTCTTTATGTGTCTGTCGATGCTCCTCTTCTTCTAACCTAATCTAACCTAACCTACGTAACCTAACCTAACCTCCAATCCTTCAATCCTGAGCCGTCATCCATCAACCAATCCTGAGCCGTCATCCATCAACCGATCCTGATAAAAATAACAATATCGATAACAATAACAATAGTAATTATAATATTAATGGCAATGCTAACAATGATAATAACAGTGATGGTAATAATGATAGTAATGATAATGATAGTAATGATAATAAATAATTATGATGATAATAATCATGATAAAAATGACAATAGTAATGATAATGATAAGAACACATGACAATAATAGCAACAACGATAATAATAACAATATTTCAGTTTCAGTGTGTTGTTAATCAAATTCAATTTAATGTACTGTTTTAGTTTGCAGTATCTATATATAGCTGTCTCTCTCTGTCTGTCTGTCTGTCTGTCTGTCTGTCTGTCTGTCTGTCTGTCTGTCTGTCTGTCTGTCTGTCTGTCTGTCTCTGTCTCTCTCTCTCTATCTATCTATCTATCTATCTATCTATCTATCTACCTCCCTCTCTCCCTCTCCCTCCCCTCTCTCTCTCTTTCTCTCTCTCCCTCTCCCCCCCCCGCTCCCTCCCTCTCTATCTATCTATCTATCTATCTATCTATTCTTCTCTTTTCTCTCTCTCTCTCTCTCTCTCTCTCTCTCTCTCTCTCTCTCTCTCTCTCTCTCTCTCTCTCTCTCTCTCTCTCTCTCTTCTCCCATAATCTAATCTATAATCATTATTACCATCCCTATTGGTATCAAAATCAATGTGCATAATTAGAATTGTGTATAGTTAGGACTGTTTTTACCTTTTCTACAGTTATCTTTATCATGAAAAGAAACAGGAAAGATGGGAACTCGAAAAGATTGTTTATATAAGTAAGTGCTTATTTATTTTTATGATGCTGTTATTTCATTCATCATTATCACCGTTGTTATTGCATCATCACTTTCATTATTCTTCACGTTGTTAGAATAATTATCAATACAACTGGTATTAGCGTATCATTATCATTATATCATCATTGTTATTATAGTTACCATTATGTTTTGGCCAGGACCATGATTAGACTTGGAAAATGTTTATATACTGGTAGTCTAATTTGTACATGTTATACTTTTTCTTTGCTATTCCTTATTCCCATTCTGATATCATGGAAATTTCTGTTTAATTCTTTTAACCTTTCCTTGCCTCAAGAAAATTCAATTTTGACCTACTGCAAAACATTCAAGTAACATCTACATCCTTTCATCCTGAGCTTGTGTATCAGTAGTTCCCATACTTCGTTTAATTTGAGATATTTTTTAAAATCACTCTTGTTCCTTGTGATAACTTTCTCCTATGGTCCGAGGATGCGCGCCCAATTGTGACTCAGCTGGTTTAAAAAAAAAAAAAAAAGCGCGAGGCCCGACCCAATAAGTATTCATTACCCACGAATATTTTGTTTCACAGAGAATCGCCTCCAAAACCAGATTCATTTTGCGGAAAAGGACACAATGATATTGGAAATAAGAGTGAACTTATATTCTTATCGGAATATAAGTTTCTTCTTCAACGCTATAGCATATCTATCGTAAGCAAAGACGGAGAGGCACACACGCACACACGTAGAGAGAGAGAGAGTTGGAGAAAAAGAGAGAGGAGAACAGCGGAGAGAGAGAGAGAGGCGTCAGGCAGAGAGAGAGAGATACAGAAACAAAGAAAGCGAGAAAATGAGATATATTTACAGAGAGAGAAAGTTGGAGAGTTTAAAAGAAGTAGACACATAAAGACTATTCATTTTTATTCTGAAGAAAGACAATGATATGAATGATCAAAATGTTTCTCAACAATGGAAATATTATGATTATTACAGCAACTATGAGGGAATTAGAGACGAATGATAGAAAACGAACGATTGTCACTTGTCCATCAACTACGCAGGGCTTTTTAACACTAAGTAGGCCTAGATCATTAGGGATGTTTTTTATTACTAATAAAATACAATACAACCTATATATACGTTGTCCACACACACACACACACAAATATATATATATATATATATATATATATATATATATATATATATATATATATATATATGTATATATATATATAAAATATATATATATGTATATATATAATCATATTCATCGCGAGCAAGACAAATCATTTACAAAAGAAACGCACATACCTATACACATTGAAATTCGTAACCACTGTAAACACCGAGTCATTGAGAATTCTACTCGTATAGAAATCAAGACATTGCCGTTATTTATAAACCTGCATCTCATATCGAACGCATTAGTTTGTTCAAAAGATGACAAAACATAATGATTTAGTTAATGATTATTGTAGCGGGGCATAGACCCAGTAGATTTTAAGTGGTCTAGTTGAGTCCGGGCTCAACCGAGAATATGTTTTTTGCTCAAGGGAAAGATTCGTCTGCAGTGAACAGATGTAAGGTTCCAGGCCTACGGCACGCTGCCACCACCCGATTAGTAGGTTCGGGAACCGTATATGTCGTGTAAGTAGGTGTGGATGTTGTATCAGAGAAGGGTGGAAAGAAAGTACAGAATGTGTGTGCTGAATGTTGGATGTGTAAGTGTGTAGATATGAAAAGGGAGATAGCGTAGGCTGAGCGTCTGCGTGGACGTGTTTGGAAGAAAAAAGCAAGATCATAGAATTCTTCTTCCCTTCGGTTTGAGCATCCGCCTACTGGGAGCGGGAACCCAGGTCCCTGTTCTTTGAATATCAGCTTAATATTCTCTGATTTGACTAGCCTTTTTACAGCCTTTCAAGGGTTGCGAGATATCAGAGCAACCAGCAATGTGCTGTTTAGGAGACCCGAGTCCGAGAAAGATTTAGGCATCTAACCTTGGTCAGAACCAGAACTTTAGTGGTTGTAAGATTAATTTATATTCTGACTGGAGTTGAGTAAAAGCTCTAAGATGGTACGATGTTTATTTAGAGAGCAAGTTACACTCACTAGGGAATTACAGGCATTTTTCAGTCATGAAAAGGTAGACAAAGGTGTGTGCATCACCGATTTATCACAGCGGAGGTGATGCACGCGAAATTAACACCAGATAAAACTTACCACGAAATATAAAAATGTCTTCCCTAAGTTGGCGTCCTAACTCCAGAAGTACTGTTATTAGGGGGTCAGCATAAAAACATCCAAGTCCCTAAATTACGTTAAATTGTTAACATCCAACCCAAATGGATATTAACTGTTAAACCAAAGCTAATGCTGACGGATACCTAGTAAGAGTACTTGTGTGCAAAAGAATTAAGAAATAAATTAATAAAAAGGCTGAAAAAGTCAAGGAAGGGACTATTCATGAAGACTGCCTGAACACCCACAAGGTCAGACAGGAATCAGCCGAAACAACAAACAACAACAACAACAACAACAATCACGTATCATGTGATAAGGGCTCTTTATCAGGAGATACGGATCACCAAAGTCTGCCTGATCACCCACAAGGTCAGGCAGAGATCAACAGAAACCTATATCAATCAATTACGGAAAAAGATCTTGATAAAGATCTTTATCCCCGGAGGTACGAATCCTCAAGCAGGGACGAAAGAAACATGAATTAACTTGGTTATAAAATAAATGTACAGGAGATATAAATCCTCAAGTACGAACGAAATAAAACAGTGTTAACTTAAGTCTCAAAAAGGGAGACGCACTGGAGGGACAATCACAAAGGGCTGCTTGATCACCCACAAGATCAAGCAGAAATCAACAAACACGCATAAGCGAAACAAACAATCAACGATAAAGTACGTAATGGTACTAAAAAAGAAAAAAAAAATCTTTATCCCAGGAGGTACGGATCCTCAGGCAAGAATGAAAAGAAACTAAGTAACAACTTAGTTAAAATTGAATACACTGGAGGTACGGATCCTCAAGCAGTGTTCCTTTAAATCACTTGGTCCTAATGCTCTCAACCACTGGGAAATACGCAAAAATGTTATGGGACTTCACGAAAGAGTGCACCCTGCAGATGATAATGCAGCATGTCACGCTAAAGTCCAAAAGATTCCAGTCGTCTCCTGCACACAACCATGTCACTTTGCTTTGAGGAGATACTCAGCAATCCTGGTAAATCCGTGCGCGAATTATATCCCAGGGTAAATCCGAGCGAGAGCACAACACAGGTAAAATTGTAACCGCGAAGGACCAAAGTGCGGGACAGAGGTCAGGACCGAAGTTATTTTCCTTTCCTCAACCACTAGTATATAAACCCCGAAAGAAACCTCCAGGCATGGCGCGAAAGAAGGAAATAGGCAAATGAAGTGCCTGAAGACCAAGCCGATAGTTCGACAATCCAAACAACCGAGACGAGAGAGGGAAGGGGAAAAACAAAAAAGAAGCTGGGTAACGACCGTCACCTCCTTCTGTGGTTATCGCGAGAATTTGGAGACGTCGACAAGAGGAAAGAACATTAGAAAAAATAAATAAATACACGAGAGGATACGGAGAAAATCCGATAATGAACAGTTATGGTAAGAATTGTGCATTTCGGCCATAACATATATACAATAATTAGGTTTAAAAATAAATAAATAGCTATTTTAGCTTGGCGACTTCAACGCCATACAAGTAGTGAGTCGTGGTAAGAAATACGTTCATGGTTATAAAAATAACCAAGTTCATATCATCACTAAAAACATACATTCAACTCTGTCCTTCTTGACTGGTGGTTGGACTTGTATAAAAAAAGAAAATGAATAAGAAGCCTGCGGGACTTAGTCGCAGGTAAAAAAAAAAAATACGCGTCCGCGGGATGTAATCGCACGTGGCACACGGCGGGGACTTCGTCTCTGGCGGCTCGTGATGCGTTGGCCGAGGTTCATGGAGATGACATCATCCTTAGAGCCGGGACGTACGCAGCCGTACACTACAATTATCATTACTATAAATCACAACAGCATTAATGGTAATAAAAATGACGGATAATATTAATAATGATATTGATATTGATAATGGTAACCATAACTGCAATAAGGATATATTCTAAAAATGATGATAAAAGTAATAACAGTGAATAAATGCCAACAATGATAAGAATAAGAAAACAGTGACAATGATGATTTTGTTACTGATAAGAATGCTTAATTGATAATAATCTCTCTCTCTCTCTCTCTCTCTCTCTCTCTCTCTCTCTCTCTCTCTCTCTCTCTCTCTCTCTCTCTCTCTCTCTCTCTCTCTCATATATATATAACAATCATTATCATTATGTAAGAAAAATCATTATACATATATTTATTTGTTAACTTTTTATTTATACTTTGTGTGCGATTTTCTATTCATTTGTGTTTTAAACATTTGTTTACCTTTTTGGACAGTTCCTTCCCATAAGTTTATGTCATGATAATGATGGAAGGATTTCTCTGATTTCGTGAAATTTCTCCCGTGTTTGGATAGTGATGATAATAGTTATGACAATAAAAGCCGCTAATTACACTTTCTAATGATAAGAATGATATATACAGTGGTAATGATGATCTTGTTACTGATGAGAAAAATGATGATGTTGATTATAACTATGAGAGTAATAATGAGAGGAAAAAGGAGTTATCACAAAAAACAATAATGAATATGAAAAATGTAACAGAAAATTATAACAAAGATTTAATTAGATTTAATTAAATAATTTAATTAAATAATTCATTGCCTTGTTACCATAGTATTATGAGTGATTAAATCAACATTAGTATAAAATATATTTACGTAATTGATAACAATAGATTTTCTCTCTCCTTTTCTCAATCTCTCTTCTCTCTCCCTCACTCTTATTTTGTAATCATTATTATCCTGATTGGTATTAAAACCATTGCATATAATCAGTATTGTGTTACCCTTTTTACATTTACTTTTAACATTATCATGAAAAGAAACAGGAAAAAAAGGAACCCGAAAAAGATATATTAGGAAGCTCTCATATACATTTTATAGTATGTTATTGTCAATTCATTTATCATTATCACCGTTATTATCACTTCACTACTGTCATTATTCTTAACTATTAGATTAATTATCAACACTGCTACTGTCATGGCCATATCATTATCATTATATCATCATTGTTATTATAGCTGCCATCATGTTTTAGCCAGGACCATGATTACACCTCGAAAAGGCTTATATACTGGTGGTCTAGTTTGTACATATTTTACTATTTTCTTTGCTATTTTTTTTTTTTTTTTTTTTTTTTACTCCGATTCTGATATCATGGAACTTTTTGTTCAATTGTTTTAACCTTGCCTAGCCTCAAGAAAATTTCATTTTAAACTACTGCGACATTTTTCACTTACATCGACAACCTTTCATCCTGAGCTTTGTATTAGGTTGTTCCCATACTTCGATTATTTGAGATACTTTTATAAATCAACCTTGTTCGCTGTAATAAACTTTCTCCTATGGTCCGAGGAAACGCGCCTACCGCCTACTTGTGATTTTCGGCTGGTTTTGTTAAAACTGCGCGAGGCCCGACCCAATAAATATTCACTAAACGGACATGCATATACACGGAAAAAAGGCCTATTATCAGTCTAGACATGCTTATCTGCCGGAAAATAGTTGATAAACTCAAAGAGAAAAAGAGAATTTGTTAAGGAAAATAGACGGTAAGCATAGGTGTCATAGCGGTGGAGAAAATGAATGAATGGCTAGAAAACGAGACACCGCCGAAGGCAATCTCAAGGTCGCACAGTACGCCGGTGTTGCCCACCCGTGAACTTTGTTTATTTCGTGAAGATACCTTATTATAAGATTTACATCAGTTTATTGCTTTCCACGGACTTTTTCGTTAAGCCTGCTGTTCGAGCGAGATTCACACACGTCTCCCCGGCAATACCACATGCACGATCACTACACCACACACACACACACACGCACACACACACACACGCACACACACGCACACACACCAACACACACACACACACACACACACACACACACACACACACACACACACACACACACACACACACACACACACACACACACACACACACACACACACACACACACACACACACACACACGCACACGCACACGCACACGCACACACACACACGTCACTTTCTGTCGTTTCATTCATTCTTGATAAACACGTCTCTATTACTATTAGACCAGTGATACTTCGTTTACTGACATCCTTAATTTTTAGTTTGTGCATGATTCGGGGAAGGGAAAGGATCGGGCAGATATAATTTAATAAGCACAGCTGAGAAATGCGCAACATTCTCTTTTTCTTTACTTTCTATCTATCTGTGTGTGTGTGTGTTCCTCTCTGTATCTCTAAATGTGATATGTACAATTGTTAATACCTATCATATAACTTTTTTCTTTCTTTTCTTTTTACTGGCAATGGGAATACTCACAATGCAATAGGCCTACTTGGTGTTAACGACCATTGTGTAACAGTGGTTGATTGACAAGCGACACTTTTCACTCGTGTCATTCATCATTATCACCGTTGTTATTGCCATAATTTCTGACGTTATTCTTAGCGTTATTAGAATAGTCATCAACACTACTATTGCCATTAGCGTATCATTATCACTTTATCATTGATTTTATAGTTATCACATTTTGGACAGGAGCATGATTACACGTGGAAAAGCCTATATATTGGTAGTGTAATCTGTACACGTTATACTATTTCGTTGATTTTTTATTTTTTATCATCATTCCCAATCCGATATCCTGGAAATTTCTGTTCGAATATTTTAACCCTTCTTAGCCTCAAGAAAAATTCATTTCAACTACTGCAACGTATTCACTTACATCTACACCCTTTCATCCTGAGATTGTGTATTAGGAGTTCAAAGCATGGCTTTGTTTAATTTGAGACACTTTTATAAATCAACCTTGTTCACTGCAAGAACTTTCACCTGTGATCTGAGGAAACGCGCTTTCTTGAAAATTTTCATTATTCATTAACATCCATATACACAGAAATATAGCCTTGTCTGTCATTCTAGATATGCATATCTACCGGACAGATAGATAAATGTGTGTCTATCAGAGAGATAGACAAATATTCATTTATTTCTATGTATATAACTGTATATATTTATTAGGTCGGACCTCGGACAACTTAAACAAACCGGCAGTTTGCAGAGCGGACATTAATCAGTTCCTTCAAATCACCATGTAGAAGCTGACTGATAAGGTCCTGTATGAAATTCGTCCGTTGACGAAACATTACAGTAACGATGATCACAATTAACACGAATGACAGAAAAGTGCATCATGACTGATAATCAAAATGTTTCTCAACAATGAAAATGCCATAATCTAGTCCAGGTAACTTTCGTCCTTAAAACAAGCGAACAAAAACATTATTACAGCAACTACAAGGGATTTAGACACGAATGACGCTCTTGTCAATCAACTACAATGGGCTCTTTAACACTAAGTAAGCCTATATCTTTACGAAGGTTCTTATTGCTAATAAAATACATTGCAACCTATATATTCATGAAGTCAATATATGTATATACAGTTATAGTCATCATGAGCAAGACTTGAATCCTTTACGAAAGAAACGCACTTACCTGTCCACATTAAAATTCGTAATTACTGTAAACAGCAAGTCATTGAGAATTCTCGTGTAGAAATCAAGAAATTGTCGTTATTTT
>NW_020870000.1:207185-209685 GCF_003789085.1 Penaeus vannamei
TGGTAGTCTAGTTTGTACATGTTATACTTTTATTTGTTATTCTTTATTCCCATTCTGATATCTTGAACATTTCTGTTTAGTTCTTTTAATCTTTCCTTGCATCAAGAAAATTTCATTTTGACCTACTACAAAACATTCAACTAACATCTACACCTTTTTATCATACCCATACTTCGTTTAATCTGAGATACATGTATAAATCAACTTTATTTATTGTAATAACTTTCTCCTGTGGTCCGAGGAAACGCGCCTACTTGTGACTTCCGGCTGGTTTGTTAAAATTGCGTGAGGCCCAACTTAATAAATATTCATTCCCCGTGAATATTTTGTTGAATAGAGAAACACTCCCAAAAACAAATTAATTCCGCTGAAAAAGACACATTGTTATTGGAAATAAAAGTGAACACTATCTATTCCCAGCGGAAGCAAAAATCTAGTCCATATAAGTTTCTTCTTCAACACTATATCATATTTATCGTAAGCAAAGAAGGAGAGGCACATACATGCAGAGAGAGAGAGAGAGAGAGAGAGAGAGAGAGAGAGAGAGAGAGAGAGAGAGAGAGAGAGAGAGAGAAGAGAGAAGAGAGAGAGAGAGAGAGAGAGAGAGAGGAGGGAGGAGGGAGGGAGCCAGAGAGGGAGAGAGAGGAGAGGGGAGAGGGAGAGGGAGGAGAGGGGCGGAGAGAGAAAGGAGTCAGGCAGAGAAAAAGAGATACAGAAACAGATAAAGAAAACGAGAAAATAAGGTATACATATATTCATATATAGAAAGAAAGGTGGAAAGTATGACACATAAAGTAGTCACATAAAAAGTATTTTTTATTCTGGAAAACAATGATATTAATAATCAAAATGTTTCTCAACAATGGATATATTATAATCTAGTCCTTAAAAGAAAACAAATAAACAACAAAAAACACATATTACAGCAACACCAAGGGAATTAAACACTAATGATAGAAACCGAACGACTGTCGCTTGTCAATCACCTGCACAGGGATCTTTAACACTAAGTAGGCCTAGATCATTAGGTATGTTCTTATTGCTAATAAAATACAATACAACCTATATATATGTGAAGTCAACATATATATATAAAAAAAAAATACAAAAGAAGCCATTTACAAAAGAAATGCAATGGTAATAATCAGTCCCAGTCCCAGTCCCAGTCCCAGTTCCAGTCCCAGTCCTAGTCCCAGTTCCAGTCCCAGTCCCAGTCCCAGTCCAGTTCCAGTAGTTCCAGTTCCAGTCCAGTTCCAGTCGTCCCAGTCCAGTCCCAGTCCCAGTCCAGTCCCAGTCCAGTCCCAGTCCCAGTCCCAGTTCCAGTCCCAGTTCCAGTCCCAGTCCCAGTTCCAGTTCCAGTCCCAGTCCCAGTCCCAGTTCCAGTTCCAGTCCCAGTTCCAGTTCCAGTTCCAGTCCCAGTCCCAGTCCGTCCCAGTCCCAGTCCCAGTCCCAGTCCGTCCAGTCCCAGTCCAGTCCCAGTCCCAGTCCCAGTCCCAGTCCGTTCCAGTCCCAGTCCCAGTCCAGTCCCAGTCCGTCAGTCCGTCCTCCAGTCCGTTCCAGTCCCAGTCCCAGTCCCAGTCTCCACATAATCATTATCATTATTCGGATTGGAATCAAAATCATTGCGTATAACTATTGTTTTTACCATTATTGCAGTTATTTTTTTCATGAAGGGAAACAGGATACAAAGGAACCCAAAAAGAATGTTTCTATTTGTAAGTACTCACATATATTGTCATTGTCAATTCATTTATGATTATCACATTTGTTATTACCATCCTTAGAGTTATTATTCTTAGAACCATATCACTGCTACTGCCGCTAGTTTATCATTATTATATCATTACTGTTCCTGGTCTTCTTGTTTTGTTTTGTTATTATCAACATCATTATTATTATTCTAACCTCGTTATCTCACGAACGATAGCTATTACAATAACTATATGTAAAAAAAAAAAGAAAATGGTAATCGTCTCCGCCAGGAATCGAACTCGGAATTTCCGGTTTACAGGCGGCTGCGTTAACCGTTACACCATGGAGGTATATAAACATCGTAAGTGGAAATATATTTACATAACCTTAAAAAAAAAAAAAAAAAAAAAAAAAATATATATATATATATATATATATATATATATATATATATATATATATATATATATATATATATATATATATATTATATTTATATTTTATAATTTATGTTTGTTAACTTGTTTATCAATTTTATGTGTAATTATCTATTTTTTTGTGTGTTTATGTATTTATCTTTTAGATATTTGTTTACCTCTTTATAGACAGTTCCTTCCCGTAAGTTTATATAATGATAATGATGAAAGCAAGATTGCTCTGATTTCGTGACTTTTCTCCCGTGTTTGTAAAATAATGATAATTATGGCAATGAATAAATGTCGCTAATCATACTGCAAATCATGACAAGAATGATATAACAGTGATAATGATGATTTTGTTACCGATAAGAAAATGATGACGTTGATTA
>NW_020870000.1:214685-222185 GCF_003789085.1 Penaeus vannamei
AAAAGAAATTACCATAGAAAGATTTTTTTTTTTTTTTTTTTTTTTTTTCTTCTTTTGGAGGGGGAGGGATTGCTTCTTTATATTTTATGTTTGTCTTGTTGTATGTTATCATCTGTTTTCCATTATAAGTCTATTTCTTCCCCTAATTTTGTTTTTATCCATACTCTCTCTCTCTCTCTCTCTCTCTCTCTCTCTCTCTCTCTCTCTCTCTCTCTCTTCTCTCTCTCTCTCTCTCTCTCTCTCTCTCTCTCTCTCTCTGAAAGCAGGTTTTCCCAGATTAGGTTATTTTCTCCCCATGTGCTTTGAAATGACAATGACTTATGGCGATAAATAAATGGCACTTATACTACAACTAATGATTAAAAATATGGTAATGATAATGAATTTGACACCGATAAGGAAATCACAAAGTTGATAACAATAATGATTCTGATACTAAGACAAAAGTAACAACGATGATGATATAATGATAAGGAATTATGTAATGTTTTCAGACTATTTATCTCTTATTACTATTAAATATGAATGAAATTAGCAATGATATAGAATATGCATTCACCACATGTGTCTCTCTCTCTCTCTCTTTCATGCTTTTATCCGTTGACGTTGGCTATTTTTGACCATGAGGTTAAAATTATTTCAATACTTGCATGTTAATATAACAGACAGGAAGATAAGCATCGTGAAAACGTAATTAAATAGGTAACAAACATGTCAAATAAGGTTAAGATTCCCGACACATGCAATACAGTAAGGATTAAAGCCCACAATTAGATTTTAACTATAGTTACAACTTCAGTGAGAAATGGGGAGAGAGAGAGAGAGAGAGAGAGAGAGAGAGAGAGAGAGAGAGAGAGAGAGAGAGAGAGAGAGAGAGAGAGAGAGAGGAGAGAGAGAGAGAGAGGGAGGGAGGGTGCGGAAGTGGAGAAAAGGTGCTGAGAAAGAGAGGGACTGAACAGAGAAGCACTCCCACACTCAGATTCACTTGGCTGAAAAGGACACAATGATATTGGAAATAAAAGCGAATACAGTAGCTTTTCCCACCGGAAACAATGAAGTCTAGTCCATATAAGTTTCTTCAACATTATATCTTATTTATCGTAAGCAAGGAGGTAGCGAGAGAGAGCTGGAGAAAAATAGAGTGAAGCAGAGAAAGAGAGGAGAGGGTAGAAGAGAGATAGAGAAACAAACAAACAAAACGAGAAAAGGGGATATACATATAGAGAGAAAGGTGGAGTTTTTGATAGAGGTAGACACATGAAGACATTTTTTTTTCTTTTTTGAAAGAAAACAATGATATTACTAATTCAAATAATTTTGAACAATGGAAGTACAATAATCTAGTCTCTGTACATTTCGTTCTTGAAAAAAGGACATGATTACAGCAACTGCAAGAGAATTAGACACGAATGATAGAAAACGAACGATTGTCGCTTCTAAATAAACTAATAATGATTCTAATGATAAGTCAAGTAACAGCGGTGATGATATAATGATAAGGAATTATCTAATGTTGTTACAATAACAATAAAAGTAACCATATCAACAATGTTATAAAATATGCATAAATCAATAACAATAATACTGAATCTCTCTCTCATGTTTTTATCTATAAAATTATTTTGAACTTGAGTTTAAATGATTTTAATATATGCAAGGTGAAATAAGACAATGGAAGATAAATATCGGGAAAATGTAATTAATTAAGTAACAGGCATATCAAATGAAGGTTAAGACTCCTTACAAATGTAACACAGTAAGAATTAAAGTCCACGAATAGATTTTAACTATGTTTATTACAGTAAACAGATGGAGAGAGAGAGAGAGAGAGAGAGAGAGAGAGAGAGAGAGAGAGAGAGAGAGAGAGAAGAGAGAGAGAGAGAGAGAGAGGAGAGAGAGAGAGAGAGAGAGGAGGGGATTGAATAGAGAATCACTCCCAAACTCAGATTCATTTTGCTGAAAAGGACACAATGATATTGGAAATAAAAGTTAACACAGTATCTATTCCCACCGAAAACAATAAAATCCAGTCCATATAAGTTTCTTTTTTTAACAGTATGTCTTATTTATCGTAAGCAAAGAGGAAGAGGCACATCCAACAGGTAGAGAGAGAGAGCTGGAGAAAAGAGACTGAAACAGAGAAAGAGAGGAGTTGAAAGAGGTTGACACATAGAGACTATTATTCATATTATGCCAGGCTAAAATTTCCTCTTTGTATATTAGCTTATGAATGAGTAAATGAGATCGTATATAATAGTATTATATAATATATATATATATATATATATATATATATATATTATATATATATATATATATATTATATATATATATATATATATATATATATATATATATATATATGCATACATGTGTGTGTGTGTGTGTGTATATATATAAATAAATATTAAAATATACATGTTTATACACATGTATATCTCTATGTATCATCCACAAAAAAAGAAAGAGCGAGAGAGAGAGAGAGAGAGAGAGAGAGAGAGAGAGAGAGAGAGAGAGAGAGAAGAGAGAGAGAGAGAGAGAGAGAGAGAGAGAGAGAGAGAGAGAGAGAGAGAGAGAGAGATACCAAGTTACATATCCATTCAGTATATGATGTAAACACACGCGCACCCATGTATTTATGCGTATCTGTCTCCCGTTTTCTCAAGCCATAAACACACACAGACAGGGGAAAGGAGTGAGGGAGGGAAAGAAAAAAATATCTCTGTTGACTGTTAAACCGAAAATGACAACAGGTATAAATCCAATATAAAAAAGAAGGTAATTTTCATAGGATTGCTATATATGCTAGAGCTTTGCGAAATTTAACCGAATTGCCAATGTTATTGTTAAAGAAATTACAAAAATTTTGATCCGATGCCAGGGCTCCATCCTCACATTCGCCCACTTGAGTAAGGACCTGCAAGGCGTCGACCTTTGGTTAAAATGAATTAGTGGAATATCAAAATTTAACATCATCTCAATTACAAATCATATGTGTATCTCTCTGCCTGATGTAGTTTTAGCCCAAAGTATATTATAGATTGTCCCAATCCAGAGCTGAAAATTGTACAGGAGAGGCCACTGGATCAGATTTGAATATAGAGTTTTGCAAAGAAAAGGGAGCTCGCCTGAGGCGGGATATATATATATATATATATATATATATATATATATATATATATATATATATATATATATAGAGAGAGAGAGAGAGAGAGAGAGAGAGAGAGAGAGAGAGAGAAGAGAGAGAGAGAGAGAGAGAGAGAGAGAGAGGAGAGAGAGACAGGATAAACAGAGAGAGAGAGAGAGGAGGAGAAAGAGAGGGAGGGAGAGAAGGAGAAAGATAAAGGAGAAGAGAGGGAGGAAGGAGAGAAAGAGTTAGAGTGAGAGAGAGAAAGAGAGAAGAGGGACAGGGGGATAGAGCTGGGAAGGATAAACAGAGAGAGAGAGAGAGAGGAGGAGAAAGAGAGGGAGGGAGAGAAGGAGAAAGATAAAGGAAAAGAGAGGGAGGGAGGGGAGCAAGAATTAGAGGCAGAGAGAGAGTGAGTAAGAGAGAGTGAGAGAGAGAGATAAGGAGGAAGAGAGAGAATATGATATTGGGAAAGTGAGAGAGTAAATCTAGTTAAAAAATGGTGAGAGAGGGACTAGAAGCATAAAGAGAGATGCAGTTCCCGTCATCATTGCTACACTTAAAGCGTTTCAAGCAGGGGAGCGCTTGGGCAAGAATTCTTGCCGATATGCCAAGAACTGTACCGTTCCCTGCTTAAAACGTTGTCCAAGGCAGGCAACGCCTTGTTCAGTGATGCCAGACTTGTGGAAGTGTCTTTCTATAAAGTACAAATCATAACAGTTCTTGGAGAGCATAGAAATGTCAAAATAACACACAGCATATACATACTTGGGTTTTAAAAGCAATAGACAAGTATTCCCACCAACAATATCGGAGACAGCTAACGTATGCATAAGTTGAAGGTTGAGTTTATTTCATTGGCGTTTGGTAACAGTTTGAGCGCGAATTTCAAAACAGCTGACAAGCTAGCGTGGCAGATGACAAATAAGTAAATAAATCTACCCTAACATCTTAACAAAGCGCAATATTTTTTTCCTACAGTCATATAAAGCGGCTCTAAATCCGTGACGCACACTTCCAATGGGCAACCCTTACACTCTGACGCGTTTTCAAAACAAATGAACATCCCTGAATTAAAATATAGGCCTACCCATTCCCATATATCCGATTTTATGAAGTTTAATATAACAAGTCATTGAATACAATATCAACAGAAGAGTGTTGCTAGAATTTCTCAGACTTTTTTCACTTGAAATATTCTCTATTTCATAGAATAGTATTCTCGATCTAGAGAGACGAGGAGACTTAGCAGGAGATAATGATTTATGATTTATAAGAAAAAAACTTTTCATTCCCATAATTTCCATTATCTATCTGTGTGTGTGTGTGTGTGTGTGTGTGTGTGTGTGTGTGTGTGTATTCATATATATATATATATATATAATATATATATATATATATATATATATATATATATATATATATATATATTCATATATGTATATATATATATATATATATACCATATATGTATATATAATTATGTGTATATATACATATATGTCTATATAATAGATATATATGCATATATATACATATATATGCATATATATACATATATTGTATATATATATATATATATATATATATATATATATATATATATATATATATACAAAAATTATATGTATATATTTTATATATATATAAGTATTTATACATATATAATGGGTATGCATGTATGTATATTTAAATATATATACATATATATAGGTATGTATGTATGCATATATAAACGTGTGTGTGTGTGTGTATGTGTGTGTGTGTGTGTGTGTGTTGTGTGTGTGTTGTGTGTGTGTGTGTGTGTGTGTGTGTGTGTGTGTGTGTGTGTATGCGTGTTTGTACATATGTATGTAAAGAGATTCTAAAGAAAGGTGACCATATGATTCAATAAATAAAGGCTGAAACACCATACAGTTCGTCCTGCACTTGCACCCAGATGTAACAGCATAATCAGGGGTCTTCGTTGCTCTTCCTTCCTGAAAAGCTTCTCGAGGTCATGTTGGCAAGATGTCCGACTGCTTGTGTGAATAATACATGATGAATAAGACGCCGCTCGGCTCACTAGATTAGCCGACAAACAAATCCAAGTGAAAGGAATCATTTAAGCGAGTAGAGAGCTAGCAAAGCACTTTAAATAAACCGGCCATGTCAGGTGCTAGAGTAGGCACGGTAATACACGCCGTGTTTACATATCAAGGAATGGTAGTTCTCAGATAATGTTTACTGAACCTGTGATATTGCACAGCACAAAAGCGGTTCCCGGTAGCTCGAGCTAATGTATACAGCAAGAGAGAGAGATCTGGAACAATATATATTTAAAACAGCCCGTAAGAGGCTGGCACGGAAGAATAATATTTCTATTCAATACCCGTTTAATCTCGAAAAGAGCGGAAGTATTGGAAATAGAACGCAAACACGGCCGTGGCAGTGTGGCATAAAACAAATAATTCACGGGAAGTGAGAGGGTAAACAGCACTGAAGGGCTTGATGATAAGTAAACATGCGGCCTGCTTGCTTGGCTCCGAAGAAACAATAACAGATTTGTAATTCAAATGTTCAGTCTACAGAACGTCTGTCCTTCTGTTTCGTTTTCCGTCTGTATATCTGGTTTTGGGTTGATTATCCCATGAGCAATACGATATAATTGTCTTGCCCTTTTATGTGTAAAAACGAAGGTCAATACTATATGACCTCGCCTTTGAGAACAACGTAACTTTATTCTACGAGAGAGAGAGCGCTGTTTACATACACGCTCCCTCGTGCCTCAGGAACCCTATGGCAACAACGGCCCTCAAACGTGGTTTAGGACTTAATTATTATCTCTTTGCACACATTGACTGTGCTTTTCCCTCGACGCTTTGGCTGGCTGTTTCCTTCTGCGGATCATCATTCACGTGCCATTAAACGCATTTCGACGCCGGAGCACACACGCCGGCCGTTTGTCTCGCTCTTTTCGGAAGGCCGCTGGCTCCTTTTATCACAGGCAAAGTGGACCGTAAATTAGCGTTACTGTCGTATGCCACTCGACCTAATAACCATTTTCTTTAATTAAATGTTTCCTGTCGTTTACCCTAGATGTGTTGCCAGTTTGAGCGTATGACTTAAAATTCCCGGGCTTGCGTCCTTTCGGAACATTAAACAAAAGGGTCTCAGGATTTCTAATCCCAGGCGGGGAAGGAGATCAGGAATTTTCTTTTAAAAATACGTCGTGCATTATTTACTGTATAGTGGATATCCTTTAGTTTTTGGTTTGGCGATGACTAAGTCGCGGTTTTCCGTCCAGAAAAAAGTGACGTACCTTCCCTCTTCCTTTGTTTTATTAGGAGATCCCAAGGTGCGATGTATTGTTTCCGCGGCGGTGTATTTCCGTTTTCTATTTTCATTTCATTCTTTGCCTCTTTTGATACATCGGGGACTGGACATTTCCTGCGTCTGCGATATTCAAAACAAAAGCCCTTCTGTCTCTTTGGGTTGTCGCTTTGTGCCTTTTTTTCATTATTCGTCTTCTTGTACTTTCTTTATTTCCCTTTTCTTTTGTGATGGTTCGGTGTATTTATAACCACGTCACGCAAAGTAGCCAAGAGCACAGCGACCTATTTCTTCATGGCTACATTTTCTATTTGCGGGAGGAGAAAATACACGTGGGAAGTGAAGAACAAAGAGCATTTCTTGGTTAAATCAGCTTTATGACATGATGTAATACGTGGCTTCCTGTTCCCTGCGTCTTGAGATGTTTTTTCGGAAGGATTGGCACAGCAAGGCGAAGGAAGGATATCTTTCGCTGTATTTTCTCTCGCTTTCGTTTTGTGTTTTCGCTTTTTCTTTCTGTCTCTCTCTCTCTCTCTCTCTCTCTCTCTCTCTCTCTCTCTCCTCTTCTCTCTCTCTATCTATCTATCTATCTATGCTATCTCAGATACTCTCTCGTCTCCTCTATCTAATCTATATGTGTGTGTGGTGTGTGTGTGTGTGTGTGTGTGTTGTGTGTGTGTATGTGTGTATGTATATACAGATATATGTATATATATATATATATATATATATATATATATATATATATATATATATATATATATATATATATATATAATGCATATATAACATATAGTATATATATATATATATATATATATATTATATATATATATATTATACCATATATATATATAATATATATATATGTATTTTGTGTGTAATATATGTGTGTGTGTGTTGTGTGTGTATACTATGTGTGGTGTGTAAAACACATATATATATATATATATATATATATATATATATAATGATATATAATATATATATATATCAATATGAATATACTTATATTATCATATAATATATTACCAATATATATATATATATATATATAT
>NW_020870000.1:269685-272185 GCF_003789085.1 Penaeus vannamei
TGTCCTTTAATCTCTCTCTCTCTCTCTCTCTCTCTCTCTCTCTCTCTCTCTCTCTCTCTCTCTCTCTCTCTGTCTGTCTGTCTCTCTTTCTCTCTCAGTCTCTCTTTCTCTCTCTCTCTGTCTCTGTCTCTCTGTCTCTCTTCTCTCTCTCTCTGTCTCTCTCTCTCTCTGTCTCTCTCTCTCTCTCTCTCTCTCTCTCTCTCTCTCTCTCTCTCTCTCTGTCTCTCTCTCTCTCTCTCTCTCTCTCTCTCTCTCTCTCTCTCTCTCTCTCTCTCTCTCTCTCTCTCTCTCTCTCTCTCTCTATCTTATATATATATATATATATAATATATATATATATATATATATATATATATATATATATATATATATATATATAATATATATATATATATATATATATATATATATATATATATATATATATATATATATATATATATATATATATATATATATATATATATATATATATATATATATATATATATATATATATATATATATATATATATATATATATATATATATATATATATATATATATATATATATATATACATATATATACATATTACCCTTTTCATTGCCTTTCCTCTCTCTCCCTATCTGTCTATCTCTTTATCTTTCTCTCTCTCTCTCTTTCTTCTCTCATCCCCTATTTGCTCTTCTCCCTCTTCCCCTCACCCTCCCTCCCCTCGCTGGGCCCTGTTCCTCCCTCGCCTCTTCCCCTTCTGCCAAATTCCAATCATGAGGGCAAATTTAGTGGGCTCATCCTTCCCGCTCGACACACAATGCCACTGAGCACACGGAAGCCCCGCCCTCTCTCTTCCTGTGTCCTCTCGTGTGTCCATTTTTTCTGTTTTTTGGTTTTTTCTCTCTCTCTCTCTCTCTCTCTCTCTCTCTCTCTCTTCTCTCTCTCTCTCTCTCTCTCTCTCTCTCTCTCTCTCTCTCTCTCTCTCTCTCTCTCTCTCTCTCTCTCTCTGTGTCTTTCTCTCTCTCTCTCTCTCTCTCTCTCTTTCTCTCTCTCTTTCTGTCGCTCTCTGTCTTTCTCTCTCTCTCTGTCTCTCTCTTTCTGTCGCTCTCTCTCTCTCTCTCTCTTTCTTTCTGTCGCTCTCTCTCGCTCTTTCTGTCGCTCTATCTCTCTCTCTCTTCTTTTTTATGATGGGGAGTAGGGGGTAAGGTATAGAGTTGCGTGTCCTTGTGCTTTTTGTTGTTGTAGGTATTGTTGTTGTTGTGTATTTCTTTTCGAAATATTCTTTCTTTCTTTTTGTCTAAAGCGTTGTTTACTTGGTTGCTTATTTTCTAGCTTATGTGTATTTCTTTATAGTACATCTAAGTATATCTTTACCTATTTCCTTTCCTTAAATACATCCTTTTATTACTCATCTTCATTACTTTATTTCATCTTCTCTTACGTATCCCTATCCTATATTTATTCATTTTCTCTCGAACGTTATTTCTGTGTTTCTTCATCTCGTATTCCGTTTTTTGGTGTGTCTTTGCATTCTTTTACACGTCTCTTCGTCTTGTTGCATTCTTGTTGCATCTCATCTTCATACCCTTCTGTCTATCTTTTTTTTCCAGAGTTTTCTCTCTCCTCTGCCTGTTTTCCTTCTTCTGTTCTTCTCACATTTTCTTTTCTTTCTACTGGTTTTTATTTTTGTCTTCTAGTGATTTTGTGCATCATTTTGTTTTGTTTTCTAATTAAATCGTGACCACGCTCTCTTTCCTGTGTGCCTATATTTATTATTCTTCTGTGCATTTATTACAACTTTCGTAGTTTCGTTTTTCTCGTTTGTTATTTACTTTTTTTCTCGGTTTCTATACTCTCTCCGTATTCCGTTTTCTCTGAATACGTATCTCGTGTACTTATTCTATCTTCCATCATCTTCCTCCGATTGTTGCAACTCAATTTCTCTCTGCTATCCAGTCTTCTATTTGTCCCATTCGTTTGTACCCATACTTTTATCTGCCATTCTCTCTTCCACGTGTACCTATTTCATTCTCTTTTGCTCTCTTTTCATCCTTTTACTTCTTCTTCTTCTTCTTTCTTTCTCCCGTTTATCCATTCCATTTTCCTTCGCTCTCGTGTGGACATGTTGCAATTTGTTTTGTTTTCCATCTACCCATGCTGTTGTCTTTTGCGTGCAACTTTCCCATCTTATTTCGCTCTATCGTATAAGTGCTTATTCCCTTTTTTATCACTTTCCCGTAGGTACATTTTCTATTTTCTTTCACCCTCTCCCTCCATTTTCTTTCGCTCTTTTCCATGTACCAATTCCATTTTCTTTCATTGTTTTATGTCCAATAAATTCCCTTTTCTTTCACTTTCTTGTATGTGTACCTATTCCACATTTATCGCTCTTTTCCGTGTACCCATTCCATTTTCCTTCAATCTCTCAATCCATTTTCCTTTGCTCTCCCCCGTGTACCCATTCCATTTTCATTCACCCTCTCCTATGTACCCATTCCATTTTCCTTCGCTCTCTCAGTCCAT
>NW_020870000.1:309685-314685 GCF_003789085.1 Penaeus vannamei
CATTCGACCATACACCTGCACCCACTACTTGCTCGGTCTTGGAGCCGTCGGTATATATATGAAAAAAGGTAGATGTTTAATAAGGATCTCTCTGAACCTCTGGCGTACCTCCACCTCCGGCGCCATGGCCTTGGTTGATGGAAGCCAAGCTTCCATGATGGAAAAATTGGGTGTTTCCCATGGCGCTATATTTGTGTGAACCAGGGTATCGATGGTAGAGAGATCTATACCGACTTTAAGGATGAGGTCGTGGAGTCTTGTAGTAAAGGGCCTAATGGCTCCATTACCGTTGGGTGGCTCGGGTCTCGAGCCACCTTCGCGGCATAGGTCAGCGCCAGCTGGCCGCGTCTGAGTCGGAGGGGAGGTACTCCTGACTCCACCTCTAGACGCTCAATCCTTGTGCATTTGAGGGCCCCAAGACAACTACGCACACATGCATTCTGCACAACATCCAAACCTTTCAAAGTTGAGGCCGATGCCGAACCATACACGATTGACCCATAATCTACTTTAGACCTAATCAGGGCTTTATATACCATTAGCAAAGACTTTCTATCAGCTCCCCATTTATTTCCAGAAATGCACTTTATAAATTTAGTGCTTTTTGACATTTATTCTTTAATTGACCAATGTGGTCTTTCCAATTAAGTCTACGATCAAAAAGTAGACCAAAAATCTAGCAGAATTTTGAATAGGTATTGGGTGGTGGTCTAGAGTTAGCCTGATGTTCGGCATTCTCCTTCGTGAAAAAATTACCCCAATACTCTTTCTTGTGGAAAACTTAAAACCCCACTGGAGGCCCCAGTTATGAATCATATCCAGTGCCAATTGGATGCGATTTGCTGAGAATTCTGCATTACTGCTGGAATGCCATAATGCACAATCATCAGCGTACAGTGAGTATTTAAGATTCCGAGGGGGAGCTGGTAAGATGTCATTTATCATACACAAAAATAATGTAGGTGACAAGACACTTCCTTGTGGGACCCCGTTTGCCTGGACAAAAATGTCCGAGTAAGTGACATTGTCAGAAAACAATTTGACAGCAAAAGTTCTGTCAGAAATGAAATTTTGAATGAAACAAGGCAAGTTTCCACGTAATCCGAAAGCATAAAGTTTTCTGAGTAGGCCATATCGCCATGTCATGTCGTAGGCTTTTTCAATGTCTAAAAATACTGAAATCAAAAAATGCTTTTTGGCAATTGCCTCTTGAATATGACTGGCCAGCTTTACTAGCTGATCGAGAGTTTGGCGTCCTTTTCGGAAACCGCACTGCTCGTCAACTAGTAAATTCCTGGAATTTAAAAAATGCAATAGCCTACTGTTAACAATTCGTTCCATGACCTTGCATAAGCAACTTGTCAACGCAATTGGGCGGTAGGAGATGGCATGTTTGGGATTACCCCCTCCTTTCAATATGGGAATGATGTGGGCGAAGTGCCATGAGTTTGGAAAAGTCTGGCTTTTCCAAATGATGAATTACTTTTTTTACTTTTTTTACTTTTGTTGGATTTCTTGGCTATCAACCAGCGGCATGTGGCCAAGGTTATTAAGCCAATGGATCCTATTTATTCTTTCAATCTAAATAAGGTCATAAAGTTTTGTCTCCCTTAGAAAAGCTATTACTTTACGTATTATGTTTTCGTTATCTGCTAGTATATTTGGTAAAGTAAATTGTGTGTTTTTCATTTGAAAGTGATTTTTAATTGGTTGCCTTTTATTTGTGTATTTCCGGCAAACTGTTAGGATGTGATTTATTGAGTTGGTGGTATTACATTGGGGGCATTGTGGCGGGAAATTCCTTTCAATATATGGGGTGAGGTGTGTTAGCCTTGTCGAATTCAGCCTGAGGCGGGCCAAAACCACCTCCTCTCTTCTTGCTTTTCTATGGGCTGTGTCCCATGTTACTATTGAGTGTTTGATTTTGTTGTGTATGTTCAGGTTGGTCCACTCACTTTGCCACAGGAGATGGATTTTTGCTTTTATAAGAGACACAAAACACCTGAGATCTGTCCGGACTATGCTAAGGTCCAGATCGTCAGTTGACCCGGCTAGTCGGTCAGCCTGTTCATTGCCATGGATACCAGAGTGGCCTGGCACCCATATCAGCTTGATTGATTTGTTGGCACTATGTAGCTTACGAATGATATTACCCAGCAGTTCATTTTGAGTGGTTTCTAAGGATTTAATGGCTTTAAGTGAACTTAAGGAGTCAGAAAAAATGACTATTCTATCGTGGGTCGTCGATAGTGCAAAATCAATAGCTTTATCAATTGCAAAAAGTTCGGCAATAAAGATCGATGTATGATTCGGCAGTCTGAATCTCAACTCACATTCATTCGACCATACACCTGCACCCACTACTTGCTCGGTCTTGGAGCCGTCGGTATATATATGAAAAAAGGTAGATGTTTAATAAGGATCTCTCTGAACCTCTGGCGTACCTCCACCTCCGGCGCCATGGCCTTGGTTGATGGAAGCCAAGCTTCCATGATGGAAAAATTGGGTGTTTCCCATGGCGCTATATTTGTGAACCAGGGTATCGATGGTAGAGAGATCTATACCGACTTTAAGGATGAGGTCGTGGAGTCTTGTAGTAAAGGGCCTAATGGCTCCATTACTGTTGGGGTGGCTTGGTCTCGAGCCACCTTCGCGGCATAGGTCAGCGCCAGCTGGCCGCGTCTGAGTCGGAGGGGAGGTACTCCTGACTCCACCTCTAGACGCTCAATCCTTGTGCATTTGAGGGCCCCAAGACAACTACGCACACATGCATTCTGCACAACATCCAAACCTTTCAAAGTTGAGGCCGATGCCGAACCATACACGATTGACCCATAATCTACTTTAGACCTAATCAGGGCTTTATATACCATTAGCAAAGACTTTCTATCAGCTCCCCATTTATTTCCAGAAATGCACTTTAATAAATTTAGTGCTTTTTGACATTTATTCTTTAATTGACCAATGTGGTCTTTCCAATTAAGTCTACGATCAAAAAGTAGACCAAGAAATCTAGCAGAATTTTGAATAGGTATTGGGTGGTGGTCTAGAGTTAGCCTGATGTTCGGCATTCTCCTTCGTGAAAAAATTACCCCAATACTCTTTCTTGTGGAAAACTTAAAACCCCACTGGAGGCCCCAGTTATGAATCATATCCAGTGCCAATTGGATGCGATTTGCTGAGAATTCTGCATTACTGCTGGAATGCCATAATGCACAATCATCAGCGTACAGTGAGTATTTAAGATTCCGAGGGGGAGCTGGTAAGATGTCATTTATCATACACAAAAATAATGTAGGTGACAAGACACTTCCTTGTGGGACCCCGTTTGCCTGGACAAAAATGTCCGAGTAAGTGACATTGTCAGAAAACAATTTGACAGCAAAAGTTCTGTCAGAAATGAAATTTTGAATAAAACAAGGCAAGTTTCCACGTAATCCGAAAGCATAAAGTTTTCTGAGTAGGCCATATCGCCATGTCATGTCGTAGGCTTTTTCAATGTCTAAAAATACTGAAATCAAAAAATGCTTTTTGGCAATTGCCTCTTGAATATGACTAGCCAGTTTTACTAGCTGATCGAGAGTTTGGCGTCCTTTTCGGAAACCGCACTGCTCGTCAACTAGTAAATTCCTGGAATTTAAAAAATGCAATAGCCTACTGTTAACAATTCGTTCCATGACCTTGCATAAGCAACTTGTCAACGCAATTGGGCGGTAGGAGATGGCATGTTTGGGATTACCCCCTCCTTTCAATATGGGAATGATGTGGGCGAAGTGCCATGAGTTTGGAAAAGTCTGGCTTTTCCAAATGATGATTAATGATTGAGCCCCCATAATTTGCCCCCATATGAAACTGTAGCTGAGGCGGAGGACTACAAAGGGCAAAAAATTAATAATAAATAAACTTATAAAAAAAAAAATATAAAAACAAAAAACTTGCAATCTCTTATAGTAAAAATAACCAAATTAAAAGAAAAGATAATTAAAACGAGCTATTTCCCTTAATAACATTTCCGTAAAATCAAAGAAAACAGTTTTAGGTACTGAATGGTTAACCTGAAATTTACATTAATAAATCTATGAAACAAACAATAAAATAAAGTAAAAATATAAAAATGCCGTGTTCTTGACGGATCTGGTTCGCACGGGAAGAAGGGATATTCCATCCTTTCCGGGGGGACTCTTGTATTCTCGTCCTCGTGGGGAAAATCCGTCGTGGGTCACTACAATTACAATAATTAACTATATTCTAATAATTTCTTTACTAATAATGACAATAGAAATAATAATAATAATATTATTATTGTCGTAATTATATTTATTATTGTCATTATTATTTCTAAAATTATAATTATTGATATTATCTTTATAAAAATGGTTATAATGATGATAATGGCAATAATAATTATCATAATAATTATTGTAACTGCAATAATGATAACAATAATGATAATCATGACGATAATGACCATAATGATAATAACCATAAAACTGATGACAATAATGATAGATAGTAAAACTGGCCAGTCATATTCAAGAGGCAATTGCCAAAAAGCATTTTTTGATTTCAGTATTTTTAGACATTGAAAATGCCTACGACATGACATGGCGATATGGCCTACTCAGAAAACTTTATGCTTTTGGATTACGTGGAAACTTGCCTTGTTTCATTCAAGATTTCATTTCTGACAACTTTTGCTGTCAAATTGTTTTCTGACAATATCACTTACTCGGACATTTTTGTCCAGGCAAACGGGGTCCCACAAGGAAGTGTCTTGTCACCTACTTTATTTTTGTGTATGATCACTGACATCTTACCAGCTCCCCCTCGGAAAGGACGCCAAACTCTCGATCAGCTAGTAAAACTGGCCAATCATCTTCAAGAGGCAATTGCCAAAAAGCATTTTTTGATTTCAGTATTTTTAGACATAGAAAAAAACTACGACATGACATGGCGATATGGCCTACTCAGAAATCTTTATGCTTTTGGATTACGTGGAA
>NW_020870000.1:320774-332321 GCF_003789085.1 Penaeus vannamei
TTATGTGTGTATGCATATATATGTGAATTATATAATATATATATACACCTTTATCTATTTATCTATCTATCTTTCTATCTATCCATATACAAACACACAACACACACACACACACACACACACACACACACACACACACACACACACACACACACACACACACATATATATATATATATATATATATATATATATATATATATATATATTGTTTGTCAAAATTAGGATAGCATCTGACTTTGTAGTGTTTCTTCTAAAACTATGCTGAAAATCAGAATGCACCGCAAAATCAATCTGCTTATTGAAAATCACTTTCCATGGAACTTCCTAATGTCAACAAATGTTTCGAAGACAGAAGCGAAAGATTTTGTTCCTTTTTATCTGGCCAGGAATAACCCCGATCTCCTGGAACGGGCAACAAGGACCCACCGTGCCCCAGCGCTGCTGCCTCCGATGCGGCTGGCCTGATGCCGTCTTTCCTGGCATGGAATTGCTTTTTGTAATCGATGGGAGATTCGGGAGTGGAATAGGCACTTTTCTTTACATTAAAAGTATGAATGGAATTCATCGGAATATTTAAAGGGACTGTGGCAGTTTGTGTGAGCACTTTATCTTCCTTTCTGCTCATGTTAGTATCATCACTCGCAGCTTTTTTGCTATTGCAACACACCCACTCAGCTGCTCTGTGGAACAACTTGATTTGGCATCTTAAAATTCTTGATAGCTCATTCCGCTTACAACGCTGGTCTCACTAACACCTTTGAACCAAAAACAAAGAGAGAGAGGGGGAGGAGAGAAGCAAAGATTCAGAAAGGTAAGATGAGAATAAAAAAACAAACGTCTGGAAGGCCGAGGGCGGGCGGGCGCGGCGGCCAGGTGGCGCGCCCGGCTATTGTCACTGGTCGGCAATTAGTCGTCCTGGCATTGATCTCCGGATAAGAGTCGGCCATATATTATATTGGATTTATAAGGCGGTGTTATCGCTAGGGGACTAACATGCATGTGGGTGGTCGAACGGGCGGCGCGGCGGTGGGGGGGAGGGGGTTACGTCGGGCAAGGAAGAGGGAGTGGCAGACAGTGGTGGCAGTTTGGATGTCAGGCGTGGGAGGAGTGGCAGTGGGCGAGCGAGGCATGCCACGGAAACTGGCTGAACGAGAGGGAGCGAGAGGAAACAGCAGAGTGATAATCGATGAGAAATGGTAACGATAATAGTAGTTAACATCAACGCCAAGAAGACACAAACACCGTTACAGTCCTTTCACAGTTAGAGTGGTTTCACTACCATTGAAGAGTGAGATCCAAGTGATATTAGAGGTATCATAGCATACCCACGACTGCAGAAACAACACATCAGTAAGAACATTCGTATTCCAATAATTCATATTGATTAGCAGTAACAATGGCTACGTTCGTATAGCTTGATATTTGTTCTAAATTAGGAAGTAACCGTTTCGCTTGACAGCCCACGTCCTCGCCGGGAAAATGCGGGTTCTGCGACACGACTGAATTCGAGGCAACAGCAGTTACGCCATAGCCAGCAACACCTATACATACGTAATGAATTCATTACAATAAAAACGATATGTCAAAAATATTAGATTAAGAAAAACTTTACCTCCACATTTCCCTCACGGCCGATGGAAGTGAAACACTTCACGCTTGCATTCTCCAAGCCAATTAATCGAATATCATTTAATACAATCTGCTTCCAATAAATCAAAATCGCTAGTTGCCGAACTCGTGACGATTGATAGTCCCTAAGGATCCAGTATCAGTGAAGCCAAAGAAATAAATACATGGAGACAAATTTTAAGAACGAGTGTTACGACTCAATCTTCGGCATATACAGTATGTACAAATCATTGCTTATCAGAGGTTAAATTAGGTCTTGACCACACAGCGGTCGCGAAATCATTCTGAAAGTTCGCTCGATCCCGCATCCCTCTCCCTCCTCCTCTTTCTCCCAAACCCATCCTAACGCGTCTAGTACTTGTCGTCTTGCTTTATGTATAAAAGATCCACTTTATGTATGAATGTGTTTGTGTCAGAAATGCTTCGCTGCTTGGAGAGTTAGTCGCGACTCTGTCGAAGTAGGAGTCGCAGCTAAATGTTTGAGAACCACTTGGTTAAGCTGTTCTTTTGAGTCATGAGCCATTGAGAATTTATAAAGCAACTTTGACAGATGCAGAAAATTATCTGCCCACAATCACTAAAAATATATCTGTATTGTCTCAAATGATTGTCGTATGCTTAAAGAAAGAACTTTGGCATTCCAATCGTTTTGTTGTGGCCCGCGAATTCACAATCTGTAGACCAAAAGAGCGCATAGATGCTAAGAGTCATTATATTCAATTTTTTTTCGCACAAAGATGTCATAATCAAATAATTTCAGTCTGAAAAGTGTACGTTTTATGTAGATGATGCAATTATAATACATGAAAACCATACAGCAAAGAAATAAATATTATTACAAAGGAAAGATAAAATTATATTCTTGACCTCTTTGTTACATACTGTGGTCACACATATAAACTTAGATCTTTGGATATATATTTTATATGTACGTCCCTGTTATAAATATAACATAATTCATCGAATAAAGCAGTATAAATAATTTTCATGGTGTTACCTGAATGCAGAACTTGTCTGTAAGAATATATAGGCCTACCTGAAAAATCTTATTTCAAGTCCATGTTGAATGTAGACAGCTTATCCATCTTCCTCATTAAATTAAGCGATGCCTTGGAAATGCGAATGCTATCTAATAAGCATGGCGATGGTTAAAGCCTGGTGTCCCTGAAGCAGGGCTCGTAAGCTGGTGTCCCTAAAGCAGGGCTTGTAAGCTGGTGTTCCTGAAGCAGGGCTTGTAAGCTTGAGTCCCTGAAGCAGGGCTCGTAAGCTGGTGTCCCTGAAGCAGGGCTCGTAAGCTGGTGTCCCTGAAGCAGGGCTTGTAAGCTGGTGTTCCTGAAGCAGGACTTGTAAGCTGGTGTCCCTGAAGCAGGGCTCGTAAGGTGGTGTCCTTGAAGCAGGGCTTGTAAGCTGGTGTTCCTGAAGCAGGACTTGTAAGCTGGTGTCCCTGAAGCAGGGCTCGTAAGCTGGTGTCCCTGAATCAGGGCTCATAAGCTGGTGTCCCTGAAGCAGGGCTCTTAAGCTGGGGTCCCTGAAGCAGGGGTAAGCTTCCCTGAAGCAGGGCTTGCTGGTGTTCCTGAAGCAGGACTTGTAAGCTGGTGTCCCTGAAGCAGGGCTCGTAAGCTGGTGTTCCTGAAGCAGGGCTCGTAAGCTGGTGTCCCTGAAGCAGGGCTTGTAAGCTGGTGTCCCTGAAGCAGGGCTCGTAAGCTGGTGTCCCTGAAGCAGGGCTCTTAAGCTGGGGTCCCTGAAGCAGGGCTTGTAAGCTGGTGTTCCTGAAGCAGGGCTCGTAAGCTGGTGTCCCTGAAGCAGGGCGCTGGGGTCCCTTTGTAAGCTGGTGTCCCTGAAGCAGGGCTCGTAAGCTGGTGTCCCTGAAGCAGGGCTCGTAAGCTGGTGTCCCTGAAGCAGGGCTCGTAAGCTGGTGTCCCTGAAGCAAGGCTCATAAGCTGGGGTCCCTGAAGCAGGGCCCGTAAGCTGGTGTCCCTGAAGCAGGGCTCATAAGCTGGGGTCCCTGAAGCAGGGCTCGTAAGCTGGTGTCCCTGAAGCAGGGCTCATAATTTGGGATCCCTGAAGCAGGGCCCATAAGCTGGTGTCCATGAAGCAGGGCTCGTAGGCTGGTGTCCCTGAAGCAGGCCTCGTAAGCTGGTGTCCCTGAAGCAGGGCCCGTAAGCTGGAGTCCCTGGCTGTGTCCTGAAGCAGGTCGTAAGCTGGGGGTCCTGAAGCAAGGCGTAAGCTGGGCCTAAGGGCTGGTGTCCCTGAAGCAGGGGCTCTAAGCTGTAAGCTGGTGTCCCTGAAGCAGGCCTCGTAAGCTGGGGTCACTGAAGCAGGGCCCATAAGCCGGTGTCCCTGAAGCAGGGCTCCTAATCTGGGGTCCCTGAAGCAGGGCTCATAAGCTGGTGTCCCTGAAGCAGGGCTCGTAAGCTGGGTCCCTTGAAGCAGGGCTCATAAGTGAAGCAGGGCTCGTAAGCTGGTATCCCTGAAGCAGGGCTCCTAATCTGGTGTCCCTGAAGCAGGGCTCGTAAGCTGGTGTCCCTGAAGCAGGGCTCATAAGCTGGGATCCCTGAAGCAGGGCTCATAAGTTGGTGTCCTTGAAGCAGGGCTCATAAGCTGGGGTCCCTGAAACAGGGCTCATAAGCTGGGATCCCTGAAGCAGGGCTCATAAGCTGGTGTCCCTGAAGCAGGGCCCATAAGCTGGGGTCCCTGAAGCAGGGCTCGTAAGCTGGTGTCCCTGAAGCAGGGCTCATAAGCTGGGGTCCCTGAAGCAGGCCCTGTCCCTGAAGCAGGGCTCGTAAGCTGGGGTCCCTGAAGCAGGGCTCGTAAGCTGGGGTCCCTGAAGCAGGGCTCGTAAGCTGGTGTCCCCGAAGCAGGGCCCATTAGCTAGTGTCCCTGAAGCAGGGCTCGTAAGCGTCCCTGAAGCAGGGCTCGTAAGCTGGGTGAAGCCGGCTCATAAGCTGGGTCCCTGAAGCAGGCTCATAAGCTGGTGTCCCTGAAGCAGGGCTCATAAGCTGGTGTCCCTGAAGCAGGCTAAGCTGGTGTCCTCATAATCTGGGGCCCTGAAGAAGGGCTCTAATAGCAGGGTAAGCTGGTGTCCCTGAAGCAGGGCTCGTAAGCTGGTGTCCCTGAAGCAGGGTAAGCTGGTGTCCCTGAAGCAGGGCTCGTAAGCTGGGGTCCCTCAGGCTCATAAGCTGGGGCCCTGAAGCAGTGTCCCTGAAGCAGGGCTCGTAAGCTGGGGTCCCTGAAGCAGGGCTCATAAGCTGGGGTCCCTGAAGCAGGGCCCATAAGCTGGTGTCCCTGAAGCAGGGCTCGTAAGCTGGTGTCCCTGAAGCAGGCCTCGTAAGCTGGTGTCCCTGAAGCAGGGCCCGTAAGCTGGAGTCCCTAAAGGAGGGCCCATAAGCTGGTGTCCCTGAAGCAGGGCTCGTAAGCTGGGGTCCCTGAAGCAGGGCTCGTAAGCTGGTGTCCTGAAAGCAGGCTCATAAGCTGGCTGAAGCAGGGCTCATAAGCTGGGGCCTGAAGCAGGGCCTCATAAGCTGGTGTCCCTGAAGCAGGGCTCATAAGCTGGGTCCCTGATAATGAAGCAGGGCTCATAAGGCTCCCTTCCTGTCCCTGAAGCAGGGCCATAAGCTGGTCCCTGAAGCAGGGCTCATAAGCTGGGGTCCCTGAAGCAGGGCTCATAAGCTGGGGTCCCTGAAGCAGGGCTCGTAAGCTGGTTTTCCTGAAGCAGGGCTCATAAGCTGGGGTCCTGAAGCAGGGCTCGTAGCTGGTGTCCTGAAGCAGGGCTCATAAGCTGGTCTCCCTGAAGCAGGGCCCATAAGCTGGTGTCCCTGAAGCAGGGCTCATAAGCTGGGGTCCCTGAAGCAGGGCTCATAAGCTGGTGTCCCTGAAGCAGGGCTCATAAGCTGGGTCCCTGAAGCAGGGCTAAGCTGGTGTCCCTGAAGCAGGCTCATAAGCTGGTGTCAGGGCTGTGGGGTCCCTGAAGCAGGGCTCATAAGCTGGGTCCCTGAAGCAGGGCTCATAAAGCTGGTGTCCCTGAAGCAGGCGCTGGTCCCTGAAGCAGGGCTCCTGGTGTCCCTGAAGCAGGGCTCATAAGCTGGGGTCCCTGAAGCAGGGCTCATAAGCTGGTGTCCCTGAAGCAGGGCTCATAAGCTGGTGTCCCTGAAGCAGGCTCATAAGCTGGATCCTGAAGCAGGGCTCGTAAGCTGGGGTCCCTGAAAGCAGGGCTCCGGTAGCAGGGCTCTAAGCCCTGAAGGCTCGTAAGCTGGGGTCCCTGAAGCAGGCTAAGCTGGGGTCCCTGAAGCAGGGCCCGTAATAAAGGAGGGCCCATAAGCTGGTGTCCCTGAAGCAGGGCTCGTAAGGGCTGGCTCCTGGTGTCCCTGAAGCAGGGCTCATAAGCTGGTGTCCCTGAAGCAGGGCTCGTAAGCTGGTGTCCCTGAAGCAGGGCTCGTAAGCTGGTGTCCCTGAAGCAGGGCCCCGTAAGCTGGAGTCCCTAAAAGGGCCCCTGGATGAAGCAGGGCTCATAAGCTGGTGTCCCTGAAGCAGGGCTCGTAAGCTGGTGTCCCTGAAGCAGGGCTCATAAGCTGGTATCCCTGAAGCAGGGCTCGTAAGCTGGGGTCCCTGAAGCAGGGCCCATTAGCTGGTGTCCCTGAAGCAGGGCTCATAAGCTGGTGTCCCTGAAACAGGGCTCGTAATCTGGTGTCCCTGAAGCAGGGCTCATAAGCTGGTGTCCCTGAAGCAGGGCTCGTAAGCTGGTGTCCCTGAAGCAGGGCTCGTAAGCTGGGGTCCCTGAAGCAGGGCCCATAAGCTGGGGTCCCTGAAGCAGGGCTCATAAGCTGGTGTCCCTGAAGCAGAGCTCATAAGCTGGGGTCCCTGAAGCAGGGCTCGTAATCTGAAGAGGGGTCCCTGAAGCAGGGCTCGTAAGCTGGTTTTCCTGAAGCAAAAGCTGGGTTCCCTGAAGCAGGGCTGTAAGCTAAAAGCAGGGCTTGTAAGCTGGTGTCCTGAGTAGGGTCGATAAGCTGGGTCCCTGTAGCAAAGCTGGGCCCCTGAAGGAGGGCTCGTAAGCTGGGGCCCCTGAAGCAGGGCTCGTAAGGTGGTATTCCTGAAGCAGGTCTTATAAGCTGGGGTCCCTGAAGCAGGGCTCTAAAGGCAGCCCCTCGTAAGCTGGTGTCCCTGAAGTAGGGCTCGTTCCCTGAAGCAGGGCTCGTAAGCTGGTGTCCCTGAAGCAGGGCTCATAAGCTGGTCTCCCTGAAGCAGGGCTAGTAAGCTGGTGTCCCTGAAGCAGGGCTCATAAGCTGGTGTCCCTGAAGCAGGGCTCATAAGCTGGTGTTCCTGAAGCAGGGCTCATAAGCTGGGGTCCATGAAGCAGGGCTCGTAGGCTGGGTCCTGAAGCAGCTCATAAGCTGGGTTCTGCGGTGTCCCTGAAGCAGGGCTCATAAGCTGGGTCCCTGAAGCAGGGCTCATAAGCTGGGGTCCCTGAAGCAGGGCTCATAAGCTGGGGTCCCTGAAGCAGGGCTTGTAAGCTGGTGTTCCTGAAGCAGGGCTCATAAGCTGGTGTTCCTAAAGCAGGGCTTCCCTGAAGCAGGGAAGAAGCAGGGCTCATAAGCTCCTGAAGCAGGGCCTCATAAGCTGGTGTCCCTGAAGCAGGCTCATAAAGCAGGGCTCATAAGCTGGTGTCCCTGAAGCAGGTAAGCTGGGTCCCTGAAGGCCCATAAGCTGTCCCTGAAGCAGGGCTCATAAGCTGGGGTCCCTGAAGCAGGGAAGCAGGGCTCGTAAGCCCTGAAGCAGGGCTTCCCTGAAGCAGGCTCGGCTTTTTCCTGAAGCAAGCTCGTAAGCTGGGGTCCCTGAAGCAGGGCTTGTAAGCTTGGGTCCCTGAAGTAGGGCTCGTAAGCTGGGGTCCCTGTAGCAAGGCTCATAAGCTGGTGTCCCTGAAGGAGGGCTCGTAAGCTGGGGCCCCTGAAGCAGGGCTCGTAAGGTGGTATTCCTGAAGCAGGTCTTATAAGCTGGGGTCCCTGAAGCAGGGCTCGTAAGCTGGTGTCCCTGAAGCAGGGCTCGTAAGCTGGTGTCCCTGAAGCAAGCTGGTGTCCCTGAAGCAGGGCTCGTAAGCTGGGGTCCCTGAAGCAGGGCTCGTGGGTCCCTGAAGCAGGGCTCATAAGCCCTAGGCTCGTAAGCTGGGGTCCCTGAAGCATAAGCTGGTGTCCCTGAAGCACATAAGCTGTGTCCTGAAGCAGGGCTCTGTCCCTGAAGCAGGGCTCATAGCTGGTGTCCCTGAAGCAGGGCTCATAAGCTGGTGTCCCTGAAGCAGGGCTCATAAGCTGGTGTCCCTGAAGCAGGGCTCATAAGCTGGTGTCCCTGAAGCAGGGCTCATAAGCTGGTGTTCCTGAAGCGGGGCTTGTAAGCTGGTGTCCCTGAAGCAGGGCTCATAGGCTGGGGTCCCTGAAGCAGGGCTCATAATCTGGGGTCCCTGTGTAGTATATCAGAAAGCAAGGTGGTAGGCGTGGCAAAGTTCGTTCATTTATTATTTATTATTTAATAGTAGAAGTTAATTATTTATCTTTCATATAAGTAAGATTTCCAGGAGGCTCCAGGTTACAAGAATTTATCTTGTATGGTAGTAAAAAAAGAAATAATTAAGTCAAGATACGTATATTTAGAAGGAACACTTCTCAAATCAGAAAAATATATTAAGATTTCCCCACACGCTTACAATAATTGTCGTGGGACAGGACAGGACTCGGACAACAGTGGAAGCAGTAGTTGCCTTGCCTCGCTCCCTCTCTCTCTGGCTTGTCTTGCTTTTACTTTTTTTTACTTTTGTTGGATTTCTTGGCTATCAACCAGCGGCATGTGGCCAAGGTTATTAAGCCAATGGATCCTATTTATTCTTTCAATCTAAATAAGGTCATAAAGTTTTGTCTCCCTTAAAAAAGCTATTACTCTACGTATTATGTGTTCATCATCTGTTAATATATTTGGTAATGTGAAACGGATGTTTTTTATTTGGAAATAATTTTTTAATTGGTGTCTATTGTTATTGTATTTTTGGCAAACTGTTAAGATATGGTTTATGGAATTATTGCATTGGGGGCACTGTGGAGGGAAGTTCCTCTCAATATAGGGTGTGAGGTGGGTTAGCCTGGTTGCGTTCAGCCTGAGGCGGGCCAAGACCACCTCCTCTCTTCTTATTTTTCTATGGGCTGTGTCCCATGTTGCTATTGTGTGTTTTAGTTTGTTGTGTAATTGCAGGTCGGTCCACTCACTTTGCCACAGGAGATGGATTTTTGCTTTTATAAGAGACACAAAACACCTGAGATCTGTCCGGACTATGCTAAGGTCCAGATCGTCAGTTGACCCGGCTAGTCGGTCAGCCTGTTCATTGCCATGGATACCAGAGTGGCCTGGCACCCATATCAGCTTGATTGATTTGTTGGCACTATGTAGCTTACGAATGATATTACCCAGCAGTTCATTTTGAGTGGTTTCTAAGGATTTAATGGCTTTAAGTGAACTTAAGGAGTCAGAAAAAATGACTATTCTATCGTGGGTCGTCGATAGTGCAAAATCAATAGCTTTATCAATTGCAAAAAGTTCGGCAATAAAGATCGATGTATGATTCGGCAGTCTGAATCTCAACTCACATTCATTCGACCATACACCTGCACCCACTACTTGCTCGGTCTTGGAGCCGTCGGTATATATATGAAAAAAAGGTAGATGTTTAATAAGGATCTCTCTGAACCTCTGGCGTACCTCCACCTCCGGCGCCATGGCCTTGGTTGATGGAAGCCAAGCTTCCATGATGGAAAAATTGGGTGTTTCCCATGGCGCTATATTTGTGTGAACCAGGGTATCGATGGTAGAGAGATCTATACCGACTTTAAGGATGAGGTCGTGGAGTCTTGTAGTAAAGGGCCTAATGGCTCCATTACTGTTGGGGTGGCTTGGGTCTCGAGCCACCTTCGCGGCATAGGTCAGCGCCAGCTGGCCGCGTCTGAGTCGGAGGGGAGGTACTCCTGACTCCACCTCTAGACGCTCAATCCTTGTGCATTTGAGGGCCCAAGACAAACTACACACATGCATTCTGCACAACATCCAAACCTTTCAAAGTTGAGGCCGATGCCGAACCATACACGATTGACCCATAATCTACTTTAGACCTAATCAGGGCTTTATATACCATTAGCAAAGACTTTCTATCAGCTCCCCATTTATTTCCAGAAATGCACTTTAATAAATTTAGTGCTTTTTGACATTTATTCTTTAATTGACCAATGTGGTCTTTCCAATTAAGTCTACGATCAAAAAGTAGACCAAGAAATCTAGCAGAATTTTGAATAGGTATTGGGTGGTGGTCTAGAGTTAGCCTGATGTTCGGCATTCTCCTTCGTGAAAAAATTACCCCAATACTCTTTCTTGTGGAAAACTTAAAACCCCACTGGAGGCCCCAGTTATGAATCATATCCAGTGCCAATTGGATGCGATTTGCTGAGAATTCTGCATTACTGCTGGAATGCCATAATGCACAATCATCAGCGTACAGTGAGTATTTAAGATTCCGAGGGGGAGCTGGTAAGATGTCATTTATCATACACAAAAATAATGTAGGTGACAAGACACTTCCTTGTGGGACCCCGTTTGCTTGGACAAAAATGTCCGAGTAAGTGACATTGTCAGAAAACAATTTGACAGCAAAAGTTCTGTCAGAAATGAAATTTTGAATAAAACAAGGCAAGTTTCCACGTAATCCGAAAGCATAAAGTTTTCTGAGTAGGCCATATCGCCATGTCATGTCGTAGGCTTTTTCAATGTCTAAAAATACTGAAATCAAAAAATGCTTTTTGGCAATTGCCTCTTGAATATGACTAGCCAGTTTTACTAGCTGATCGAGAGTTTGGCGTCCTTTCGGAAACCGCACTGCTCGTCAACTAGTAAATTCCTGGAATTTAAAAAATGCAATAGCCTACTGTTAACAATTCGTTCCATGACCTTGCATAAGCAACTTGTCAACGCAATTGGGCGGTAGGAGATGGCATGTTTGGGATTACCCCCTCCTTTCAATATGGGAATGATATGGGCGAAGTGCCATGAGTTTGGAAAAGTCTGGCTTTTCCAAATTTCATTGTACACTTCTAGCAACTTAATCATGGCATCATGATTAAGATGCTTTATCATCTCATACCGAATCTCATCGGGGCCTGGGGACGTTCCTCTACAGGCTTCTAGGGCTCGGACAAGCTCATTCATTGTAAGATCTTTGTTGTAATCAAGTTCATCTCCTGTGGCAAAGTGTATGGGTTGCAGCTCAGCCGCTTCCTTGATGGTCAGGAATGCGGGATGGTAATTGTCTGAGCTGCTTGTATAAGAGAACTGCCTGGCGAGTGCAATAGCAATGTCTCTAGGTGAGTCTAAATTGTTTCCCTCATGGATGATGTTTTTAATTTTGAAAGATGTTTTTTCCTATTGATTTTATTAACAGTGGACCAAACCTGTGATATTTTGGTTACTATTGATGGTAGAGACAAAGCTTCGCCAGGAGTCTCTTTTGGCTTGTCTGATTGTTCTACGAGCCCTAGCTCTTGCTAGTTTGTAATTGCAAAAGTTCTCGTTATTGATGTTATTTTTGAAAAGCCTGTAGGCCCTATTGCGTTCACACAGTACCCTGCGGCAATCTGGTGTCCACCATGGAACTCTATGCTTAACGCTATCTGTCGAAGTCTTAGGAATGGATTTCATTGCTGCATCTAAAATAGAATTTTGAATATTGCTTACTTTATCATCAATGGTTTCTCCAACAAGTTCGAGCTTGACGCTCCTTGTGAAGGCGACCCAGTCTGCTCTTTTTACGTTAAATTTAGGTGCTGAAGGCGTTCTGGTTGTGTCGCATGAATATTAATATAAATAGGAAGTGGTCTGCTTCCCAACGAGTCGTCA
>NW_020870000.1:332548-347548 GCF_003789085.1 Penaeus vannamei
ATTTTTCGAAGAATTTCACTTTCATCCATCGTTTCTCAAATCCCTATGAAAGATTACTCCCTTACAGGTATTTGGGCCAACAGGAATAGTTACTCTAACCTTCAAATCATGAATCTGCGTCAGTTTAAGCAAGTCGTTAACCTGGTATTTAAATTGCACTTTAACAAGGAGGCTACCATCTCGCAATTTCTTGACAAAATCAAAGTCGCCGTCCACTTGACCATCAAGGACCTTCTTGATGATGAAGGGGTTAACGTTCAGAAGCGACTGATTTTCATTCACGCATCTGACAGCCAAATACCTTGCATTCTCTGGAGGGATAGCAAGTCGTTCTCGTCGGTCAAAAGTAGGGGTTCCATTATTCATAGTCGAGGTCGTGGTCTTAGAACGGTCATGGGTCGCCCCTCCTCCTCGAGGAGAAGAAGGGGTAGCCGGGGAATCAGTCATGCTGGGCATCGGACCAAGTCCGACCCCTGGGCCCTTGCCCGTTGTCCTGAAGGGACCAATAAACCCCTTAACTATTGGTAATCAACCTAACAGCAATAGCTAAGAGAGTGTAGCTGTTAAACGTCCTCTACCCCCCCAGTGGAAGCCTGGTTGCGTTCTCCAGTATCACAGAGGGATCGAGTTATGTGGGGGACACTTTCCTACCGCCGAACTTGCCAAAGCGAAGGACGGTAAGTCTATGCCCACCCCCCAAGCGAATACGGGAGCCCACAAGGGAACTCCGGTAGGCTCAGAGAAGTCACATGAAGATAAGAGAAATGAGGGAGAGAAAAAGTGCGCCCAAAGGACGCCCCAGACTACTGGGCCTCACTACCCAGGGGTCAAAGCCCGTAAGGGCTACCCTGGTGTAGAAGAGAGCTGCGGGTCTGAGGTGGGGTGCTACCTACGACTACTAACTGTCTACGCCTCGTGCGACCTGTAAAATACAAGGCACTTAAGGTGCAGTCAAAGCACAAAAGTGCTGCAAACTGTAAAGACAGATGTTATTACTTTACAAGTTATGTTAAGAGAACTCAGGAACAACAGTGCCGAGCGAGACGAGAGGCCCCGTAAACCAGGGTAGGTCAAGTGGCACACGACTTTTACTCTGTTGCTACTGCGTTAGAAAGGTGGTCTGAGTCATCGAATGTCTCATACACGAGTGGACTGACCGCTTTTTTTTTTTTTTTTACTTTTGTTGGATTTCTTGGCTATCAACCAGCGGCATGTGGCCAAGGTTATTAAGCCAATGGATCCTATTTATTCTTTTAATCTAAATAAGGTCATAAAGTTTTGTCTCCCTTAGAAAAGCAATTACTCTACGTATTGTTTTTTCATCATTTGATAGTATATTTTTTATTGTGAATTCTTTATTTGTTATTTGGAGATATTTAATTAAATTTCTTCTTTTTTGGTGGTATTGTTGGCATATTGTAAGGATGTGGTTTATTGAGAGGTGGTTGTTGCAGTGGGGGCATAATGGAGGGAATGTTCTCTCTATATAGGGAGTGAGGTGTGTAAGTCTGGTGGCGTTGACCCTGAGACGGGCCAACACCACCTCCCTTCTGTTCTTTCTGTGGGCTGTGTCCCACACTTCGATGTTTTGCTTGACTTTGTTAGTCAGCTGCAGGTCGGTCCACTCACTTTGCCACAGGAGATGGATTTTTGCTTTTATAAGAGACACAAAACACCTGAGATCTGTCCGGACTATGTTAAGGTCCAGATCGTCAGTTGACCCGGCTAGTCGGTCAGCCTGTTCATTGCCATGGATACCAGAGTGGCCTGGCACCCATATCAGCTTGATTGATTTGTTGGCACTATGTAGCTTACGAATGATATTACCCAGCAGTTCATTTTGAGTGGTTTCTAAGGATTTAATGGCTTTAAGTGAACTTAATGAATCAGAAAAAATGACTATTCTATCGTGGGTCGTCGATAGTGCAAAATCAATAGCTTTATCAATAGCAAAAAGTTCGGCAATAAAGATCGATGTATGATTCGGCAGTCTGAACCTCAACTCACATTCATTCGACCATACACCTGCACCCACTACTTGCTCGGTCTTGGAGCCGTCGGTATATATATGAAAAAAAGGTAGATGTTTAATAAGGATCTCTCTGAACCTCTGGCCACCTCCGGCGCCATGGCCTTGGTTGATGGAAGCCAAGCTTCCATGATGGTAAAATTGGGTGTTTCCCATGGCGCTATATTTGTTTGAACCAGGGTATCGATGGTAGAGAGATCTATACCGACTTTAAGGATGAGGTCGTGGAGTCTTGCGGTAAAGGGCCTAATGGCTCCATTACCGTTGGGGTGGCTCGGGTCTCGAGCCACATTGGCGGCATAGGTCAGCGCCAGCTGGCCGCGTCTGAGTCGGAGGGGAGGTACTCCTGACTCCACCTCAAGACGCTCAATCCTTGTGCATTTGAGGGCTCCAAGACATATACGCACACATGCATTCTGCACAACATCCAAACCTTTCAAAGTTGAGGCCGATGCCGAACCATACACGATTGACCCATAATCTACTTTAGATCTAATCAAGGCTTTATATACCATTAGCAAAGACTTTCTTTCAGCTCCCCATTTATTTCCAGAAATGCACTTTAATAAATTTAGTGCTTTTTGACATTTATTCTTTAATTGACCAATGTGGTCTTTCCAATTAAGTCTACGATCAAAAAGTAGACCAAGAAATCTAGCTGAATTTTGAATAGGTATTGGGTGGTGGTCTAGAGTTAGCCTGATGTTCGGCATTCTCCTTCATGAAAAAAATTACCCCAATGCTCTTTCTTGTGGAAAACTTAAAACCCCACTGGAGGCCCCAGTTATGAATCATATCCAGTGCCAATTGGATGTAATTTGCTGAGAATTCTGCATTATTGCTGGAATGCCATAATGCACAATCATCAGCGTACAGTGAGTATTTAAGATTCCGAGGGGGAGCTGGTAAGATGTCATTTATCATACACAAAAATAAAGTAGGTGACAAGACACTTCCTTGTGGGACCCCGTTTGCCTGGACAAAAATGTCCAAGTAAGTGACATTGTCAGAAAACAATTTGACAGCAAAAGTTCTGTCAGAAATGAAATTTTGAATAAAACAAGGCAAGTTTCCACATAATCCGAAAGCATAAAGTTTTCTGAGTAGGCCATATCGCCATGTCATGTCGTAGGCTTTATCAATGTCTAAAAAAACTGAAATCAAAAAATGTTTTTTGGCAATTGCCTCTTGAATATGACTGGCCAGTTTTACTAGCTGATCGAGAGTTTGGCGTCCTTTACGGAAACTGCACTGCTCGTCAACTAGTAAATTCCTGGAATTTAAAAAATGCAATAGCCTACTGTTAACAATTCGTTCCATGACCTTGCATAAGCAACTTGTCAACGCAATTGGGCGGTAGGAGATGGCATGTTTGGGATTACCCCTCCTTTCAATATGGGAATGATGTGGGCGAAGTGCCATGAGTTTGGAAAAGTCTGGCTTTTCCAAATTTCATTGTACACTTCTAGCAACTTAATCATGGCTTCATGATTAAGATGCTTTATCATCTCATACCGAATCTCATCGGGGCCTGGGGACGTTCCTCTATAGGCTTCTAGGGCTCGGACAAGCTCATTCATGGTTAGATCTTTGTTATAATCAAGTTCATCTCCTGTGGCAAAGTGTATGGGTTGCAGCTCAGCCACTTCCCTGATGGTCAGGAATGCGGGATGGTAATTGTCTGAGCTGCTTGTATAAGAGAACTGCCTGGCGAGTGCAATAGCAATGTCTCTAGGTGAATCTAAATTATTGCCCTCATGAATGATGTTTTTGATTTTGAATGATGTCTTTTTTCTATTGATTTTATTGATAGTGGACCAAACCTGTGATATTTTGGTGTTACTATTGATGGTAGAGACAAAGCTTCGCCAAGAGTCTCTTTTGGCTTGTCTAATTGTTCTACGAGCCCTAGCTCTTGCTAGTTTGTAATTGCAAAAGTTCCCATTATTGATGTTATTTTTGAAGCCTGTAGGCCCTATTGCGTTCACACAGTACCCTGCGGCAATCTGATGTCCACCATGGAACTCTATGCTTAACGCTATCTGTCGAAGTCTTAGGAATGAATTTCATTACTGCATCTAAAATAGAATTTTGAATATTGCTTACTTTATCATCAATGGTTTCTACAACAAGTTCGAGCTTGACGCTTCTTGTGAAGGCGACCCAGTCTGCTCTTTTTACGTTAAATTTAGGTGCTGAAGGCGTTCTGGTTGTGTCGCATGAATATTTAATAAAAATAGGAAAGTGGTCGCTTCCCAACGAGTCGTCAATGGTGTGCCACATGCACTTGGCTGCTACTGTTGAAGAGACCAGAGATAGGTCAATATAGCTCAAATTACCAGTATTATCGTCCACTCGCGTTGGACTACCATCGTTCAGAAGGATTAAATCAGAATCGTTAACAAGCTTAACTACTTGCTCACCTCTACCATCCACCCGAAGGGAACCCCATAATGTATGATGAGCATTAAAATCACCTAAAATTACTTTATTCTGTGGCAGACTATCCTGAAGAGCAAAGAGCTCATCATAAATTACCACATTGTCAGTGGACAATAAACTGAACATATAGCCAGATACGTGCTATTGACTTTTACTTTGAATGCGACTATCTCCAAAGTAGAATCTATAGTCACTTCTGTAAAAGGGAGGTTTTGGTGGATGTACATGGCGACTCCGCCCCACCCCGACATAGAAGGTAGTAACTCAACGAAACTAAATCATCGGAAATAAGGTGGTTTAAATGGGTTTCTTGTAGGACGATAATATCGGGAGCATAAGACGAGGCTAATAATCTGAGGTCATTTACTCTAGTTTTAAGACTACGACAGTTCCATTGTATAATGGTCAACGCGAAGATTACGTTTTATGGGGTTTAGAAGTGCCTTGTCCGCCTTTTTTCACTTTTTTCTGGGAGGGAGGCGCCTCCTCTCCCGAGCTTCCCGGGGACCTCTCGCGGAAAGATTTGGAGGCAATAGCCTCCATGTCCTGTGCCTCTCTGCGAGGGAGACGCCCGGTTGAAGATGATCTGCTCCGAGGAGCAGACCAAAAACCAGACGAAGTCCTCACAGGAGTCGCCTGGACGGGAAGGTGTGATCCAGATTGTGATTTGGTATCATCCTCCTTACGTTGCTGCTTTTGCTGGGTTGATTCAGCAATTTGTTTAATAGTTTTGTTTAATTTAACAATCTGACTCATTAATTCCTTAACCGTTTCCTTAAGTTCTGCAATTTCTTTATCTTTAGCCGCAAGATCCTGACTGATACTGCTTGTACTGGGAGTGTTGTTAGTTGCTACTGAAGCGTAGGAAGTATTGGGCTTGTTGGTCAAGCCTTCAACTTTCCTCTTGGCTTCACGGTAACTAACATCATGGCCTTTCATTTATGCTAATATCTCAGTCTCCTTCTTCAGGCTGCTGCACTCGGCAGAACCTGACTGATGGGGACCTCCACCGTTAGCACACTTGGAAGGGTTTCCAGTACATGTAGTGGTGTCATGAGCTCCAGCACATTTACTGCAAGTAAATTTATCAGTATCTTTATCAATGCAGTGTAATGAGGTGTGTCCAAATTTTTGGCATCTATTACAACGCATAGGTTTTTGAATATAAGGTCTTACTTGGACATGTTCGTATCCAACATAGACATACTCAGGAATTTTACTCAAAGCAAAGGTCAAAAAACACAATCTGGTTTTCGTTCGCACATTCTCGTCTTTCTTGGTCATGCAATTCACGTCCATTACGCCTTGGTCCTTCATGTTTTCAAGAATTTCGCTCTCGTCCATCGTCCTCAAATCCCTGTGAAAGATTACTCCTTTACAGGTATTTGGGCCAACAGGAATAGTTACTCTAACCTTCAAATCATGGAGCTGCGTCAGTTTAAGCAAGTCGTTAATCTGGTATTTAAATTGCACTTTTACAAGGAGGCTACCATCTCGCAATTTCTTGACAAAATCAAAGTCGCCGTCCACTTGACCATCAAGGACCTTCTTGATGATGAAGGGATTAACGTTCAGAAGCGACTGATTTTCATTCACGCATCTGACAGCCAAATACCTTGCATTCTCTGGAGGGATAGCAAGTCGTTCTCGTCGGTCAAAAGTAGGGGTTCCATTATTCATAGTCGAGGTCGTGGTCTTAGAACGGTCATGGGTCGCCCCTCCTCCTCGAGGAGAAGAAGGGGTAGCCGGGGAGTCAGTCATGCTGGGCATCGGACCAAGTCCGACCCCTGGGCCCTTGCCCGTTGTCCTGAAGGGACCAATAAACCCCTTAACTATTGGTAATCAACCTAACAGCAATAGCTAAGAGAGTGTAGCAGCTAAACGTCCTCTACCCCCCCAGTGGAAGCCTGGTTGCGTTCTCCAGTACCACAGAGGGATCGAGTTATGTGGGGGACACTTTCCTACCGCCGAACTTGCCGAAGCGAAGGACGGTAAGTCTATGCCCACCCCTCAAGCGAATACGGGAGCCCACAAGGGAACTCCGGTAGGCTCAGGGAAGTCACATGAAGATAGGAAGAGAAATCAGGGAGAGAAAAAGTGCGCCCAAAGGACGCCCCAGACTACTGGGCCTCACTACCCAGGGGTCAAAGCCCGTAAGGGCTACCCTGGTGTAGAAGAGAGCTGCGGGTCTGAGGTGGGGTGCTACCTATGACTACTATCTACGCCTCGTGCGACCTGTAAAATACAAGGCACTTAAGGTGCAGTCAAAGCACAAAGTGCTGCAAACTGTAAAGACAGATGTTTTACTTTACAAGTTACGTTAAAATAACTCAGAAGCGAAAATGCAAAGTGTGACGAGAGGCCTCGGAAACCAAGGCAGCTCAAGTGGCACTAGGCTCTTTAATTCTTTGCTGCTGCATTTTGAGAGAGGTCTGGATACTTCAACATTCCAATCACGAGTGAGAAAACTGACCGCTGGGCTCCCGGGGCTTTTATTGCCTCCCTGGCATGGAAGACAGCAGCCATGGGTCCTTCCTGGCCTGCCCTCTCTTGGCGTTGAGGGGAGGAATCCTTTTTCTATGGGCACTCTGAAGGGGAGACCATGGTAAAAGGGAGATAGCATGTTCCGCGGGCCCACCAATCACATGTCTGCCTTTTCCTCCCTCCTCTCCCCCCCCTCTCTCTGCCTTTATCTCTCTCCCTCCCTTTCTCTCTCTCTCTCTCTCTCTCTCTCTCTCTCTCTCTCTCTCTCTCTCTCTCTCTCTCTCTCTCTCTCTCTCTCTCTCTCTCTCTCTCTCTCTCTCTGTCGCATCAATCAATCACCGCAAAACATTTATGGCCATTATACATTGTTCAACACAACCAGTAAATGGCTTCATGTCTGTTGCAAAATAAAGAATTACTTAGAGTGTTACCAAGATGCCATTCATGTAAATATGTAAAAATGTCTTACTTTATCTAATGATTCTTTTGTCAACAGTCCATAGCAGTCCTAACACGCAAATAAATGGATTGTTCTCAATTTATATTGTAAATATTTTGTTTTGTTTTGTTTATCGGTTGGGCAATTCTATTCTGTAATACATCTATTACAGAAGATCTATTGCAAGGGATACATGTATTCCATCTTGTGCAGGACTAAAACCTGTATTGAATTTATCTAGTTACCTGTTACGTTATAAGACAAGTACCACTTTTATTCCAACTATGGTAATTTGCACATACATTTCAAAACGAGTAGTCTGAAAAATGAAAAAAGCTTGTTCACTTAATCCTTGTATTCTCAAAGTGGTTGATCAGATAATGAAAAAGTAGTCGTCTGGTCTAGCCAATCAACACGAGTATTGAGTCGTATTTAAACATGAGTTAATAAGATCATGCAAAATGAAAACCTTGCTGATTTGTTTTAACGCGTTTGGCAGGAGTCACATAGAAGCTTGAGTTGCAGCCCTGAAAGTCTTGACATATTCATGTGTTTTTTTTGCTCTTCTCTCCGTAATTTTATATAGTTTATTTGACATGAATCCTGCGAGAATTGTTCAAAATACGACTTCAACTATTAAATAAAAAGATGAATTATATTTAATACATCCATTTACTCAAAGTGCAAAGTGAGGCATTTTGAGAAGTTTATGGCTGGGGTGTATCTTTATAGCAATATTAACATTCCAATATACCCGTAAGTGCAATATTACAGATGAAATAACTTATATGCTTCTCTAAATTTGAAAGACTGACTTTGGCTGAATAACACACACACACACACACACACACACACACACACACACACACACACGCACACGCACACGCACACGCACACGCACACGCACACGCACACGCACGCATTACCATATACATTTACACATTCATGCATGTATACATACACATACATCTACACACACATACATGCATGGTCACACACGCGCGCGCGCAACTTATATGTCTAATTTTTGTCTGACTTTACTTTGCAGATCGACGGTAGAATACGCTTCTGTGCCTTTGAGACCTATGACGGCCTTCGTCGTCACTACATGTGAGTATCGAAGGGTATTACAGGCTTGCTATTGTTACCTCCGCCAAGGAGGTTGTGTTTTTGGTAGTGTTGGTTAGTTTGCTGGTTAACAGGATATGAATAGATTTTTATGATTTTTTTATGATTTTATAAATTTTCTACCAGTTGTGTCTTAGCCTAACTTACATGCCATTAAATTTTGGTGGTGATCCAGATTCCGTATTTATTATTATTATTTTTTTTAATGATTGCATTAGGTAACCCTATATACAGGGATAATTAAGGATGTTTACTGACGCCGACAGTGTTCTTGAGAAAATGACTTTAATGTAATTCTTCAAGTGTGATTTTTTTTTTTATTGCATCAGTGATCCCATTACCTTGACCGAGTTATGCACTCTCTGAGCGCATAACTCCATGTATAATTCTATTTATATGAGGGATTTTCTATTTTCCTCTATATACTAATTATTTTTTAGCCAAGCATGTTTATGTGGGTATGACTGGATGAGCATATTTTCGATGAATCCATTTTCTTTGTCTTCTTATAAGGGTCTGAAGTAACCAAGATAGCGGGGAGCGCAAATGCGCCTCATCTTCACTATCTGACCTCACTCGCAGCATCTGATGTGACGCCTAAGTGTCAATATGTCAATAGCAATCGATAATGTATTCTGACTTGTTTCATATTTAGACAGAAAACCTCCTCAAAACCTAAAACAGTATCATGGGGCCCATCCTTGCACCAAAAACTGATGTGATCCTTCCTTGAGGTTTTGGTATATTAAATTCAAATTCCGGATCTCTTTATATTGCAATTGGCCAAGACTAAGCAACATAAGTTACTGCAAATGATCATACAAGGCTCATGGATAGATAATGTGAACACATGTATTCACTACATATTTTGACTAACCAACCAAGAATTGTCATATCCCTACAATCCTTTGTGAGGTTAGCATAAGTTTAAAAACACATTGCATAAAAGTTATGCAAGGTATTGTTAGAGATAAAATAAACACAAACAGGTGTTAATTACAGGAACTTGCTTATCAACATTTGAGAAAATTGATTGGTCTCCCCGTCAATATTCAATCTGGGATACATATTTTTGTATAAACATAAATACACTCTGTGTGTAGTGTCTGTAGTGTGTGTAGTATGTGCGTATGTGTGTGTGTGAGTTTGTGTGTGTTATGTATGTGTTGTGTGTGTGTGTGTGTAGTATGTATTGTGTATCTCTCTCTCTCTCTCTCTCACACACACACACACACACACACACACACACACACACACACACACACACACACACACACACATATATATATATATATATATATATATATATATATATATATATATATATATATACATATATACATATATATCTATCTATATCTATATCTATATATATATACACATATACATACATATATATATATATATATAATATATATATATATATATATATATATATATATATATATATATATATATATAATATACATACATACATATATATATATATGTATATATAATATATAATATATATATATATATATATATATATATATATATATATATATATATATATATATATATATATATATACACATACATACATATACATATACATATATGGATAAAGATCTCCCCGACCAGGACAAGACAGATGCTTAACCAATCATTCTATACAACCCAATTAAAGGAATGTGCAACTAGGAGCTTACTAGCTTCCATAGACATTATCTATCTACTCAAACATGTCATGATAGTGAAGTTTTACATACACTTCCCGTGGCACTCGGTGGAAATGGATTTAGCGTTTAAAACCGGTCAGACGTACTGAGGCGGACTTCTGAAAGATGGAATAGTGCTGCAATGAAGGAATAACTTTACCTGCTCAACCAGGCCTTGAACCTGGGTTGCCGTAGCTCCTCTGTGTATGCGCGTTTTTAGTGGCTGAATGCTGCATATTCTGTGTAGAGTTTTACAGAAATTCAGTACCGTGTACCCAGAGTAGTGTTTTGCTTTTTAAGTTTTTGTGAGTTTGATATTGCATTGGTGTGACATTTTTGTAGAGTCTGGGCTTTGTGATCTGCAGCATGAGAAGCGTCTGAGTTTGGTGAGTGTTATGTTAGCTTGTGTGATTCTTTGATTTGTACAACGAATCAGAGTCCGCTAGGCCCTCAGATCATGCCATCACCAAACCATGCCAGTCTTCCCTTAGTGAACCTATGGAAAACAAGGATCCCCTTGATCAGGGAGAAATGCTAAGGCAAGGAAAAGACTATGGCAGTCACTCTGAAGTCTTACAGAGCTTCTATTGATCCGAAGGGAAAAACACTGGCCGAATCTGCCAAGCTTGCTGCTAAAATGGACAAAACAGAGAAACCATCAATCAAAAATTCTCTTCATGAAATAGTCTAACAGATGGAATCGAAGGCTGGCCTTTCCATACCAGCAGCCAAGACAGGCAGACTTCTGACTACTCTTCAGACGTCCTCCCAGACCGAAATGGAGGCACAAGCTGAACCAGCTGGATCAGCTGCCCCCACCAGCAAAGCCCCAAACCCAAGCTGAAGGGGCGGTGGGAAACGACCCAGGAAAGAGACAGACTCTGAAGGAGAGTCTGGAGCCCCAAGATGTTTCCCCCAGTTTAAGGTGCTGTTAAAACCTGAATGCGTCGACACTGCCTACCAATTTGTGCGAGCATTGAAGATGCAGAGGCAAATCCGGTTGATAATCTGGATTGCCAGAGACCAAGGAATGATGATTGTGCCCAAAGATCAAGCTACTCTTGACTTTTTTTTATGGCTTTTCGCTTGCCTATGATGTAGAGGTCATGGAAGCCTCACAAAAGTCCAAAAGAAAAGCTTCAACCAGGCAGGATTGCCAATCACCAACTTTGATCTTAGCAACGTCCCACCCTTACAACATATGTGCTTGAGCCAATTAGGTGGTTCATGTGCTAAAAATGTGGACACTAGGTCAGTTGCAAGGCCAAACCAAATTTTGTGTCTGTAGCAAGGCACACAACAGAGAAGTGTGCCTCAAGGTGCTAAAAGAAGGCTAAAGGGACACCATAGCCAAATGTCTAAAATGCGCCAAGAGGCATCATTCCTGGCACCTGTTCGGAAAGAGGCAGTCCTTTGGGGACAGAACAAAGAGGAACGACTTCCCGGCCTCCTAAGAGGAAAGAGACACCTCCCCAGCCTGCCCTTGTATGTGATCACAAAAAGGAATAGAAAAAAAAAGGTTCAAAGTACCAAGAGACGACGAAAACCTCTTGGATGAGAAGGCCATGTCTCTCCTATTAATTGTCGTAGTCACTGCAGTGGCACTAGTTTTGGGGATATCCAGCGAGGAGGTGGAGAAGGCAGTATGGCAGATGGTTTGCATCTACCATTTGACTGGTCAATATCTCTTAAGGGAGTGATTGTGTGAATGTGAGTTCTCACAGGTATGGCTTGGTGCTGAAGGTGAGTGGAGATCGATGTGGGAGCCGGTGAGGCTCCCCGACGTCGAAGACCTGGGATGACCTTATGCTGCTGCTGCTTGTAGTTGGGTTCAGATGGAGGATCAAGGGATGCTGATTTCGGACCGGATGCTGGAGCTTAACTACTGTCAAGCTGTGCCAGCTATTAGGGAATGAGCGTAGCCTGTGATCCAAAGAGCGAGCTGTAAGGTGTCCATTACATCTAATCAGGTTTCGGCACTGAGTGTTCAAGAAGCGGCTGATGGTGAGGTTTGAGAACAAGGCTGTGGACCTGTGTAACCCAAACTGGGAAACTATGCCGAGCTGCAGGTTGTGGGGTCATGCTGCTACAGCAGTACAGGTCGCCATAATGGCAGTGATACAGACTGCTGCAGCCATGGAGGGGAGGAAGCTGGAAGCTTCCAAACCAACTTAGTGCGAGAGTCCCCTCCCTGCAACTACCTCAAACCCGTTCTCACAGGCACTGCAAAACCAGGCTGAATCTCTGCACTTTGAAGATATAGATTCCTCATATAACGAGAACCACAGCACAGGGACATGTGATGCCAAATACGAGTACATGAATGCCAAAACTAACGTAAGTGGAAGCAAATTTCCTGCACCTGGACACCCGAATTGATCTTATGGCTGCACATTTTTTTCTAGGGTCATCCAGGCACCGTGGAACACTTACAGACACGAAAAGTACTCGGATGCCTATAAGATTATGAGCTGTTTGTAGATAACTGGCTGACAAGCACAGCCAGGATGTTAGTAAGCTATCAGCTCAAAGAGCACCTCTTTGTTAAGGGGATGGCCTCCCTCCACCCTGACTATATTGAATCCCCACTATGGACACAGACCTTAATCGAGTTTTCAGTCATGGGCATGTCAAGGAGAGAGAGAGAGAGAGAGAGAGAGAGAGAGAGAAGAGAGAGAGAGAGAGAGAGAGAGAGAGAGAGAGAGAGAGAGAGAGAGAGAGAAACTCCATGTCTAGCCCAAAGACGAAAACGCAAATGGTCATTATAGCCATCACAACTGGAAGTAGAATCTAGTTCATGGATGGATTGGTGGATCCCTTAAACTACACTGCAGGCGCTGGCTTCACAAGAAGCGATACCACAAACTCCATTAGGGTGACTGATAATATGGCAGTGGATTGGTATCCGCCATGGACTGGTGTTAATCATCTCTATAAGGAGCTTTTGCGTGTGTGTGTGAGTGCCCACAGGTATGGCTGGTGTGCTGGAGCTTGACGGGGAGAGTCGGGGCGGCTCACCCCTTGGCTAAGGCCTGGGTAGGCCTAGTTGCTGCTTGCTGTGTCTTGCTCGGCTGGAGGATCGTGAGTCCTGAACTCGGGCCGGGTGCGGGAGCTTAAGTGGGTCTCTGTGCCAGCCACCCGGGAACGAGGGGAGCCTGTGGTCCAATGGGCGAACCGTGAGGTGTCCGTGGTCAACCAATCAGGTCTCGGTATGCGTCGACGAGAAGCTGCTGATGGTGAGGGCGAGAGGACAGGCTGTGGATCTGGACCCAGCCTTGGGGAAGCATGCTTCGCTGCAGGTTGCAGGGGTCGGTTACAACAACACCTCACTCCAACCAAAGACAGATGTGATCATGAGAACCTTATCCCACATATCCCTGAGAGAAAGACAAATGCATATAGACTCTAGAGCAGCTGTTGACAGTCTACAGCCCAATGCCACCTACCTTCTGACCACTGTGTATACCATAATGCAAAAGATTCTTGTTCAGGGTAGAAATATAATCATAATCTGGGTCCCCAGCCACATAGGCATCCAAAGGAATGAGCTTCCTGACAGACTAGCCGGAAAGGGTAGGGTTATACCCTCAAATCCCACAATCATTAACCCCAAGCCAAAAAATCTTAAAGTACAGGTCCAGCACCAAAGCAATTGCCATTCTTCAGCAGCTACACAGAAAAAAAAACAGAATCTCGGATGGTACACAGACTATGAGTCACCGGCAATTCTTGAAACAATGAATAGAAGTGCTGAAGCCATACTGCACAGAATAAGACTAGGAGAGAGAACAAATGAGAGAGAGGGGGAGAGAGAAAGCAAGAGTATCACTGTTCATGGTAGATTGTTGAGGAGATTGACATTGCCGAGAAGTGTTGCAAGCTGAAAGAGAAACCTCTCACCATAGCCGCTGAGCTGGCAAAAAGACTATGCCTTATGCTTACTCATGGGACTGGTGTGCCTCTTGGCAACCCAACCACCATGCCCAGCATTCATTGAAAACATATCAATTGAGGCAGTTATAAATAGTTGCCACAAGCTAGGGCACACATAAGTAAAGAGCCCGGGAGAAGCTAGACCACAAATCTCACTGAACACTGAGATGTTATATTTTGCTCGCTTGCTTAGCTCACTCACTGGAGGGGGAGCACCTGTAGTAGCATGATCTCGTAACCTGCAGTTCTGCATACTGGCACCAGTTCCACAGCCTCGTCTTCGATAAAACACCACTTGTCGTTCCTCGTGACTAACTACTGAGACCTGACTGGTTCACATGGACACTTCATGACTAATTGGACTACAGGCTCCCCTCTTTCCTGATTCGTTGACTAGGCTTCAGCCTATTTAAGCTATAGAATCTGGGACTGAGATAAGCAATCCACGATCCCCTAGCCGCACCACAGATAAGCAGCAACAACACAAGACTGCTCAGTTCTTCGACAACTAGGGTCCTCTCGGGCTTCCCAGTTGGGAATGCTTTTCTAATGTGGATGGGAATGCTTATGAAACTACAACATGGGTCACATATCCCAAGTGTTGCACAAATGTTATACATATAAACAATTTTATTTATTTTTCATATCTCATCTCTCTCTCTCTCAGATGGAACGTCCTTAACAACCAAGTAGCTATCGTTGAAGATTACTAAACAAGCTATTATGTTTTAAGGGATCGTCGTATTTTTTCGGCGATTTTCGCCCATGCCAAAATTGAGTTAAATGTATTTTCAAATAGTTCATAGGCCCTGGTTCTCCCCTTAAAATTTCAAGACCCGACCGTT
>NW_020870000.1:357548-372548 GCF_003789085.1 Penaeus vannamei
CTCCCCACACCGAACCTCATATAATCCCCAGCCCAGAACCTCTTAAGAACCCTATCCCTGAACCCCTCGTGAACCTCAGCCCCACGTCACCCTCCCCGGGTAATGCAACTACTAACCCAGTGCTACCCGAACCTGACGTCATCACCGGCCAGTGTTGTGTGGCACTGCAAGCGCGCGACCCTGTTGACGCAAGCGAGCCGCGCATTCCTCGGCCGGCCCGGCGTCAAAATCCCCCCTCAAGACCCCCACATTCATCAGCAACAGAGAAGATGAGCAACAAAGAAACACAGGTGACGCCCACGCGCAACAACACTAGAAATAGCAAGAGGAGAAACAAGCGGAATAACAGAAGGGAAAACGACAAGCAAGAAAACACAGTTCCCCCTCCACCAACGGCACCAAACCGCGAGTGGAGTGATGCAAAGTACCACCACGTGCCCGGGGTTCCCCAGCCCGACAGTAGTAACACAGCTCCCGTTGTGATAAATAATAACTACAGTCACAACATTGCAAGACATGAAATGTCTAATCCAAGCAATGTGGATGCGGATGGGTTTACACTCGTGGAAAAAAGAAAAAAGAAAAAAGAAGACAAAATAGAACAAAGATCTACCGCTAAACCTTTACAAGGGGCAACTAAACCAGAGGTGCTGTTCCTTTACATAACAAACTGCCACACAGGCACAGAGGAAGCAGATATCAAGAATCATCTATTCGTTAACTTCCCTGAGGTGGATGATGTAAATGCATTCAAAACAAAAATGAGTCATTCATATTATGCCAGCTTCACTGTTTCTCTTAAAGGCAAAACACGTGTAGCTGATGAATTTCACGTCAGATTCCTTCCCCAGCCCCGTGAGTCTTTTAAAATAGAAATAAGTACAAAACCTTGCAACCCGCACGGGATGTTTGACCAAAATGACGTCAACAATAGCGCCAGCTAATGCAAGACCCCGCAGAACACTTCCCAGCATTTACCTTGCAAATGCATGCTGCCTTACAAACAAAGTGGACGAACTTGTCATAATGAAACAAAATACTATTGATATTGCAGTAATCACAGAAACGTGGTTCAAAGACGATACATTAAACATCGGTACCATAAAGGGATACCACTTATTAAACAAAATTGGTCCGGACAGAAAAGGTGATGGCGTTGGTATTTACATCAAAGATACTATCCCCTGCAACACTATAAAATCCATCTGTCCACCAAGTGACGACCTTGAAAAAAGGCTCACTGTTAGAACCACATGGCTGGCTCTCGAAATCAGTGTGCTGGTAATCTGCGGGATATATTTCCTCCCAAGGGCACCTACTGAAAAGAGCCTCAGAGAACACATAATAGAAAATGTGTTCATCCTCCAAACAAAGTATGGAAATCCCTTTTTTGTAATTCTTGGCGACCTGAACACTTTTTCTGATTATGAAATCACCTCTGTACTGAATTTTAAGCAGGTTGTGTCATTCATCACGCGTAGGAAAAATACTTTGGGCCAAATCATAACAAATAAAGAACATTTTTATGAAAGTCCAACTTCCCTGCCCCTTTTAGGCAATAGTGATCACTTGTCGCTGTTCTGGGTACCAAAGAAAAATCAGGCACTTATGTAATTAAAGGGAACAAAAATTATGCATAGATTCCCTAATTCTAAAATCTGCGTTTGGATCATGGATTACACATCATGACTGGGCCAACGTTCTCAACGCCCCCGACCCGAACACTAAATGCCAACTTTTTTATAAACCAGTCTGGAACCAAGTTGACAACTGCTTCCCCTTAAAAAGAACATCCACCCACCATTAGGACAAACCATGGGTCACCAACAGGATCAAACACCTTATCCTGGCAAGACAAAAAGCCTACAAAACAAGAAATATCGATGCAACAAAGGCTAGACAAGAGATAAGATCAGCTAAGAAAATTATCATGAGCAAATAATTGATAAGATCAGTGATGCAAATCCCAAATCGTGGTATACCTCTCTCACATCAGCGAAATTGCCGACTTAGACTCACCAGAAAGAGCTACTAATATCATCAACTGTCACATTGCAACATGCTACTCCCTCCACTACAATCAACAGAACTGCCAACTTACTTACCCTCACGCCCTCTGCAAACAATCGTCAACGAATACGACGTGTACCAACACTTAAAAAGGATACCAAAAAGCAAATCTCCTGGCCCTGATGACATCCCACCGAGGTTACTATGTGAATTCGCTCCCGAGCTCGCCACCCCCCTCTGCGACCTATGGAAGCGTGCTATCACAGTCCTAATTCCCAAAACAAATCCACCTAATTCTCTCGATGACCTTAGGCCTATATCATTAACACCTATTCCTTGCAAATACTCGAGAGAATAATTGCTAAAGAATTGTGGAAAATTTTCGCCCCCAAATTAGATCATCGCCAATTTGGAAATACCAAGGGTAGCTCCACAGTCCACTACCTAGTTGACTTGATTAATTATATCACTTCAAAAGAGATAAAAGACGAGGTCACCACCGTCACCATCGACCTGAGGAAAGAATTTTTCCTCATCGACCACACCACCTTAATTAAGAAAACGATTTCTCTGGGTTTCCACTAGGTGAAGTGGATAACTTCCTTCATCAACCTTCGCTCCCAGAGGACACCACCGTCACCATCGACCTGAGGAAAGCATTTTTCCTCATCGACCACACCACCTTTATTAAGAAAACGATTTCTCTAGGTTTCCACTGGGTGAAGTGGATAACTTCCTTCATCAACCTTCGCTCCCAGAGGACACGTGCAAACAACCAAATATCCGATGTAATTGACCTTCACTGCGGTTTCCCTCAAGGAACGGTCCTCGCCCCATTATTGTTTCTGATAATGGTAAATGAGGACAAAATTCCGCACGTGAAGATCTACAAATATGTGGCCGACATGACACTTGCACTAGCACACCAACCAGGGCAAGGAAACGCCTTATTACAAAACGCCCTTAATCAAGTGTCACAGAGGGCTTCATCTAACAAAATGTCTGTCAACACCAAGAAATGCACAGAAACAAAATTTGAATTAAACAAATTAGCCGACTGTGGTAGTACCCTGAAAATAGGCGAGGAACTCTTAACTCGGGCCAAAGAAGTGAATCTATTGGGAACAGTTATCAGTGACGATTTAAGGTGGTTCGCCAACACCAAGAAACTGATTTCAAAGTGTGGAAGAAAGTTCTTTATGTTACCTAAATTAAAATCTTTCGGTGCATCCGAGGAAGACCTCTGCATATGGACGACTTTCCTTCGACCAGTCTGTGAATATGCAGCACCAGTCTGGCATTCGTCCATTACCAACTTTGAAAAAATAAAATTGGAAAGACTTCAGAAAAAAGCATTACGTATCATATTCGGGTCAAACTACATCACATACACAGACGTACTAAACCAACTGCAGATACCCTCTTTAGAAGAATTCGCGCACAACATCAGCACCTGCTTCCCGACTTGCGTCAATCAAGTAGACAGCTTCGTGAGGATTTTAACAATAAATTATGTGAACCAAAGTGTCATACATATATAAATATATATGTAATATATATACATACATAAATACATATATCTATCCATCTATCTATATGGAAAGATATATAAACGTTTGTGTTTTTTTTACCTCGTGTCAATACGGAAGAAAAGCTAAGGTCAGAGGGTGCAGTCTGCTATATTTAAATAATCATAACTTTTTAAATTCATGCACAGTTTAGCACACCACGCTATTTGAGAGGTTGTTCCATGTTTTACTGTTTCTGTTTAGGAAGCATTATCACCTCGTTTTACTTTTAACATTTGACTGTGTCTTCTCGTCCTTATTTTCAAAATTATTAAGTCATCTTTATCTTAATTCAATCTTCCAGTAACACAGTAGAACACTATACCCACGTCGCCCCTTTTCCTGCTTTCATCCAAAGTAGGAAGTCTTATCTCCTGTAATCTATCTGCACAGTTAATATGTTTCATAGGTGCCATTTTTCTAGTTTGTCTTTTTTTTTTTTTTTTTTTTTTTTTTTTTTTTTTTTTTTTTTTATAAGTGTGGACTCCATACCACTATACTGAACACTAGAGTAGTTATTATGATAGCTGTAATGATCGTCTTTACCATATTTTCGTCCACATACATGAATGCCCTCTTCAGTCAAGCCCTAATATTTCATGGACCTAATTTGCATTTGTATATATATATATTTTTATATTACATAGTAGATTTTTTTAAACCTCCGAACCTGACTACGTGGCATTTATTAATGTTGAATTCCATTTTCCAAGTACAACTCCACTGAATAAGTTCTCGAGGTTACTATGGAGGCATTGGCATGAAATGTCGTCTATTATTATTATTATTTTTTAAATTTCGCGTCGTCTGCAAACATATTCAGATAAGTAACTGGCTTATGTTAATCGTTAAGGAAAATAGTAAACATAATCGGCACCAATACCGATTCTTAATGTACTCGGCTTGTTACTCATCACCATGTACTGTGCTCATTAATGCTTCATGTAGGAAGCCTTTCATTATTTCAAGGAGTTTGCTTTTCACTCCATCTAGATTTCTTTGTCAATGTTCCTCCTTATCAAAGGCCTTTTTAAATTGTAAGTTTACATAGTGCACACAGCCTTCTCTTGTAATATATCAAAAACCCTTGTCATAAAAAAACAAAAGATACTACACAAATATACTACACAAGACCTTCCTTCTCTAAAAGCAAATTGCTTATTTTATATCATATTGTGTTTTTCATGTATTTCAGTCCATTGTTTTCTAACTCTCCTTTCTAGAAGCATGAACATACATTGAATAATGAAACTGATCTTTAATTTGGAGGGTTTTGCTCGTCGCCGCTCTTATATAAAGGTATAATATTGGCGAGTTTCCAAGTATTTGGTAGTTTTCCCTGTCTCACTGAATTTTGGAATGTTTACAGCGGAGGAGAACACAGTTCTCCGGCTCATTCCTTAAGAAATCTCATCTGCTCCCTCCATTTTAGTTCTTGTTAAACCCTTTCATTCTATTTTAATGTGGCATAATCTGATTTACGTTTGCACAATATCTATTTCAATGTATGGGTACTGGATAAACACAAGCTGAAATTTCTCATTAAAGATTTCACACATATTCTCCTCCCTAGTTTGAACAATGTTTAAACTTAATGAAGAGCTTTGGTCATTTAGTACATTTGTTGATTATATCCTCTTCAGTCTATTTTCGCCTCCCTCATGGTGGTTGGGTTAATCATTTATTAAAATTATTTTTTTTTTTATAATTTGTTTCAGAGTGTGTAACTGAGTGTAACATATAAGGCCATCCAAAAGAGATGTCTGATATTTTGTCGTGGGACCTGAGGAGACCGTCATGTTGAGGAAAAAAAAAATGAGACTCGTTCGAGCGTGGCAAAAGGGGATTGCGAGAAGAGGTTGTGACGGCTTGAAAGGAACTGCAGGGCTGGATTCCTACTCAATGCCGAATGGAGTGGATGTCTCTGAGAAGGGTTTGACGGGAGGGTTAATGTGGTTGAGCAGTGAGTTGCCGAGTTTTGGGCTTTGGATACCTCATCGGTATGAGCAGTGCCCTTCAAACCGAAATAAGAGTTAAGAGGTGTGAGGGAGGGCGACAGATGGGGATGGAGCTTGACCTGTTAGCGTAGGGATATGATCTCGAGGGTAGAGAGAATAAGGCAGGCGTAAACTTTTCTAGTAGATGAGGTAATGAATTGCCAAATTATCCGAAAAACTGGCTATATTTTGAGAATGGGAGAGGTCAGCTGCCTCATTGAAGACACATAGCATACCTCAGAAGGCAAGCCCCCAGCTGAAAGAAAGAAGTTTGAACTAGAGAAGGTCGCGAAGGAAAAAGATGGACGCTAAAGCAAGAACGAATGAACAGAGTTGTAGGAGGGGGCAAATCACGCATCAGAAGGAGTGATCTTATGCGCGCACGGACGACCGCAACATCCCTAGATGAATCGGAGAGAGTTTTGTGATGTGACGAGCCGAGAGGTCTTCAGTTCAGGTCAGAATGTTCAGAGAAGAGACTGAGGGCATCTGTTGCGGGCCCGGGAGCCTTTTCTCTGGGAGGGTTGCCCAGCCTATGTTAAAACTGATTTTTCTAAGTTAGAGACTTTCATGAGAGTTTTCTTTGAGATTTTTGGATGATGGGCATTAACATGGTGAGAGAGAGAGAGAGACTGAATTGCAAGCAGAAAGCGAGGATTTTCCAGAGACCCGGAGAGAGGACTGTAGAGTGGAGGGAGAGTGAGGGTCTCAGTCTTAGAAATTTGTGGAATCGTGATGTTCGCAAGGCGAAAAGAGGATTCTGGCAGAGATGGAGAAAGGGAGTAGAGAGTGTAACAGGGATGGCGAATCGGTTAGGCTCGCCGCCGTGTATGTGGTGAGGATAGGAGAGAGTCGAAATGAAACCTGGCAATTCTGATGCATCGTTCAATAAATTTGCCAAGCGCGGATATGTGGTAACTAAGGGTCTTAATCTGTTGGAGGATAAGTGTGAGAGCAGTTTCGAGAGTACCCTGAACATTTGGTGTTTTTATTGGTATGGAGGGAGGAGGGCCGAGTAGCGCGAGAGATGTGTGTAGCAGCTGGAAGTACCAACTTGAGGGCATCGCGAAGCAAGAGAGGATGATATAAGACATGTTTCGACGACTGTAACGAAAGCCCCTGGACTGATCAACATGATTAGAAGCACTGATGGAACTTTGGAGAGGGCGTAATAGTTCCGGTCCTTCGGCTTGTTTAACGATCCGATTGGAGGATGGAAAAGGCAAAAGCAGCAACTTCCACCGGGCTTTTCCGGCTTAGTTCTGTCGAGCGAGAAGCTCTAGATTCCCGATGATGCACATTGTGGCTATAGGAAGGAACGCCAGAGTTATATGAGTGATTGGTACTTTTGCGTTACCCTGACGAGTTTTTGCTTTATGCAAGTGGAGAGGAGAAGTAGAGAAAGCGAGTACAGATGTCAGGAGAGAGAGTAGATGTTTTTTATTGTTGTGATATTTGAAAACTTTTTAGTATGGGGGGGAGGTCAAAATGCATATGCGATGAGATGAGACATATCAGGAGGTGGAGATTGACTCGAGATTATGGAAATCGTGATGAGAGAGGATGAATGGAGAGAACCAACGGATGAGTTGCCGAGAATGCCGAGAGACCGTATGAAGGGAATGGACATGTAATCGAGGAGAGGCGATATCCGAATGACTGCGAAACGGATGTTGATAAGCGCGTATGGAGAGAGGAGCAGAGAGAGTTAGGAAGTCGAGATTGGTACGAGATGCGCATAGAGTCCAGAGACAGACAATGTAGAGATTGTCACGATATCCCCAAGTGAGTCCCGAAGTAATTCCTCTTTCAAGGCTTGGCACCATGCACATTCGCTGCACAAGAATATGCATTTTGCTATGTCACCGTCCTATAGTAAGTGAGTATTAATAGGGGATGCGCCTAGTAATATCAAAGGAGGTTATGTCATACATCACAGCGACAGAGGGATGTATATTAGAACTCCGTTAAAGGGAGAATACCCAGTTATTTGATGTGACTTAGTGCTGATATTAAGTATACTATCTTTTTTTTTTGAGGAGTGACACTTTTACGTGCAACTGATTGGTGTGTCTGAAAATATTATAGATCTCTTCTTTCTCGAATTGATATTCAGGTTATTTATGAACAATTCTGATATAGATGCCGGTTATAGTCAAGCCGACTCACATAACAGAATCAGCGATTTAGGATCTATTTCATTACTCACATCGGTACTATTGTTTTCGTACTTTGTTTCAGAGATATAGGAAAAAAAAAGAAGTAGAGGCCCGGAAGAGAACCGAGAAGTGTAAGTCAACACCAAGTGTCACCGTTTAAAAATGGCCTGGCTCCGTTACAGCCTGAAGATATGGTAACTGGTCATTTAGCTGGATAAGTATATATATGTATCTAATTATCTACTTATGGTATGGTGTTCAGATAGTTGTTATTTTGATATATAAATTATATAAGTAATATATATAGTATTTAGATATATATATAATAATTAATATAATACACATTGTGTGAGAGTAACCAATAGAGGTTAGTCATTATGTCAATTAATACAGTATAATATTATAATACCCTGATAGTCTTGACTATTGTAGTGATCGTCTGAGTATTAAAGTAAATACTATTTTTTATAGTACATATGGCTCTTTAATGACCATAGATAATTTATTATGAGGGTGCCTGTCATTGACACTATGGAATATAAGGGAACTGAATATGCGCGTTATATGCCGTGGATGATTTTGTAGATTCAGATTCGTGGTAGTGTATTAATATGATCTACCATATAATATTTATATATATTAGTATATATAGTGTTAATTGCTAATCCCAGACACTCTACATTGAAAGATTATCTTTGATGACTACTTAACATAATACATTAGGTCTCCATGGTCTTGACGGATCACCCAAGGTTAACCATAACAGTATATGCCTAGGAATATCATACTGGACAACTGTCAATTTTGGTTAATTTGTTTTACCAGTTTTCCCTTTATGATGTTGAGTTAATAGTAAGCTAGACCTAAGCCAGTACAGAGTGGTCACCCTTAAAGTGATACAGATTGAAACGATAGAAGGATACTCCATCATACTAACCATGATAAAAGCCACCAAAGAAGACAAGATAGTGATATGAGAGTAGAACCGACAATAGTAGCTATAATGCAAAAATTATATGATAACATCTGTATCTATATATGTACTCTGTTCTTTGGAGATACTTTCGGCTCTCTTAATATCTTGGTGTCCCCATGTCATCACTATCTTTACGACGATATGATTGTCCCTCTTATGGTGGAATTTTTCTAAGTACTAGTGACGCATCACACGAGAGTATTTTTTGTCTCGTGTGACATTAGTCATCAATAGCGTAAAGACTCCATGGCTTCTTTGAATTTGCTGTCCAGATCCTTTACGACCCGTCCATAGCTAAACATTCTAGAAATCGGAATCACACTGAGTTTTGTCCTCTCCTCTAGCGTTCGCCGTGCAATATATAGACAAAGAGAGACATAATGAAATGCCATCAAATCGCTTATAGAAGATGATCTAATAGAAATCCCTTACAATAAAGTAGGAAGGAGAGGAGAGAATACTGTAGCCAAATGGATAAGAGAATATATTGGCGAATAGAGGGCTGTATGAAGAGAAAGAAGGAGACACCGAGAGTAAAATGCTGAGAGAACCCCACCCTGTAGTGAACCTACACACAAGAAGTACTGTCACAAATTGAGTAGGGAGTATGATGATAAGGAGGCGGCGAAGAGAAGAGGCCATTAAGAAAATATAACATAAAAAGAAAATTATGCCTAAACTACTAACGTATATTTTAAAAAAAGCTAACGTAAATGCCTTTTATTCCAGTGACTCCTAGCATGTGTTCTTAGTTCCAATATGATTCCGAATATGTGTGATTCAGATTTATGTGGGTCCGACTACACCGGCTTAGATCGCTGCCTGCCAATGCTGAGCCAAGCATTTGCATTTAGAAACAGCATTTATTGTTCAGTTTTCATAGTATCAAGACGCCACATCCTCTTAATACGCATCTATAGTTAATGTACTCTTCTCACTCAACAGTCTTCTTTTTTGGAGTGGTTCGCTATATCTAGCTAGTTTTTGATCGTAGTCTTTTCTCCCTCTCTCTCGTCTCTCTACTCTACTGTGCTGTCTCTTTTCTGTCTCTGTCGTGTCTGTCAAATGCTCTGTATGTCTGGTTGTTCTCGCTCTAGTGCTCTGTTCTATGGTTCGTTCTGATCCCTTTGCGCTCCTTCTCTCTCATCTTGATACCTTCTTGTAGTCTTTCTTATCCAAATATTGACCCTCGCGCGCTCGGAACGTCCCCCCCTGCTCTCTCATCAGCTGTCTCTCTTCTCTCCCTCTGTCTGTCTCTCTCTGTCGTCTCTCTATTTTCCCTTGCCTGTCGGTTGTCTTGTCTGTCTGGTCTGTCTCTCTCTCTCTTTCTCTGTCTCCCTCCATTTCTTCTCCCACTTGTTGAGTCCCTTCCTCTCTCTCTCTCCCTCCTGTCTGTCTCTCTGCTTCTTGCTACTAGGTTCGTTGGATCCATTCTACTGTATATTTGCGTCTGTGTTTCTTTTCTGTTCAAAGACATACCTGTATGTTCTTTGTCTCTCCTCTTCGGGTTTCCTCCTTCTCTGTATCTCTTATGATGTGTTCGTCGCCCAGCATGCGCACCACCTCCCTATCTATGTATGATTCATTAATTTATCCAACGCTCACCTTTGTCCCATTCAATAGTCTTTATAGATGTCCTTTCAACATCGTTGAATTTCTTACCGTTCGATAGAAGTCTATCAATCTAACAATCCGTGCTATGTGTATCCATTTTAGTCCTTTAAAATTCTTGATTTAGTTTGTTTATTTATAATTGAAACTTTGTTAAGAAATGGAGGGCAAGCTCTCCTGCAGTGAGTCCTAATGCGAGATGATGAAAAGTGGGATGAGATCCCATTGGATGTCGGTACTGTTCCAGAGCTGGTTTTGGATGCATTTCTTAGTTCATCAGGTTTCAGTGCCTTGTCTCTGGTGTGAGCAAGCCTGCCTGGATTTAGGCTTTGCTGTTTATCCCTCAGCATAGGAGGCAGGTTGTTGCTGCTGGTTCTAGCTGAGAACTCGAGCACTAGCCTGTGAGCCTCTGACTGTGGGTCATAATGCGTGCATTTTGGGGCTTTGCAGCTTGTCGCTTGCCTGACCCGCTTCCACAACTCTGTGAGGCTGGTCTGGTGGCCAAAAGACTGGCACCATTACAACCACTTTTCCTGCCTTACTCTGTTAGCAGTTTCCTTGACATCTGCAACAGCTTCCCTCAAGAGGGCAAGGTGGTTGGGAGTTCTTTGCCGTCATAATTTTTTTCTACACATGTTAACTCTGTGGTTGACCTCTTTGATCTCAACATTATAGTACTGGGCGTCTTTGTGAGTTCTGGACCATGGACGAGTTTTGGGGATGGTTTGTGATGCTGCCTGATTTATGGACTAGATTAGTCTTGCCTGTAGCACATCCACATTTTCATTGTTATGGGGTTCATTGTCTCAGACAGCGGGCCAAGCCTTTCTGGAAGGCTAACCAGTTGGTCTTGTTTTCCATTTAGGAATGTGTTGTGGTCTTTTGGCTGGACCAGCATTCATGAGGGTAGTGACTATGCCATAGAGATCATTATGACACACCACCGAATTCTCTCCACCATTATTGTAGTGCCAAAGGTAAGGTCCAGAACCCCTCCCTTCACATGCATAGGGTCTTGGGTGTTGAGAAATGCAATCTCTGGGAATGTGTCAAGCACCTCTGTTATATGAATGACTGTCACATTCGGCCTCTTGAGGGGATTCAGCATGGATAGTTGTGCATCGAAGTCACTCGGTCTTATGCTGCAGTAGCACAGACCTGGTTTAAATCTAAGCTGTCACACAATAGTTTGCTATATACGTTGTATATTTTCAGAGGACCCCCAGACAGGTGAATCAGAACAGCAAGAGATTCAATGCCATCTCCACAGTGCGTTGGGTTGGCTATTAAGGAACAAGGGATTGCTTCTTTTACCAGAGTCATCAGGCCTGTAGCACCATCCAAGTTTGGAGTGGTGAAGACGTGATAATCTGAGAAGCGAACAGATCCCATAATTAATGTCTCTTGGAGCATGCTCCTTGCTCGCACTATTGATTGGAGAAAGGAGGTTTTCTGTTATAGCTACAGATGTTCCACTGTAGAATGCTTAGATTTTGTGCCATGATGGTTACTCAGTGTCACTTACATCATACTCGTCTCTAGCCTCAGAAGCCCCAGTGCTGGTGGCATCTGACATGTATAGATCCTCGTTGATTGAGGATTGTACATCTTCAAAGTAGGATGGTACTCTGGTTAAGGGTCTATCGGAAGAGCCTGGGTTACAAGTACCACCTCGAGTCAAGGGACCAGACCTTGGCTGTGCAGGCTCGGCCTGTAGTGAGTGCATCTGCTACACAGTTAGTCTGGTCTGATAGACTAACTGGGGTTTCACTTACTGTGCCTCCCAAAGCTAGCCTGCCATTTGAGGTTTCTTTTCTGGTAACAGGGAGGGGAGTGCGGCTCTGCTTTGGTTTGGAGGCTTCCAGCTTCCTCCCCTTCATGGCTGCAACAGTCTGGGTCATTGCCATGATGGCAACCTGGACTGCCTTCTCCGCCTCCTCACTGGTCCTCTCCAAGACTGCAGAAACTACAGCATTCAATAGGAGAGTCATATCCTTCTCGTTAAAGAAAAGATTATCATCTGCTGGGGAGGACTTTGCTGTGGACTTTGAACCGTTTTTCCTTAGGTTCTTTTTCTTTTTCTGACCACTAGCATGCCTGGGGAATTCCTCTGGGTTGGAGGTATCCGGCTTTGGCTAGGGAGGTATCTCCTTCCTCTTAGGAGGTCGGGGAGTCTTTTCCCTTTTTTGTCCCCAGACCTAGGTGCCTGGGGGCACTGGGACAAAATCAGGACGCTTTTTGGCTTGCATCTGCATTTTGAGGAGTGCTTGTTACCTGGCAGAGCAAGCCAGGCTCCAGTCCTGACGCCTCTTGGCACAATTTGGTCACTTGGCAATTGTGTCCTGGCCATCTTTGTGTGCCTTGATGCACACTTCCGTTTCGTGAGCCTTGCTGCACACACCACATTTGGCTTTGGCCTTGCAATTGGCCTGGTGGTGCCCAAACTTTTGGCACGTGACGCACCTCAAGGGCTTTGGCACATATATCCTGACTTTGTACAAGACCCAGTTACCCAGATCAAGGGTGGTGATTGGGCCCCCTTGAGGGTGACCAGGGCTTGCCTGGTTGGAGACTTCCTTTTAGACAGGCGGGAAGCCTCCACCACTTGCGGTAGTGACGTGATCACCTCCACGTCGAACCCTAGTGGAAAACCAAGTAGCACCATCTTGGTTCTTTTCTCTTGGGAGGTTAGTGGTGAGATACTCACTTTTCGTCCATCTTTGAGCTCCTTGGTTTCCTGCAGGAAACTCAGGATGGCTTTGTCTTTGGGCACGATGATCATGCCCTCATCCCTGGCAATTCAGATTGATAGGCAGATTTGCCTTTCCTTTTCCAATGCTTTGACCAACTGGAAGGCATTGATAAAATTTTAGGTTTCTTTGGTATCTTAAATTGTGTGAACCGCTTAGGGTTGGATTCAGACTCTCCGTTAGAGTCTGTCTCCACCCTGTGTCGTTTTGCACCACCCCTTTGATTGGGTTAAGGCCTTTGGTTGGGGGTGGGGGGGCAGTCTGACTTTGAGAATTCTGATGAGAGATCAGATTTCTCTCAGTTTGGGCTGCAGACCTGGAGAGGCCAGCCCAACTATTGGACTATTTCATGTACAGACTTTATTGGAGGTGATTTTTCTGTCTTGTCCATTTTAGCAGCATGCCGAGAGCTTTTGACTTGTGGCCACCAGAAGCCTTGTAGGGCTTCAGGGTGACTGCCTTGGTCATTTCCATGCTGTGGTCATTGTCTTTTAGTTCAGTCCGAGGAGCTGGTTTATTTGAGACGTTTGCCATGTGATATAGCTTGATCATTCAGCCTCTCACGACCCCATCCACCATGGAGTCCAACAAGGGAAAGCTGTGTGTTAGAGCACATTCTCTAACAGCTACAGGGTTGGCAAGAGGGTATACACAACTACTGAGTTGTTTTGGAGCGGCGCTCACGGGACTTGTGTGAGGCCAAACAACACAGTGATTACTTGATAATAGCCTCCCTTAGGAGACCAGACAATTGATCTGACCGGGCCGGGATCAGGCCGCCCTTCTTGCTGGAATAGAGGACCAAAGAGGCGTGTTGCTAGCCACAGGGCGTATTCATTCATGGCATCGCTCAACCTTTAGAACTCCCCTCTCCTCTGTGCACAGGGCTGCCATGCACGGCAAATGCATGGGTAGGTCGTAAAACCTCTAGGGAGAGACCAAAGGGGATGCAAACCCTCCTACTGGATAAGCACCATTGGAAGGGGAACTCAGTTTTCTTAGGTGTCAGTCAATGGGAGAAGCTGCCTCAGTGGGAGGAAGAGGGGGCGATCCAGGGACCAGCCAGCCTAGGAAGATGGGATCAGGTTTGTTTGGTGAGAGTATGACACCTCTATTTCGGTTATAGCCCCTTTCTAGAAAGCCATTCAGCGGGGAAGGCCGCCTCAACAAAAGGGAGAGGGGCCCATCCAAGGACTACTGTGGCTAGGGGTCTTTCATGGTTTTGCGAGGATGACACCTCTGTGCTGGCAGTATTCTGTAAAGTCACCCAAAGGCTTAACAGAGGACATGATAATACCATGAACCATGAGTCATGACACTATCATGAGGTTACATGCTACGAGGATGACACCTCTTTCTGGATGTTTGCTCTTCCTGGGGACCTTCCTCAACGAGAGGGGAGAGGAGGCCACCCAAGGATCAGCACACCTGGGAAAGGGCCAAGTTTCTGAGGGCTCTTCAGAAACATGGAAATTCCTAGGAATTGTACTCGAATTGACGAATCTGATTTTGTTTTTGAATTGTATCAGTTGACAAATTACTGGTTTACTGATGTAACATTAGGAAATAACAATGAATACAAGTTGTTAGTTATCAACAACTTCCAATTACAAATCAAACAACGGACAACTATCGAAATCAGTTGAAAATGCAGGGACCCGAAGCGCCTCCCATCATACTTTTTCATTCGTCCATCGACACTGGTTTTTGAAGGTCACATTTCTTTAAATATTTTGAAAATGACATTTATTGATTGATATCAACTACATTCAAGAGGATATATAAGTTTACGTCTGCATATTCAATTATACATAGATAATATGTAGAATTATTATGCAAAACCTAATATAAATTTTCATATCCTTTTAACCATTCGAACACATTGTAAATGAAACATGAGATACTTCCCCGTATATAACTCGTCATGGA